>CP139503.1:95862390-95892632 GCA_021014915.2 Artemisia tridentata subsp. tridentata
CTTAATCAATAGATCCCTGAATAAGGAATTTAGTGGTTTTGTGCGTAACTTCAATATGCACTGCGTGGGGAAGACAGTAAGTGATTTATACGCATTTCTCATTGATTACGAGAAATGTTTACCATAGAAGGATCCTCCACCCGAAGTACTAGCTATTCAGGGTGGTAAGGTTAACAAGCCAAAACCACACCTAAATAAGAAGGGTAAAGGCAAAGGTAAAGGTGATAAGGGTAAGCAAGTTATGGCTTATAAACCTGAACCCAAGAAATACCCTCCTAAGAAGAAGGATAATCCAAAGAAGGATCAAAGTTGCCATTACTGTCATGTAGTTGGTCACTGGAAGAGGAATTGTCCTCTATATCTGGAAGAGTTGCAAGAAAGTAAGATCAAGAAGTCTGGGCAGGGCGCCAGCAGTTCGGGTAACTTATTTATGATTGAATTATTTACTCTAAATCATAAAATTAATTCATGGGTATATGATACAGGATGTGGTATTCACATTTGTAATACACTACAGGGGTTTAGAGTTGAAAGGAAGCTTGCCTATGGGGAGCAATATCTGCACGTGGGAAATGGAGCACCTGCAGCTGTTGAAGCCATAAGAGTGTTTAATTTAGTTTTGCCTTCAGGCTTAGTACTATCATTAAACAATTGTTATTATGCACCTTCTATTATTAGAGGTGTTGTTTCCTTTTCTTCATTGTTGGATCTGAGTTTTATTCACACTATCACTAGTAATGTAATTTCTGTTTCTTTAAATTGTGTTTTTTATTTTAATGTTATTGTTGTGAATGGTGTGTTTGATATTGACATGTGTGATAATGTATCCAATAAAAATAATTCGATGTTTAGCATCAATAATAAGAGAATCAATAAGGACTTGGATTCGTCTTATCTTTTGCATTGTCGAGTTGCTCATATTGGAAAGATTCGCATGGAAAAGCTGCAACATGATGGGCTTTTGCAAGATATCAATGATGCATCATTTGATAAATGCGAATCTTGTATATCTGGGAAGATGACAAAGAAACCATTTCATAATCGTATGGAAAGGGATTATGATCTACTTGGTTTGATACATACTGATGTGTGTGATCCACTTAGACATGTGTCAAGGAGAGGTGCTAGCTACTTCTTAACCTTTACAAATGATTCCAGCCGTTATGGTTATGTTTACTTGCTTAAACATAAACATGAGGTATTTGAAACATTTAAGGTTTTCAAAGCAGAAGTAGAATTGCAACTTGGAAAGAAGATTAAAGCTCTTCGATCCGATAGAGGTGGTGCATACCTAAGCCAATAGTTTAAAGATTACTTAGCTGAGAATGGAATTGTCCAGCATCTCACATCTCCATATACTGCACAACAAAATGGTGTATCTGGGAGAAGGAATCGTACAGTGTTAGATATGGTGCGATCAATGTTTAATCTTACTACTCTTCCTTTATCTTTTTGGAATTATGCTTTAGAATCAGCTGTTCGTATTCTTAATATGGTTTCGACCAAGAAGGTTGATAAGACACCATATGAGATATGGCATGGAAAAGCTCCTAACTTTTCTTATTTAAAGATCTGGGGTTGCGAGGCATTTGTTAAACGTGATTCAGTAGATAAACTCCAATAGAGATCTGTAAAGTGTATCTTTGTAGGATACCCAAAGGAAACGATGGGTTACTACTTTTACTTTCCACCTGAAAAAAAGTAATTGTTGCTAGGTATGGAGACTTTCTTGAAAAGGATCTCATATCTAAAGAATTCAATGGGAGAGAATATGATTTGGAAGATGATCATATAGATACATTACCTTCTGAAAACACTAGCGAACTTCCTGTGGAACCTAAAAGTCTGGGTCCTCCACCTGAAGTTGTTCCCATTCGCAAGTCTTCAAGACATGTGAAAGCTCCTGAACGTCTATGTCTTAACGTAGTCGTTGAGGAAACTATATTAGGGGATCTTGATGAACCTGCTAATTATAGGGCTGCCATTAATAGTTCTGAAAAGGAAAAATGGAAAGTTGCTATGAATGGGGAAATGCAATCTATGAAAGATAACGATGTCTGGATTGAAGTAGAACTTCCTACCAATGCTAAAGTCATTGGAAGTAAGTGGCTCTTCAAGAATAAAACTGACATGGATGGCAAGGTACACACCTATAAGGCTCGTTTGGTAGCACTGGTACAAAAAGTGGTATTGGTCACTCCAAAAATGTGTGACGATATGCATATAGTCACACACGTTTTTTTTTGTGTGTCACCAAAAGTCTCACCACCGTAGGTGGCATATGGTGACATTGTTTAGTTTGTGGCCCTTTTTATTGAAAAGAGTGACCAAAATCCGAATATGTGTGACCATATGCTTTTTAAAATCAAGTAAAAGTGTATTTTATGTGACTATTGTTCATCCAATTGCCATGTGAATTTTATGTTTGTGTGGCCTTTTGTAATAGTCACACAAAGCATGTTTATTTGGGTATTTAGTCACATACAATTAAGCAAAAAGTGGCCAAAAGTATTAATACGTGTGACCATATACTGTATAAAGTGAAGAAATGTGTATTTTGTGTGACTATTGAACATCCAATGGCCACATGAATTTTATGTTTGCGTGGCCTTTTGTAATATTTAGTCAAACACAGAATGTTTGTTTTGGGTATTTAGTCACTTACAATTAAGCATAAAGTGGCCAAAAGTGTTAATAAGTATGACCATATGCTGTTTAAAGTGAAGAAATGTGTATTTTGTGTGACTATTGATCATCCAATGGCCACATGAATTTTCTTTTGTGTGGCTTTTTGTAATATTTAGTCACACAAAGCATGTTTGTTTTAGGTATTTAGTCACATACAATTAAGCATAAAGTGACCAAAAGTGTTAATAAGTGTGACCATATGTTGTTTAAGTGAAGAAATATGTATTTTTTGTGACTATTGATCATCCAATTGCCACATGAATTTTTTTTGTGCGGCCTTTTGTAATATTTAGTCACACAACGAATTAAACAAACAGTGACAAAAAGTGTTAATAAGTGTGACTATATACATCTTTTAGTCACATTTAAGAAATCAATATATATCA
Organism: Artemisia tridentata subsp. tridentata; assembly: GCA_021014915.2. Lineage (NCBI taxonomy): Eukaryota > Viridiplantae > Streptophyta > Magnoliopsida > Asterales > Asteraceae > Artemisia > Artemisia tridentata. The sequence continues at coordinate 95,865,465 of CP139503.1, forward strand.
AAACAAATTCAAATACAATAAAATTGGAATGTATATAACTGAACCAACAGTATCTATAATCTTTTCCATAAACAACTAATACATATCATATATGCAGTACTAACTATATGAACCAACAGTACTAACTTATAACTAACAGTTGTAACTAATACACTAGCAGTATTAACTTCAAGCAGTCTTAACTTTGTACTAGAAGTGTTACTTGGTTGGCGGCTTCTGGTATCCCCATGGTTTCTGTCTTGCCTAGTTCCACTGATCTCTGCACATCTCATCAATCCCATACTTTGCCCTGCAAAAACACAACAAACCGTCTCAAAAAAAAGGTTGATCCAAATGTAGGACTTAAAGCTATCATCTGGCAATTCTAATGGAGTTATACATAACACTTGTCAAGACTATTACAGTGCAAATAAGTTCCTTTTAAATACTGTCATGAACTCTCGAATGACAAAAGACTATCCCAGCTTACCACTGGAGTGTGGAGTTCTGTCACAAACTCCTAGTAAATTACGCAAGGCGTATTCTAAGCACAGCTTCCGCATGTTGCTCGAATTTTGGTAGCACCCAGTCATGTTGAACTATGTCTAGGCCATCCTTTTCTGCGCCCAAACTCTGTATAAAATGCAAAATGTCAAGATTATTCCTTCACAAATGCAGATTAATAAGATAATAATGATGTTGTTATCTGAGGGACATCATGCAATTTTATGTTTTAAGTTGCCAACAAATATATCATAATGAAAGAATCTTCAAGGCCGACATGGAAGAACCAAAATAATCCCAAAAAGATTGTTAGCATTAATAATTACTAGTGTAGATTAACCTTCAAAGCAAATAATGTTCCAACCCATTTATGTCGAACCAGTTGTACAACACCTCCACTCCCTTTTCCAATGACTTTGATGGTTTCAAGGTCCTCTAGTGAAAACTGTAGATCAACCTCCTAGGTTTTTGAAAGCTGTCCAAGTAGCAAACTGAAATTAGTTTTCATAAATATCATACACCTTCTATCACATTGTTTTCTACTTTTCCATATGCTATTCAATCTCAATAACCAAATGTATCTGATATCGTTTCCCAATATTTCCTACATGCCATTCAATTTTCACGCTAACAGCCTGATACCATCATCGAGATCCTCTACAAGTTTAACTCTAAAAAAGTTCAAATCTAGTAGAATATCTGATATAAGGAAAACCTGTGATCAACTATCAATTGTGAAGACTACTTTAGCCAGTTACTGTTAGCCTTTAAAGTTATGTTATACTCGGGAATTGCAATAGTAATTAAGTACAAGGTCTAGTTTTGCCATTAAAAGTAAAGTTAGGCTTGTAAAATAGTATAAATACCCTCCTAGTCTCAACTAGGAGGGTGGGATTCTCATTGTAACTTGGAGGTGTGTGTGATTTCTCTACTTTCTCTCTCTAGAAAACACATACACCTCCCCCATTCATTAATCTAATAATGCCATGTTTAATCTTTATTTTGAGTTCCCCCGACCTTCTGAAAGTGTTTATTGATCATTACAATTGGCATCAGAGCTAACCAGGGGCGAATCGTGGGGTTTTGAAGTGATCAAAGTGATTTTTTTGGTGGTACTGTTCATCAGACACATATATCGACTTTCTGAAAGTCTTGTCGAGTTTCATTTATCAAGTTTCTTGCAAAGTTATCGAGTTTGATAACTTTCGAGTTTCTCAAAGACCTATCTAGTTTCTGTCAAGTTTTTTCGAGTTTGAAAGGTTTTGGATAGAAGCTATCGAGTTTCTCAGTTAGCTATCGAGTTTCTATAAGGTCTGTCGAGTTTCTCAATTAGCTATCGAGTTTCTACAAGGTCTGTCGAGTTTCTCAATTATCTCTCGAGTTTCTCCAAGTTCTCTCGAGTTTCTACAGTTTTGTCGAGTTTCTCAGAAAATCCTATCGAGTTTCTCTAGAATCTATCGAGTTTCTCTGCAAACTGACGAGTTTCTCAAGAGTCTATCAGTTTCTGACTGCTTACCGAGTTTCTGGACTGCTTACCGAGTTTCTGCGCTACTTACCGAGTTTCTAGGGTTTCAAGATTGAAGAAGGTTACCGAGTTTGTCTATTCTACCGAGTTTCTGTAGAAGGTTACCGAGTTTGTCTGATTCTACCAAGTTTCTAGAGTTTCTGGATACCGAGTTTCTAGATACCGAGTTTGTAGTTATCAAGTTTCTTGCCAGATACCGAGTTTCTCATGTTACCCAGTTACCGAGTTTCCTAACCAAAAAAAAAAAGGTTTTTTGGCCGGAAAATTTGAGTAAAATTTAATTTGGAGGAGTGACTAAAAGGTCAGTTTTTACGCTAAATTTAAATTATGGTGTAACGATAAAATTTTGGCCCAAAATTCAAATCTTTAGGTCAAAATTTGAATTTTTCGGTGAAATTTGGCGTAAAAATTTCTAAAACTCAAATTTTCCTAGTATGCTTAGAATTGCAATTTATGGCATATTTCAAACTCACCACACCAAAATCACAAATGAAATTATTGGACAGCACCTTCAAAACTACCACGTATAGCTTAAAAGATCCTGATCAAGATTCACAATCGAATGACAATGGCTAAATTTTGAAGTTATCAACTGTGACTACAAGGATGATTCATTATTACTTATTTGAAGTTGAAGTGGAATATCATGGGTACGTGTACTTAGTATCTTGAAGATATCGGGTTGGTTGGATGCATGATTCTTCGAGATCCTTGTTTGGGCACTCATGGGTGTAGTGATTAAGTCTTGGTTTATCTAGTTTTCATAGGTCAAGGGGTGGATGGACGAAGACCTAGTTAACTATCACTTAAAGGTGATACGTTGTAGTACTCAGTGTCACACAAAGATGTGGATAATTGAGAGAGGTTCATATACAGTTAAGGAAGGTCGGATGGGTATATGAAACGACCTATGCTTTAAGGAGTTACGTTGTAGTGCTCAGTATAGGTTCTTAGTCACACGTTTGTACAAGTTTAAATCACAAGTTTAGGTTATCTTACTTCAGTCTCTAGTTCGTCATAGTGGGTTTTTCTCCGTCAGTAGTCACTACAAAAAGCCGTTGTTTTTTATACAAGGGGTTTGATAAAGAGTTAGACACTTCTAATGGTATTATTAGTAGATTGGGTCTATCGACATCTTCTCACGGGCTATATGTTTAATCAAAAAGATGCTTCCAGTTAATATCCATGTACACACCATTATGCTGATTTCGATAAATCGTAACCAGCAGGGGAGAGAAATGTGTAAAATCCCATGATGATGGAACTATCCTGGAGAAAGAAAAGTGCATTTCTGGATCTTAATTGATTCTGGTGCTACGGTTTCTGGAGAAATAAAAGTGCATTTCCGGATCTTAATTGATTCTGGTGCTACGGTTTCAACTTCGGGGGAGATTATCATTTCATGTGTACGTTACGGGCTAATTTCTCATATGAAAGATAACTAGGATGCATTTGGTGAGATGAAGATGTTGACACTCTATTTCCCCGAATGGACAAAGGATATTCTACAAAAGGATGGAGATTACAGAATATACTGTTTAGAATACTTTTGTAACCCTAATCCTCTATTATATAAAGAGGATATGGGGCGTTTATTTTAGTGAGTGTGTCAAGATGTAAAACACCGAAGGGGTGTGTGTGTGGGGAAACCAGGCGTGGGTTTTGGGTAGAAAACGCCTGGTAGCTAAGTTTTGGTTAACCTTAAGGATCTTATGATTCCTTGTTAGTGTAGCTAACATGTTCTACACTGGATCACGTAGAATTAGGGTTATGTGTTTGTTATAGTAGTTGTTAGAGATGATGACGAAGAACCTTGTTGATAATAATAATATTCTTTATGTTATTCCGTTGTGCTTATTATTATCATTGTGCTTATGGTTTATCCTAAATCAAGGTCTAAACAACCTAGAGTCCAAAACGGTCCAAGAACTTATAGATGGCGTGTGCATAAGTTCTAACACTATCTTCATCCTGTTCCTCTTCTTCCTCACAATTATATATAACAACACGCACAATTTCATCATTAAATAATTGTTCTGCACTATACAACTTTGGAATTTCTTTGAGTGATGTGCGTAGAAAACGTGGTTTATCGTTACCAAGAGCAAGACCTGAACCATTGGGTTTTTGTTTTAAAGTGAACTTTTGTATTGTAGTGATAGACTCACCCGTTTTGTACACAACATTTTGAAACTCTTTTACTTTACTTTCCAATTCAACAATTTCATTAAGATAAGAATCAACACGTTTCCTTGACGTTTGTTTCTATCTGAATAATTAGCTTGACAAGTTGACAACTCAGTTTTTGTTTTTAAAATTTCTGCGTTGAGATGTTCAACTTGTTGTTTGTGCTCACACGTTTCTAGTTCCAATTTGGAAATCAAGTTGTTATTAGAAGCAGTTAATTCTCGAATTTGATGTTGTAACTCTTATTCTTTGACATAAGATTTTTGAAAAGCAACTTCAAAACTTTTTTCTCGATTTTCTCGTGTTTCAATATTTGTGATTTGTATTTTACAGCACTCAAGATCCGCAGTCAATAATGCAATTTTGGCTTTTAATTTTGCATTGATTTCATTACATTTTTTAGCCTGGGTTTGGGAGGTCAAAAGTAAGGTCATGAGTTCTGGATCTAGACCAAGCGTAGGTTCATTTTGTTCAATTTGATCATTGTTATCGTCATCAATTGGATCATCAAATGTAACAACCGGGTTAATTTGAACGTCTTCGTTAAATGTAACAACTGTGTTTATTTTTTCATCCTCTTGGGTAGATAAAAATGAATCATTTTGAACAACTTGCTCCTCGTCTGATGCAGATGCAGATGGCGATGCAATTTCATGTATCAGGCATGTGTTTGGATCAGGTTCCTGAAACAGACCATCAGTGTCATACACTGGGCCTGTATCACTCATGTGTAGTTTCTGCATGTTAGCCATTAACATCACAGCAGCATTAGCTTCCAAGTCTTCCATGTCATCATCAGAATATGCATTGGCCATGAAGCTGTTTTCGTTTTCAGTGAGAGTTCCACCTGCTTCATCCTTAAGAGCTAGGAGTAATGCTTGCTTGTGAAACGCACTGCCTCGAGTTCTTGGTTTAGAACATGCATTAGCCAAATGACCTTTTCCATTGCAGTTGTAGCCACCTAACCACTATATTCCCAGATTCAGTATTCCCAGTTTCAACAATTTCAACCCTTTTCTGAGGAGCACCACTATTGTTCCTATAACCCCCATTAGCATTAAACCGCTGTCCATTCCCTGAATTACCCATATAGCCTCCTGAACCTGATCTTCCATAGTTACGATTCTGTATCTCAACTCGTCCATCTTGAACAACAGCTTGATTCCTTGTGTTAGATGAAGTGCGAAGACGATTGTTAGACTTGTTTGAGAATTTGCTGAATGCACGAGCAATGAGTGCAAGTCCTTGATTCAAGTTGTTAAATTCCTCATCGTCTTCATCATTGGTTGAATTTGTGTAGTACATGGTGTCAGTGTTGTCATATGGGACAAGTTGATTTACATTAGATTGTTGTGTCAAATCATATGAATAGGTTGGTTTGAAGGGTTTTGATGAGGGTAGTGAAAGTAATTTTGTTCATGAACATAAGCATGGTTTGATTGTGGAGGTGGAGCAAAGTGAGATTGAGCAATGAGTGCCAAAGAATTTGGAGTTGTAGGAGGTGAGTAACTTCCACGAAGAGCTCGATCTTTATCCACTTCAGACTGATGGTGCTTCAGATAATCATACAACAATCCATAAGGTGCATTGTGAAGATTTTTTGCTTCCGAACAAATGTGACATATTTCTGCCAATCTTGACCAAGACAACTTAGAAACTTTGTATTGATAGCAATCCTGGGAAGTTTGATGTTGTGTCTGTCCAAGTCATTAATGATGTTTGTAAAACGATGGTAGTATGACTCAAGTGACTCCCCTGATTCAATCATAAACATTGTATACTCAAGGTAAAGCTTAGATTCCATATCCTCTTGGTTCAATTCTTTGCCTTCCATTAAGAGATGAACATGTTCCCACATATCCTTAGCAGTTTTCTGAGCATCAATACTTCGGAAGATTGGATTAGGTATTCCCTGAAGAATGTATGACATAGCAAGTTCATTGGCTTCACGATGAAGTATTTGATCTGCAGTAAGTTGAGACTCAGGAACAGGGATATGAGTGTCAGGTCTTGGAGGAGTAGTAGTTGCATCACCTGGAACCATTGTTGTAGGCCATTGAAATGGACCTTCAAGGATTACCTTTTTCATATACTTGCCATGAGGTTTCTTAAGTTCAATAAATCGTAAGAAGCGACTAGCCCATTGAACATAGTTTCCAGGAGTTAGCATCGGAGGGATGTCAAGAGATCCGGCTTCATGTCGAGATTGTTGACTAGTAATTGCCTCACACATTTGATCAAACCAATGTGGCTGTTTAGTTGGGACTTGGATGGATTGCATTGGTTGTTGTGGGTATGGTTGCTGTTGAGGGAATTGTTGTTGTGGAAGGAATTGGTGTTGTTGCATCAAGAGGTGGTGTTGAGGATACGGGTGTTGATGATACTGTTGAGGATTCTGCTATTGTTGAGGATACTGCTGATGTTGATGAAAGTAGTTGAAGTAAGTTGGTTGAGACATGATTGTAGACTTGTGTAGTAATGGGTCTTGTAGAAGGTATAGAAGTAAGTCCTTGTTCGAAACTTTGTCAATATCTTTATTTCGAAACTTGGCAGAAACTTTTCGAAACTTTTGCAGAAATTTCGAAACTTTTGAGTTATTTCGAAACTGTTGATTATTTCGAAACTTTTGAGTATTTCGAAACTTTTAGTATCTAGAAACTTTCAGTATTTAGAAACTGCCAGTTATCTAGAAACATTAAGTATCTCGATACTTTTCAGTATTTCGAAACTTTTAACAAAACTTTCTAATTTATACAAATTAGAAAGATATCCAAGAGTCGAAGTGTTTTTCTAACTTATACAAGTAAGAGAAACACTGAGTAAGCCAAATATCCCGAAGAAGAGCCTTGTAGAATTATTTCGAAACTTTAGGGTTTTACCAAGTTATCTCGAAAGTTTAGGGTTTAGATATTTCGAAACTTTTGCAGATTTTTGAAATTGATTAAAGCACTCTCAAAACAAGTTTTAAATCCAAGATTCTTGTACAACTAACCTTAAAACTACCAAATCTAAAGGAAAGTTGCAAAATTGAAAGTTATTAACAAAGTTTTGAGATTTTCGAAAATATGCAAAAAAAAAAATAATAATAAAAAAAATAAAAAAAAAAAAAAAAAAAAAAAAAAAAAGTACGAAATATAGAAAACCTAAAAAATTTGTCAAAAGTTTGAAATTTTCTTGTTTGTTATGGTTTATAACACAAGTTTGTAAGCAAAAATATGTTAAAAACCAAGAAACAAACAATAAAGGAACAAAATTTTGAGAAAATAACGAGATATGTAAAAGAAAAAAGCTCTAAATCCACACAAAACACTTCAAAACCTTCTTTTAGCGATTGATACCACTTGTTAGGTCACCATATTATGAATACACAAGTATAGATTAAGTAGAGATGAGAGAGAGATGTAGATATGGATGATAATATGATATGAAATGTAGAGAGACAATAGCTTAGCAAGGATATCAATATTACCAAGAATATTAAGAGTAGCATACATGTGTTTATATAGGAGTGGAAGCTAGGGCATTGTGAACCAAAGATAATCTCGATATAGCTTTGAAGGAAACTTGAAGGACCAAACTTGTAGAAACGAAACTCTACAACCGCTAGTTAGTTAATATTGTTAGAAATCTGTAGGATTTAGTGAAAGGACATGTCGGTTCATTCATACCGATTGGAATACTATATATACTTGATACTTTGTAACATTTACCGGTTAGACAAATAATATAAGTTATCTAGTTTGTTTATCGTTTGCAAATCGTATTTGACTCAACCAAAGATCCGAACACTTGGGACAACATTTGGCATCAAGAGCCTTGTTTGTACCACTCTCGTTACACCATCAAACAGAAACCAGAAACCTTGGTAACGAGACACATAAAACAGAAAACCAAAACAGAAACAAAAACCCCACGCTGAAATCTTTTCAGGGACAACGCAACACTCTTGAACCTTGTTAACGTAAGAAGAGGTTGCCTAGATAACTTAGGGACATAAGAAAGTCGTATACAACTTTCTTTGTGTCGAAATTTGCAAACAGGAAGGACACCGAACACGAAGTGGTGCCTTGTTTTGTTGTGATCATTTGTACGCGGCAACAAAACCAGAAAAAGGAAGAAACAAATTTGTTTAGAAGAATTTCTTGTTAACGACAACAAGAACGCACATTGTTGGTTCACTACAACGCAACAAGGTAAAAGGAAGGACGTCGAAAAGGATTGTGTATCTTTACCGAAATACACAAGAAAGAAAAGGAAGCGCAGAAACATTGAAAAGCGTTGCTTGGAAATTTGAAAGATACCGGTATAACAAAACAATTCAAGGATTGTTAGGACGTTGGCAATACAAGAACAACAACAAAATTTGAAAGAAAAGAGCGAATTGATCACTCGCTGTGAAGGAATACCGAAAGGGCATTAAGGTTGTTGAGATACGGTGTGGACAAAAAAGAAAAGAAAAAAACGAGAAGAGTATTGCGGAAACAACGAGACGTAGGAGACAAGCAACAGCAGGAACGACAAACAAAATTCACTTTTGTTTAGATGTTGGTGAATACCGAGGGGTATTGAAAGGAGAAAAGAAAAGCAAATTTATTTGCTTCGGTAAAAAAATATACCGAGACTCATTTGCGAGGGACTTGGAACAAAAGGAAACAACGACAACAATTCGAAGTTGATCGTGGCCAAAAAACACTTAGGGTGGATTTGGAGGATAGCCGAGACATAACAAGGGTCGTAGGCACGTAGTAGAAACCAAGTCGAGAAGAAAAGGAAAGAACAACGTGATGTTTGTTTGATATATTGCTTCAACATCAATACAACCGAATTGAATTTGAAAGGAGACGAGGAAAGAAAAGTACGTGGTTGATATAACTCAAAGTATCGACACACAAGTGGGAACGCGATTGTGTTTTAACACAACATACGAGGTCACATAATCATTGTTTGGATTTCATTTATACGTTTATAGTATAGATACCTATTTCATACTATTAGGAAATCCCGTGAACTATATATTGATCCCGTATTACTAGGATTCCCGGATAACTATTTCTGTTCCCGTAGTAGTAAGTTTACCATATTGGTTAGAATTCCCATATGATTAGATCGTGAAGATTGTAAACTCATTTAAGATGGCCGGTGACGATACAAACACTACACCAAAACCCGTGACACCTATCGCACAATATCAATGCCCTAAACTTAAAACCACAAACTACACTGTTTGGACTATACAAATTAGGGTTATACTTGAGGCACAAGGGTTATGGGAAATGATAGAAACTAAGGAAAATACGCAAGTAGATGATAAGAATGATAAGGCAACATTAGCTTTCCTATATCAAGCACTGACCGAAGATGTGATTTTACAAGTAGCAAGTTGTAAAACTGCTAAGGAATTGTGGGAATCGTTAAAAAGGAGACATGTTGGAGAAGAAAGAGTGCAACAAGCACGATTACAATCATTGATGATTGGATTTAATGCACTTCAGATGAAGGAAGATGATACGGTGGATGCATTTACAAACAAACTGAATAGTTATGCCACGAAGGCTAAAGAATTAGGAAAAACCTTGGATGAATCACTTTTAGTACGAAAACTATTAGATTCCACACCAGATAGATTCATTCAGATAGTAGCATCCATAGAACAAATGAATGATCTAAATAGCATCACTTTAGATGAGATCGTTGGAAAACTTAAGGCATTCGAGGAAAGGATAAAACTCAGAAAGGGAGGACAAGTAGAAAGCCAGGATAACCTATTATTCGCACAAGGCGAACACTCTAGATATAAGAAATGTTTCAACAAGAATAGGGGTAGATCAAACTACTCACGAGGAAACTGGCAGAATAAAGGAAATAGAGATAACTCGAATGGAGAAAATTCAACTCACAACGACAAGCCCAATAAATATAGAGGTGAGTGGAATATGAAGAAAGTGAAATGTTTCAATTGCGGGAGACATGGACACTTTAAAAGAGAATGTAGAAGTCCATCAACAACTCAGGAACAATCAAACCTTATCTTTGAAGATGATGAACCATCACTATTAATGACTACACATGAAGAAGTATTGTTAAATGAAGGACAAATACAACCCGGAAAGTATGCTACAACAGATGCTAGCATATGGTATTTAGATAATGGTGCAAGTAACCATATGACAGGAACTAAGAGTCATTTTAAGTATATAGACGAAAGCATCATTGGACGCGTTCGTTTTGGAGATGGATCATATGTAGAAATAAAGGGTAGAGGTTCCATATTACTAGGATGTAGAAACAAGGAGCAAAAGATAGTTTCAGATGTTTACTATATTCCGAACCTCAAGAGCAACATACTTAGTCTAGGACAACTTACTGAGATAGGTTGTAAGATCATCATGGATGGAAACAAGCTGACTTTGTATGATAAGAATAGGAAGTTGTTGACGAAGGTAGAAAGGTCGAAGAATAGACTTTACAGTATTAGACTGCAAATAGAGACACCTATATGTCTCTTAGCAAATGTAGATAGCCAAGCATGGTTATGGCACGCTAGATTAGGTCATCTGAACTTTGACGACATCAACAAGATGACAAGAAAGGGTCTAGTGGAAGGAATACCAAGGATAAACCATGTAGGACAAGTCTGTGATGCATGTTTATTAGGTAAACACAGTAGAACACCATTTCCGAATCAAGCTAAATTCAGATCTAAGAACCCATTGGACTTAGTTTATGGAGATCTCTGTGGTCCCATAAGTCCAGCCACACATTCAGGAAAGAAGCTCATCTTCTTATTAGTAGATGACTGTACACGTTTCATGTGGGCTTACTTTCTTACATCGAAAGATCAGGCGTTCAACACATTTAAGGAATTTAGGCAGAAGATTGAAATGGAGTTTAGATTGAAGTTAAGAATGCTAAGAACAGATAGAGGAGGTGAATTTACATCAAATGAATTCACTAAGTACTGTAAGGAAAATGGAATAGCAAGACAGTTAACAGCACCATACTCACCGCAACAAAATGGAGTGGTTGAAAGAAAGAATAGAACGGTGTTATCAACTACTAGGAGTATGATGAAAGCGATGAAGTTACCCTTAACTTTTTGGGCGGAAGCAGTCAAACACGCCATTTACATACTAAATAGGGTACCTACACGAGCTTTGGAAGATAAAACACCATATGAAGCACTCTACAACAGAAAACCGAACTTGGAAAACCTTAGAATATTCGGATGCACAGCTTATGCTAAGATAACAATCCCTCATTTGAAGAAGTTGGATGACAGAAGCATACCGATGGTTTATTTAGGAGTAGAGGAAGGATCAAAAGCCTGTAGACTATATGATCCTATAGGAAAGAAGAAACATGTTAGTAGGGATGTAAAGTTTATGGAAACAAAACCGTGGAATTGAAACGAGAATGAAGAGGATACGAGCACACAAGACACATTTTGGGCTAGTTTTGTGGAAGGGGAAGTTGACAAAGAAAATGCTACACCAGTCAACATAGAAAATGATGATGATACGTATCCAATGCCGGATCAAATACCAGAACCAATACCGAATCCAGCATCACCAATCACACCAGCCACATATACATACAACCCTAACTCAGACACTGAAGATGAAGCTACTTTTAGCTCATTAGAGAGCACAGATCAAAGAGTTGATGATACACCAATACGAGGTTTAAGAAACATAACGGATATCTATCAAGAAACACATGAAGTAGAAGCACCTAGCTTATTCTTCACAGAAGAAGAACCTCGAAATTACAAGGAAGCATCAAAAGATGAGAAGTGGATTGAAGCCATGGAAATTGAATTAGATTCAATCAACAAAAACAACACATGGACTCTTACCACATTGCCAGCTGACCAAAAGGCAATAGGACTCAAATGGGTTTATAAAACCAAGAGAGATGCACAAGGAAAGATCATCAAATATAAAGCAAGATTAGTAGCAAAAGGTTATGTACAAGAACAAGGAATAGACTTTGATGAGGTGTTTGCACCAGTCGCTAGAATAGAAACAGTTCGATTGATATTAGCACTAGCAGCATATCATGGATGGCAAGTACACCACTTAGATGTAAAATCAGCATTTTTACATGGAGATTTAAAGGAAGAAGTCTATGTTACACAACCTGAAGGTTTTATTCAACAAGGAAACCTAGGAAAAGTATACAAGCTAACCAAAGCTTTGTATGGCTTAAGACAAACACCAAGAGCTTGGAATGTGAAGCTTGATCAAACCTTGAGGTCACTAGATTTCAAGAAGTGTAATCTCGAAAAAGCAGTTTATACGAAGAGGAACAAGAATTCCACACTTATAGTTGGAGTATATGTAGATGACTTAATAATCACAGGCACTCCAAAGAAAGAAATAGACTTGTTCAAATCCCAGATGGAAGAAAAGTTTGAAATGAGCGATCTAGGATTGCTAGCATATTACCTTGGGATAGAAGTTACACAGACAGGAGGAGCGATTACAATCAAGCAGACAGGATATATTAACAAGATCTTAAAGGAAACAAGTATGACGGATAGCAATGACACGAAGATACCATTAGATCCCGGCACTAAGTTGGTCAAGGCGGAAGATGGAAACCCAGTTGACACAACTTACTACCGAAGCTTAATAGGAAGCCTCAGATACTTATTACATACAAGACCAGATCTTAGTTACTCAGTTGGACTACTCAGCAGATTTATGCAAGACCCAAAGGATCATCACCTGAAGGCAGTAAAACAAGTAATCCGATACCTGAAAGGAACAAAGGAACATGGAATAATATATAAGGAAGAAGGCGGCTGCAAGATTACAGGTTACAGTGATAGTAGTTATGGAATCAACACAGATCAAGGAAAAGGAACTACTGGAATCGTATTTTACTTTGGAGAGTCACCTATTACCTGGTGTACTCAGAAACAACCAACAGTGGCGCTCTCATCATGTGAATCAGAATTCATGGCGGCTACTGCAGCAGCATGTCAAGCCTTATGGTTAAAACGTTTACTTGGTGAATTAACTGGATTAGAAGAAAAGAGGATAACGCTTAAAGTTGACAACGTATCAGCAATAGCACTTGTGAAGAACCCAGTATTTCATGGAAGGAGTAAGCATATAGACATTCGCTATCATTTCATTCGTGAATGCGTAGAGAATGGTCATATTAAAGTAGAACACATTAGCGGAGAACTACAAAGAGCAGACATCTTAACGAAAGCTTTACCAAGACTCAAGTTTACAACTATGAGACAAATGCTCGGAGTACAAGACCTTGGACAAAGTAATGATCAAGATTAAGGAGGAGAATGTGAACCAAAGATAATCTCGATATAGCTTTGAAGGAAACTTGAAGGACCAAACTTGTAGAAACGAAACTCTACAACCGCTAGTTAGTTAATATTGTTAGAAATCTGTAGGATTTAGTGAAAGGACATGTCGGTTCATTCATACCGATTGGAATACTATATATACTTGATACTTTGTAACATTTACCGGTTAGACAAATAATATAAGTTATCTAGTTTGTTTATCGTTTGCAAATCGTATTTGACTCAACCAAAGATCCGAACACTTGGGACAACAGGCATCACCCTCTTCCATCCTTTCATACGAGTTGGGCTTTTTAACATCAAGGCCCATGGACTTAAGTTTAATCATAAATAAACATGTAAGAATAAATATCCTAGCAACCTATTACAAAGTTAATGACCGACACTTGAATATAATAAAATGTATTCCCAACAAAATGCTTCCACAAAATTATAGTATTCTTTTGCTACACTTGCATGGTCTATTTTGAAAGCAAGAAATCGCTACATATTTGAACAAGTCAAAAATTTTCGTGCTAGTGTTATTTTGGAAGCTAGTGATGATGTTTTTCAGTCAGTTGTTTCTTCTGATGCCACTACTATGCCGACTACAAATGGCATCTCGCATGAAAGTTCACGTAAGTGGATCTCCCCACTTCAAATCTCGTGAAGCTTAATTGCGATGCTTCCTTTAAAGACTCATCTGCCGCTATTGGGATTGTGCTCGTAATTGTAATGGCTCTTTGCTTCAATGTTTGGGTGAAAAGTGTTATAGTGAATCAGTTCTTGCTGTTGAGTTGTGTGCCATTCGATCAACTTGCATCCTTGCTGCTACAAACGAATGGAATCATGCTATTATTGAATCTGATTCTCAATCGGCAATTTCGCTTGCTTCTACAGAAGATGTGCCGCCCTGGGCTTTAGCGGCTTTGGTTTCAGATATTCAATTTTGGAATATCATATGAATTTGCAATTATGCTGGACTTCTAGTGCATGTAACTTTGCGGCTCATCATGTTGCAAAAGTTTCTTATGTTTCTGATGCAAATTTCATTTGGCTTGATAACTTTCCTTGTGAAATTACCTCCATAGCGAGGAGTGATGCTTTGTAATGTTAGGCTTCGGCTTTTGATTTATATATTTTGATGTTAAAAAAAAGTAAACGGACTTTTTTGTCTATTTCATTTTGTCATTTAAGGTTTCTAATTATAATACATAAAATGATAAAGATTGAAGGTTTAGTGATTTCAAGCTTCTATTGTATAGTTGAGGTATATGATTCTGAGCAAAGTACTAAGTCAATAATTTAAATTTGGAGGTGCATATAATCTGGAGGCCTTGTTGAGACGATGTCACAAAATCATTTCATGAACGATTTTCGTAAAAGAGAAATGCTAGAATCAAAAAAGTTTTACAATAAGAAATACAAATAATGACATGACATGGTTATTTGTGGAATTCTCTTCGTAAAATAAAGGATTGAGGTCCTCTCAAATTTATAGAAACATGGCCCGATAATGTTCTTTCACAATCAAAACAGTGGGGCATATTGAGGGATCCAATTTTCTTTTTTATTATGAGTCAACATTATCGGTTATGTTCATATGAACTTGAGAGGATCTCAATCCTACAAAACGCTTCAAAATATCTATCACTGTCCTCGTTTATGGCCGGAAAGAATAAATTTCGTTATAAAGTATTCCCAACATCCAACATGTAGACATACTTACACCTCCTCTCTTTTATGTCTTTTTTGATCTATAAATACAAACACCGCCCACCATCACTTGATATAATTCCTATTGTTTCATTAAACCACAACAAAGTCTATACATATTGAGAGATAAAACTAGAGCTAGATATCAAGAAAGAAAGGGTAGTTATGCGTCGTGATCTTCTAATGCGCAGGTGTTTGTATTTGTACCTGGATGACATGGTTTCGGAAATCAGTCTTTTCTCTTTCTTTTCTAGTTCGGTATTCGACATAGAGAACATAAAAATACAAAAACAAAACAAAATGCGTGCAATGAGGTAAATAGCAAAGAATCTTTTCTCCGTTTTTATCCTTTGCACCATCTAATTCACTGCCTGAAGAACTCTCTGATTCTGAATCTGTGAAAACAAGCGAATGGAAGAGGAGCACCTTAATACCAAAATCAAATAACCTAGAAACAATATTAGATTAAATAGATATAGGAAATAGCATGTAATAACACTCACCCATTCTGATGGTAATGTTGAAGTGGCCATGATTGCAGGCGATTGCCTGGCTTGATTTGTCAACCTCTGCAACATAGGGTAGAATGAAGATAATCAATCAACAATGTAAACTGTATGCATAAACCATCAAAAGTGGTAACTAGAGGGAAAAGTAAACAGTATAACTATATAAACAGTAATATACATTATCAGAAGCAACAATATTATCCTTAGCTGGCTCGTCTTTCAATATTCCCCTGGCTTTCAGCTTTTGCTTGAGAAACTCATGCAAATCTTTGGTATTAGAATTTTGTTTAGGCTGTTCTATAATGTTTTGGCCTGATTCATGCTTTTCAGTGTCGTTGCCTCCTGTGGTTAAAATCAAAGTTAGAGGATAACTAATTTAAAGAGGTACATACACGAGAACAATATATAATGCATCCATTATGGACTTACCAGATGAAATAGAGTGTCAGGCCTCAAAGCCCCATAGTAAGCACCTCCACCAGGTACACCGTACCCATTCCCAATCTCCACATTACCTAAAGGCAATGTAAAACAGTTAGCATTGACTCTAATGAGTGATGATGGTAACAATCTGTAACTAATAAACACGCAGTATATATAACCAATCAGGTGTACCCCAAATCTATTAAATCATACAGGGTAATACACATGAAAATTGAAGCATTAATCAGGAATTGTTGTGTTGTTCATGGGCATAAATAAAAGAAATAAACAAAGATTTAGGCCAGGGCTGTGGTGTAAGCAAAACATGATCCTTAAAAAATTCCATCAAGTATCTAAACATCTAATAATTCAAGAAAGATAGCAACATTAGGACAAATGAGTTTGAAGATTAACCTAACTTAGATTCAACACTAAAGAACAGTGACAACCTTGGTCAGTTGGTCCTTTGGCTAGAACCAAGAATTGGTATTAAATACAGGAAGTAAAATGGGTAGGTTGGATGGGACGGACAGCAAACCAGCGCGAGTAAACTTTGTATGCATTGGGTCAGGCCTGGTTGACCCAAAACACTTTTGCGTTCAAAGAGTCTTTATGAATAATGTGGTGTGCCAGATATTGTTGAAATATATATATATATATATATATATATATATATATATATATATATATATAGAGAGAGATAGAACAACCAAGGAGGCTGTTTGCATTGAAAATGCGCATTGGCCGGTTGACCCACTTGCTCCATTCACCAAGTTATCTTTTATTAAATATCTCATGTCTTGATTCAACCCAAATGATCAAAGAACACATAACTTTCCTTGACTTTTATAATTTGACCTATAATGTTCACGGCAACATGCCTCTGTTATAGCAGAAGTGATTATTCAAAAACAGACTAGGATCCTTTGTACCTTATATAAATTAGAAGATAATCTTGTCACGTATGTGTGTAAATAAACTGATACGCACATAACTACAATTTTCGCTATCTGGACTTCAATATATGACAACCCCAAGTATGAACATTTATTAGACAAAATACTGAAAATAGTCACAATATCCAAGAAGTACATACCTCAAATCCAGTTATATCACATATTGTGTCTCGTAACAGCAAACACTATATCTCATAAAACACGCTTAATTACACTTTCGACGAACAATCCCAAACACACACCCATAGTATAACTAATTTGAGTTAGGCATATCATCAAACACCTTATATTAACACAAGAATTTTAGACTTGACATTCAAAGCAGTTGGTTTCCAAACATTGACAAAAGTAAATGCAAATTTTTTCATTAAATTAACGACATTACAAAAGGATCTAATAAAAATTATTTTACATTTATTAATGATATCTAATTATTCTCGACGAACTGTGGCTCATGGTCGTAATACTCGCACGACACTACCTCCATAAGCTTCAGCAGTGGCTGGAGCGCGGCCGCAAAGCTATCGGAGATAACCCTGCCGTCCGCCTTGCTTACCCCACCACCAAAACCGTCGAACAACTTGTTTGATCCCTTCAATGCTGACGATCTTTGAGTTGACTTGAAACAAATGTCCCGGTTTTGGCTTAAAAAACAGAATCACCCATTTTTTCCCACTTGTATCTGGGATTGGGACTGGGACTAAACGGCAGTTGTTACCCATTTGTAGCTGAAGAAAGATTGATTGATGAGTGATGAAGCTGCGGGGAGTTGGGTGGTTTATATACATGATTTGGAGGCATCTGATTGGTTGAGACACAAACACACGGATTGAAGATTCTGACCATGGATTGAATTTGAAATATAATCCAATGGCCTATATCTTTGATCCGTGTCTCATGGTTTCCACCAATCATAGAGCCGGTGCCATTGCTGAAATTGGGAGAGAGAAACAGAAAAGAGGTGTTCTGTAAATAGCAATATATGAGTGAGAGAATATATGAGTCAGTTAAAGTTATGTTGGGCCTGGGCTTTTTATCTTGCTAACCAAAAGTCCAAAATATACAACCTATGTAGTTAAGGACAAAAATTTCGGTGTTTCGGTCAAGGACCGAGATACGAAATTTTTGGTATTTCGGTGGTATTTCGGTAATTTTTTTTTATAAAGCTATTAATTTTAAATTTTTTATATATAAGTTTAAGACTTAAATGTAAACTATTAAAGATAGATGGGTCAAATGTTTAAATACACAAACTTATTTTAAGGTTTAGACACCAAATGTAAAATAGTGAAAGATAGAGGGGCTAAATGTTAAAAATTTTAAACTAATTTAAACCCTAAAACACAACCACAAACTGCAGCCGTATCTTTTAAAAAAAAAAAGTTCCAAGCCTTTCTTCCCTCTTTCCTCTCCTCCCTCCTTGGTTTCTGCCGGAAGTTGCAGCGCCGCGCCGTCGCCGCCGTCGGAATTCATCGCCGGAAACGGATTCAAGGTACAAAATCAATACTACTGACTGATTTGGCCCAAAAAAACATAACAACTGGTAAATGGCGGTAATACCGCCTTTTCCACCGAAATTTTGGGTCAAATTTCGGTATATTTTCGGTCATTTTCGGTCAATTTCGCCGATAATTTCGGTAGCGAGATTACAAACGAAATTTGAAACGAAATTTTGTAGGACCTCCGAGATCCGAAATACCAGTGGTATACCAGTGGTATTTCGGCGAGATTGACTACACAGTATACAACTACAAGGATGGATAATTTGTGCTTACTCAAATATTGCAATTCATATAGACAGACGTATGTTATCATCATCATAAAGTGAGGCATATATATTGAGTGAAAAATGTTTACATGGAAACCAAAATTTTCTATTTCGAAAACCCACACCATTAGGCTCGCTATACCAAAATTCCCTACTCACCTCAAAAGTGATATTCTGCAATAAAAAACAAACCATATTAGAAACTATGGTTCCGCATAAACAAAAGAAGTATATACATTTAGGGCTGTAAACGAACTGAACGTTCAGCGAACCGTTTGCGAACCGTGCGGCGGGAAACTCGTTTATGTTCGTTTATTTAATAAATGAACGAACACGAACAAGATTTTTGGTTCGTTTAGTTAAATGAACGAACATGAACAAATGTTTCGTTCGTTCATTTGCGCTCGTGAACGTTCGATTATTTCGCTCGTTTACGCTCGATTATTTCGTTCGTTTACGTTCAATTATTATCGTTCGATTAACAACCCATATATTAAAAACTTTTAATAAATTATATATTAAGTATATCAAAGCTCCCTAACAATAATATACCACTTAAGTACTTTTGTATTTATTAATTTCTTTAGATAATAGAGTAAAGTTTAATGAAAATTGAAAAGTAGCATCAAAAGTTCAAAACAATGGTCTTCAAATGAGCGGGAGTGTTTGGCGCCAATATAATTTTTAGTACATGTGAATAATATTTTTTATAAAAGATATTTTCTTGACAATTGACTTTATCCCATTTAATCATTTATACTTTAACCACAAAATTAAAACTGTAGTCCTTTAACCACAAAATTCCACCTTCTTCTACAATCTAACATGGGTTAAGAGATTTATTAACATATCGATCACTAAAGATCTACAACTTGCGGTGATTCCGGTTTCACCAATTTTGATATGTAAGAATTTACATTCTTTTTTCTACTTTAGTTTGTGTAAGAATTTACATTCTCTTTTCTACTTTAGTTTATGTTCGATCGTTTATGTTCGTTTAACGTTCGTTTAGTGTCTTAATGAACGAACATAAACGAACATGAACAACTCATTTTCTTAATAAACGAACATGAACAAGAAAATTCGTCCGTTTAAACGTTCGTGTCCGTTTATTTGTCCGGCTAAAATTAAATAAACGAACATGAACAACTCATTTTCTTAATAAACGAACATGAACAAGAAAATTCGTCCGTTTAAACGTTCGTGTCCGTTTATTTGTCCGGCTAAAATTAAATGAACGAACATGAACAAGGCTCCGTTCGTGTTCGTTCGGTTCGTTTACAGCCCTATATACATTAAATGTTATCTACAAACCGTGAATACAGGGTACTCTTTTAGAGTTTTGCACTTGGGTTCCCTAGAACAAGCTGTGACACAACGGCTTGAGAAACGTGCAACCCCATGTAAATATCCCTTGAAACTCTCCATGTCATAGTAGCTCTCACTCGTTTTCCTAACAAGTCTCCCACAATTTCAACAAAATATATTCTCTTATCATATTACAAATAGTGTCATGGCCATATACACATATACATACTTCATGTACTCACATTTCCGTAACCAAACAGTTATTCACATTCTTCTACCACATATTTATAAAACTCTGTCATATTACATAAACTATTACAGTAATACTCCGTAGTTAAGAAGTCTTAACAAGTTTATGGAATTCTATACGAATATAAGTTTATAGACTTGTTCAAATATTAATTAAACAATCAGCACACTATAACCTTTATTAATATAACAAGTAATTAGTAACTCACAAAAATCTTAGTTAACTAATTAGCCAACTATCCCAAGTCGACTCCTTTTCTGCTTCTTCAACAAAGTTTAATATAAGGTTATCAGTCGGTTAGAAACTGTATCTTTGGGCAAATTTATCATCAAAACCGTTAACGGTATCATATGAAATTTTTTGGAAACATATATATACTAATAGCAGAATAATGACAACGACCTTGTTTGTAATTTCCTGGAAGTTAAAAAGTGCTTTTTAGAGGGGCAAATTATTCCACATCAGTCTCAATATATATATATAAATACACCACATTTGTTCCTAGCTTATTAAACTTGAACCCACAACTTGGTTGACTATCTCATGCATGGTACAGCTAGCTAGGCTACGAATTGAAAAATTATAGTTCCAGATCGATTTATTGGATAACTAATTTTGCGTTCCGAAAGTAAATTTGTAACTTTCACTGCACAAAGCCCACAATCGAACTATAAATTATCATGCATACACAAGATGCTAATTATATGTTTTTCTTAATGATTTAAATATAAGCATGTATGGAGTCTAAACCTGTCAAAGAAGAAGGCCAAGGGATGCACGTGTTTCGCCAGGGCCGTCTTGTTGATTTCGGTGGCCCTGTGCCACAACTATAAAGAAGGCCCGACGAAATACGGAAAACCTAATTTCAGGTAAACAAATTATTAGTAGCATGAAAGAGATTAGTACAAATATGACATGAACAATCTCGGTATGATTATACGTTAAAAGATGTTTAATCATGGGGTCATAAACTTTAATTATGTCATTCGCCTAGCATTTGTTATTAGACTATCTACGATTCATGACTGACACTCTCTAATCGATCATTCTCAACGACTTACATGACCATCCATAATCCATTAGGTATTTTATGTGACGTTATGGATAGCAAGTATGACATGAACAATTTCAATTTCTACTAAAACATGTCCAAACTTGTATTTTTGAAAGTCACGAATTATCTGATAATTAGACATCGGCCAAAAGGTCGGAAACCATGGTTACAAAAATAATAATAATAATAATAAATTAAAAAAAAAAAAAAAAAAAAAAAAAAAAAAAAAAAAAAAAAACTACTCGATGATAAATATCTTATAACTTTCTTTTTAATGGCAAACATAAGTATTAGATTTAAAGTAGTTTGTTCTAAATAAGTATAAATAGGTAAATATTATAGGGACCGAAAGGAAAATATATGTTGATGGGAATTCAGATAAGGAACCGCCTGATAATATCAAAATGGCTTTGGTAAAAAAATTGAAAGGATTATTCAACCTTCCTAAGAGCACAGGGTACCCTTGGCTGATGGCTCAAGCCATGGCCACCAGCCAACCATGGCCGACGGCGCACGGTACCGCCGGTCGCGCCATGGTGGCTGGCGCCGTAGCCACCAGCCCACGCCATAGATTTTTTCTTTCTTTTTTTGTTTGTTTGTTTCTTTTTTATTTGTGTTTGAGTAGCACAAAAAGTGGGTATAATGAAAGATGATAACCGTTGGAAAATAATAGGTTTTATCCGGTTTTTTCAAAACATAAATACCTACCTGAGACACTTTTGAAAAAATCTTGAAGTAACTGTAACAAAAAGTCACGTAGGGTACTTGTGGTTCGTGGTTTTCAATAGAAAAGAAACAAGATAATTATTGGTTGTTGCCTTTGGTTTACAAAAAAGAAGGGACGAATTTTCTCTTATTGTGTTTGGAGACATCAAGAGTGAGATCTGTTTTTTTAAGTGACTGCGAGTGATTAGGGTTAGGGTAGTGTATTTTATAACTAGTGTTTAGGTTTAAGTGTTGGGCTTCGGGTATAACAGAATTCATTGGATCAGCTAAATTTTTTTGGGCCTTAATTGTTATCCGAAAAGTTGTATCAAACAAAATTTGTCATACCAACAGAATTCATTAGCGGTCCAAGCTTCGACGGTAGCTTTCGAATTGGCCTTTTTCTACTAGAGGTGTGTGTTTTTTTTTTATTATAATGAAGTTTATTTTAGTTATATTGTGTATGTTTTATTTTATGTAAAAAAGAAAAAAAAAGAAAAAAATGGACGACGGCACCACATTTTCTGGTGCCGTGGGTACCGCCCAGAATGTGGTGCCGTGGGATTTCTGGTGCCATAGAGATTTTTGCTGACGTGGAAGGGAATTTTGAGTCATGGCACGAAGCCATGGCTCCAGGGTACCCACTGCTCTAACATAACAAAATTGTAAAAAATGAGGCCCCTCTAAAAGTGTGGCCCTGTGCCACCGCACTTGTTGCACTCCTTCATCACCGGCCTTGTGTTTCGCTATACTTACCCTTGACTTCCAAAACCCATACTCGAAATCTTCTAACAAAGTATTTGACTTGATGCTAGTTGTTTACAAAATAGAAATGAGCATCTCTTTTGTAGTTCATACTTATATATTCATATGCAGAAATTTTGAGGATATATATAGCAACTGAATTGCCATGACATAATTGGATAGTGAGAAGAGCTTTCCCATTAGAGCCTAATACAAACAATTAATTAGGGGTTGTTTGTATTGCTAATATAATGATAATGAATTCCAAACACTCTCAAAATAATGCGTATGGCAATTTTTATATAAACCATTACTCTCCAAACATCAATCTTATGAGAATCAAAAAAGACATGTATATACACAAATCATCATAATAAAATATTTAAATCCATAACTAATTTTAAAACTGGACCCATATATATATATATATATATATATATATATATATATATATATATATATATATATATATATATATATATATATATAACGTCTAATATGGGAAAAAACAAATAAAACCGAAAACACAGTATATAATTAGTAAGTGCTACTTCAAAGACAGAGAAAAATTAGAGCTAAAGTCATCATGTCAAAAAATTCAATCACATTATACGGGATAATTGCCACCTGATACTTACCCTTGACTTCCAAAACACATACTCGAAATCTTCTAGCAAAGTATTATGTGACTTGATGCTAGTTGTTTACAAAATAGAAATGAGCATCTCTTTTGTAGTTCATACTTATATATTCATATGTAGAAATGTTGAGGATATAGCAACTGAATTGCCATGACATGATTGGATAGTGAGAGAGCTTTCGCATTAGAGCCTAATACAAACAATCTACGGATTTTTATAAACAAACTTGTAATCTTTCTCATAGTAAAACAACACGTACAGACGTTAAAGAACGCCTTATATATTGACACATGGAAAACTGCACTTAATTACCTGTTATTTCAATTATACAGCAATTTCATTAACTTCTCAGCTAGTCGGCTTGCTGTAATTTTTATCTGATCAAATATACTATGTGTTAGCATTGAATTTTATATGTTGAAGAGATGGTCATTCCAAATATTAGAACTTTGTATTTGTGTCGTATGTAATATTGTAGAATAGATGAAGGGCGAGTGAGATTGGACAAATATATGTATCTTCTATTAAATACATAAGTCCATGTAAAGTAAGAAAACCCAAGTCCATCCCACGAGCCCACCAAAGCCCACTAGGGTATTTCTCTCTTTGTATTTAGCACTCTCTCCCACCACAATTGAAAGGATGCATTATTGTTGATAAAGTGGGAGTGTGTGTGTTTATCTTGTATCTCTCTCTTTCTCATCTAATCTAACATTCACACTTTCATCTTCTCCTCTAGTGCATCGATCTATCCTCTATCTTTCTTATCTTTTCTTATTCTCTTCCTCATCTATCTTTATTCTTATTCTTCTCATATTATTCCCATCTTATTTCTCTTATATCTTGCTGCCATTCGATCTACAAAAGAAGTGTATGATAAAGTAGGATTTCGACTCTCTACAAGTGGTATCAACGAGCCTAGCTTCGAGGTAGGAGCTCTTATGTTCGGTTCTTGGTAAAAAATACATATTGTTTCGTTTGGTTTTTTGTACATCGTGGCCTTTGTGCTTTCTGTGGCTATTTGTACGCAAGATTGAAGAACAAAAGTAGTGTTTTTATCTATTCATTCTTTTCACAAAATCAAAGGCAGAAAGTGTGTTTGCTCATAGTGAATCGACTTGGTCTATGAAGGTTCATTAGTTTATCTCTCATATCTTGGTTTGGAAGATCAAACTTTTGTGTTTGTTCTTAGTCTTTGATCGAATTTTAATCCATAAATCTTGTATAAGATTTGTGTTCTTGGTTTGTTTAGTGAATTATTGACTTGATAGAAGTTAGTAAAAGTTAGTGAAAGAAGAATGGGCTTGATAGTGAATAGCATGGGCATGTAAGTGAAAAAGACACAAAAAGACAAATAGTTAGTGAAACTGCAGTCCTTCGAAATTGGTCTTGATTTCGGAATTGCAACACAGCTTCGCAATTGAAGTTTCTTCGAAATTGCAACTGTCTTCGCAATTGCTACATTTTTTCGGAATTGGTACTTGTCTCGCAATTGGTACTGGTCTCGCAATTGGTGCTGGTCTCGCAATTCAAACTGGTTTCGCAATTCAAGCTGATTTCGCAATTGGAGCTGGCCATCGCAATTCAACCTTTTCGCAATTGGAGCTGGCTTTCGCAATTCAAGAGCAGTTTTCAGTCTTGGCAATTTCAGTCCTTGTCTTTTCAGCAGCCTTAGGAAACTTTCACAGTTTGACAGATTTGGTCCCTTATCGCAATTCATTCCATTTTTTGAAATTGAAAAAATTCTCTAACGCAATCTCAAATACTCTATCACAATTGTAAGGATTAAAATATATATATATATATATATTATATATATATATATATATATATATATATATATATATATATATTTTATATATAGAGTGAAAAAAAAAAGTTTTTTGGCGGGAAAATCCAAGTAAAATTTAATTTTTACAGGAGACTAAACTCTCAATTTTTACGCGAAATTCAAATTTTGTTACAAGCGCGAAAATTTTGGCCCAAAATTCAAATTTTTAGGCCAAAATTCGAATTTTTTCGACGAAATTTGACGTAAAAATTTTCAAAACTCAATTTTTCCTAATAACCTTATAATTGCATTTTATGGAGTATTTCAAATTCTGGTAGAGAAATTTTTCAAACTCAAAATTTGGAGGGAAACCAGAAATCACGATTCAGCAATCCATCACCAAACCAACGAAACTTAACCTTCAACAACCTCAACTACTATTTCGTTGCAATGATCCTGTATCTATTTTATCATACCAGTCATCATCAATGGCATCTCATCAAGATGATATCACAACTGCTTTGGCAAATGGTATTGCTTCGTTCTACAGGCATTAAACATCGAACCACATAACAACAACCAATGGAATTCACCATGCACTGACAATACGCAGTTATATATGGGTCAAGCCGGACAAATGGTTGATGTTATCGGGAATCAGCAAGGAAATTCTATGGGTATACAGACTGGGAATCAAATGCAATATGCAGGATTGTATACGGGAAACCAAGCAGATCAGTTTGTGAGTCAGAATGGGGTCAATCAAAATGAGTATTATTGTTTCATGACTTCATCTGAAATCCAAAGGAGTGATATAGGCAGAATTGGTAATGTTCATGCAATGACAAAGGTAGAAAAGCTCCAGTACATGCTGATGCTAGCCAACAAGGAACTTTCGGGAATACCGTTGACTGCTGAGGAATCCGACTTCCTGCTTACAACCAGAATCAATGATAATTCTACAGAAGTCACTGGAGTCTCCGACCCAATGCCTTATCAGCAAGAACCAACTTCATGCAGTGATTCTGAAACTCCTCCATCTTATGACACAGAACCACTCCATGAGGTACCACTATTGTTTGCTCATGAAAAGCCACATTCTGTGCCTCTCGAACCTAATTATGATACATATATGGGGGAGCAAGTTAATAGCAATGTTAACTGTGAAACTCAATATATGGATCATAATGAAGTTCAAGTTGCACAAAATGATGCTAATGATGAGGAAACTCGTTCTCTCTTTGAATCATTACTTTATAATTGTCAGATTGAGATTGAAAAGGTCAAAAAGATCAATCGCGATGTTAAAGCCGCGAATGTGAAATTGACCACTGAGCTTGAGAGTTATAAGGTTAATGCACAAGCTTATGATTTTAATAACAAACGACAGTCAGAACTTGAGGTTAGTTTAAGAGATTCTGAGTTAAGAGAAAAACGTTTGCAAATCAAATTTGACACTCTAGATGTCAATTTGAACAACAAAATAAAATCTTTAAACAAGGAAATTTCTGAACTAACCAACCAGCTTTCAAAACAAAAATCAACTTATTCTAATCTTGAAAAGGAAAAGAAAGAGTTGAATGAAAGGTTTTCAAAACGTGAAAAGGATCTTCTTAAAGAGATCAATGACAAAAAGGAAACCATTGCAAAGTTGGAAGATTTGCTTGTAAAAATGGGTCATTCTGCACAAACAGTTAACTTGTTAATAAACGATCCAAACCCGATTTTACATACAATAAAGAAAGTGGCTATCGGTTATGAAAACCCTTATAATCTCAAGAAAGCTCAGAAAGAACAGAATGTGTTATATAATGG
>CP139503.1:95892732-96325322 GCA_021014915.2 Artemisia tridentata subsp. tridentata
GAAAGATTAAAAAAGGGGAAAATGGAAAGGAGAAAAAAGGGGTTTAAAGAATGAAAAAAAAAAATTTTAAATTTGAAAGGGTGAAAAGAAATCCCCCCCCATGAAAATTTAGGTCAAAAAACCGGGGTAATACATTGTATCGGTATCATAAGGTGATATGATATTGAAGAAAAGACGTCATGGACCCAGTGAGCTTGAAAAAAACCCCCCCCTCCCCTTAAGATATTCTTAAAAGATATTGCCTTATGTCATGATGGTTACTCGCTTTAAACGGTCTACAGTCTTGAAGTGATACTTCGGTATACTTCAGAGGCTCTCAACGGCCTTGGCAAAGATTAGAGAAAGTTTTCACACTATCCTGATAACGATCTCGAAATCTGAACCTATAAGCGCTGGACGATTTATTGCTAACTGTCTTATGCAGGTACTGACGAAAGTCCATTCACCATCATCATATGTTTCAACATCTACAACGTCGACGATATGAATACATGAAGATGTTGATCAAGGCAAAGATCAATCAAAAGTCAATACTTTGAAGATCACAGAGCATGAAGGAACAATGAATCAAGTCTATTCTACAACGACACACAAAGTTCAAGACATCGAAGTCAAAAGACCTATCACTGAGAGCATCATTTGAATGACCATCCCTTAGGGGGAGATTGTTAGCATTGATTTTATATGTTGAAGTGATGGTCATTCCAAATATTAGAACTTTGTATTTGTGTCGTATGTAATATTGTAGAATAGATGAAGGGCGAGTGGGATTGGACAAATATATGTATCTTCTATTAAATACATAAGTCCATGTAATGTAAGAAAACCCAAGTCCATCCCACGAGCCCACCAAAGCCCACTAGGGTATTTCTCTCTTTGTATTTAGCACTCTCTCCCACCACAATTGAAAGGATGCATTATTGTTGATAAGGTGGGAGTGTGTGTGTTTATCTTGTATCTCTCTTTTTCTCATCTAATCTAACATTCACAGTTTCATCTTTTCCTCTAGTGCATCGATCTATCCTCTATCTTTCTTATCTTTTCTTATTCTCTTCCTCATCTATCTTTATTCTTATTCTTCTCATATTATTCCCATCTTATTTCTCTTATATCTTGCTGCCATTCGATCTACAAAAGAAGTGTATGATAAAGTAGGATTTCGACTCTCTACACTATGAAAAGATGTACTGATAACTTTTATATTGCATATAGATCGAACATTCAATTCGCACACTACTATTATCTCAGGGCCATGTTACCATATATCCTCACAACTTTTTAATCATTTATACCCCACAATGGTCATATATAGTCCACCACGAACCACCTTATAGAATAAGAAAGATAAAAAGAAAGTTGTTTTGTGTTTGCTCAGCGGTCAGAAGCACGAGCTAGGAAACCACGAGCCCGCCACTATTACCGCAAAGGGTGACCCCTAGTGATAGTTGACCCCGAGCTGCACCACCACAAGCTTACTATTCATTTCAAAATTAGGGGTTGTTTGGATTGCTAATATAATGAGAACTTAATTATTCACAACTGCTAATATCACTCGCAAATAATGTGTCTAGCACTCTTGATAATGAATTCCAAACACTCTCAAATAATGTGTATGGCAATTTTTATCCTCTCTGATATAAACCATTACTCTCCAAACATCACTCTTATGAGAATCAAAAAAGACATGTATATACACAAATCATCATAATAAAATATTTAAATCCATAACTAGTTTTAAAACTGGACCCATATATATAATAATATAACGTCTAATATGGGAGAAACAAATAAAACAGAAACCACAGTATATAATTAGTAAGTGCTACTTCAAAGACATAGAAATTTTAGAGCTAAAGACATCCATGTCAAAAAATTCAATCACATTAATTATACTGCAGCATACGGGATAATTGCCACCTGATACTAGTTTCTTCTGCAAGTGTTAGCATTGATTTTATCTGTTGAAGTGATGGTCATTCCAAATATTAGAACTTTGTATTTGTGTCATATGTAATATTGTAGAATAGATGAAGGGCGAGTGGGATTGGACAAATATATGTATCTTCTACTAAATACATAAGCCCATGTAATGTAAGAAAACCCAAGTCCATCCCACGAGCCCACCAAAGCCCACTAGGGTATTTCTTTCCAAAGTATTTAGCACACACTCCATCCCATTTCTCAGTATGCTTTTAGTTAGGATAAGGTGGAGTGTGTGCTTTCTCTCCTTGTAATCTTTCTTCCATTCTAATCTAATATTCACACAGGTTCATCTTTCTTTTCTATTTGCATCAATCATCTCACCTCATCTATTATTCTTCTATATATATTCCATTCGATCTCTATATCTTGCTGCCATTCGAACTACAAGTGAAATGGGTATGATAAAGTAGGATTTCAAGTCATTACAAGTCATTACAGAGAATTGAGAAACTTCAACGTATTGTGGCTTCCAAAATTAACAATCAAAAGTTTGAATGGTTTCCGGGTGTTCAGGATGAACTGAAAAAGATTTTTGAAAAAGAAATTAATCCACATGTTGCTGCAATCTATGCGGTTGTTCAAAATGTGGAAAATAATCTTTTGAAAGAGTCAACAGAATTTGTTAAGGACTACAAATCCTTAGTGAAGGAAGCTAATGAATACTTGGAACAAATAAAGGTTTTGGAAAAGCAAAATGACTCTCTCTCCTTCGAAGCTCTATCGACCGATATCATGTCAATTATTTACCAAACATATTCTGTGGAAGATGATGAAAGACTTCGGGCCGAGACTTCTGAACTTGTTTTAAAATATGAAAATGCGCTTGCTAAGATTGAAAAACAAAATGTCACATATTTTAAACAACTTGATCAGAAAAAGGAAGAATGCAAGTATGACAAACTGTCGTATGAGCGTTCTTACAAACAACTGAAAGAACAAATTGATCTTTTGAAGTCTCAGCTTGAAAGTCAAAAAAGGCAGGGTGAGGAAACTAAGTTTGCAAAACCATCAACTTCGGAACAACCAAAAATGTCAATTTCTCAAACGGTTCCAACAGTTGATGTGATAATTGATTTGACAAAACCAGTCACTCCAACACCCTTGCCTAAAACACCAAAAGTGAAAGCACCTGGCCTTTCTAGGAATTGCTCACCGAATGTGACCACTCAAACAGTTAAGGAATCAGTTGGTTCAAACAAAACGGTCCACAATCACTACCTAGAAACCGCTAGGCAAAAGGCACAGATTCGACAAGACGGAATTTTAGGCACAAAACCTAGAGTGATGAATTCTACAACATTACAAAGCACTGCTAGTAGTAGTAAACCACTACCTAGGATCATTCAACTAAAGACTAGGGATTGGCTTGCATCTAAGAGTAGTTGCGAAAAAGAAAATGTTATTAACGTAGAATCTAACACTATGAGCTCAAATTCCTCTTCGAACACAAAGCAAGTTCAAAATGACAGTAGTGACAAAATTAAGGTTGCGGCGTTAAACAAGAATGTTGAATTTGTCTGTCCTACATGTCAAAAATGTGTCTTTTCAGCTAATCATGATGCATGTGTTGCACAGTATATCAAGAAAGCAAATGCAAGTGCTAAGGCACAATCCACTAAGACACCAAAAAGAAACAAGCCCGTTGATAAAAAGCAAAAGGCGAAGAAACCAACTAGGTGGATCTCTACAGGACGTAGTGTTTCTAATAATGAGACTTCCGCTGCATCTGAAAAGGAAACAACTCCTAGATCTTGCCCTAGGTGGATTCCCACGGGAAAAGTTTTTAAAACAGTTGGTCTTAGATGGATTCCCACAGGAAAGATTCTTGATAGCTGCACCACAACAAGTAATAGTGAAAATCATCAGGATAAGGATGTAGAAACCACTACAACCGTTGATAGTAGACACCCTCAATGTGATGATTCATGTTCTTCTAACACTGTTATTTGTGCATATTCTTCTTTCGTGGATTCTGTGATTGCAGGTACTCGTGAAAGTGTTGAGAGTTCACTCGCTGAATGTGGAAGAGAAGACCTTTATGCCAACATTGCATTTGGAAATCCTGGTCTACATCCACTCTTAACTCCACTTTTACTTGTTCATACTTAATCATTCTTTGTGCATATACATTTTTTGAAAACATCAAAAAGAATATACAAAAATGGAAAATTTTCAAAAAATACAAAAACAATATAAAATCACAAAAATCCAAAAATATTCTTCTCCGACATGTCTCTCGTATAATCAATATTCTGTACGTACTTAGAAATATCATTCAACAATGATACGGGCATGTACAGATGCTTGAGCGAGAGTTCTTTAAATGTTTTCAAAACATGTCGTTTTCTCAAACTTTTTTCTTAAATGGCTTCTGAGAGACTCACTCCAGAACCCGCGCTTAACCCAATGGCTTCTAATCACATCAGATTAGGACCCGAGCTTCAAAGAAAGGAAAGTGCTTCATCAAAAATTTCGAGCACTTATCCTAAAAATCAATGGCTTGTAAGTATTTCAGCTTACAACCCGAGCTTCAACGTTTTGGCTTATGTACACATAACAGTGCATAACCCGTTTTTCAAAGAAAGGACCCTGTTGTACGCTTTATTGCAACAATCCTAAAAAGAAAAAGAAGTTTTCATGCAAAGTTTATCAAACCAAAATTCTTAATCTTAAGCAAAATTTTATTCAAATATTCTTCAAAAGGTTTTTCAAATCTTTTCAAAAATTTTGCTTAAGATTTTTCAAATCGTTACTCCCCACTTGCTTCAAAATTTACAAAAATGTCACAACCAATGCAAGTTTTGAGGGGGAGTATTTCAAAAAGAAATTTGTTCCAAAAAGTTCATGCAAATCAGTTTCTCCCTTCTAGCTTTCACAAAACAATGATTTTAATCAAACGGTATCAAAAATACCATCGAAATGCTATTTTTGAGGGGGAGAAATGGGATTAGAATGTGATCATGGTTCGAATCTCAAAGACAGACTCAGTTTTAACCCTCGAATTGACGAAATCAACTGTTTGTTATCGAAAAGACTAGTCCAGGACGGGTAATAATTTCAAGATGGTTACCCATTGATGCAAACGTGTCTCGCAAAGGACTTGTCTGAGTAGAATGTACCAATTCGAGAGATGATCATTGAATATGACCGGGACGGGTAATAATTTCAAGCTAGTCTAACTAGTGATGTAAGCGTGTCTCGCGAAGGTCATGTTCATCGAAAATCGATCATTTCAAATGTGCGAACTCTACCCAACATGTGCAATTTATTTCAAAAATGCATGAGCACATGTGAAGGGGGAGTATTTCAAAAAATGCAAAACTCTTGAAGTGTTAACCAAAATGTGTTTTTATACATAAACGCTTTGAGAGATTTTCTCAAATGGTTTTATGGCAAGTGATCAACAAACCTAGGATAATCATGGAGTTATAAGGTGATTATGGTTAGGTTATGTCCTATGATCCGCCAGAGCCGGAGGGATCTACCCAAGGACAATTCCAATTGCTTAGAATTAGAAGTCCTTAGGTATGATTGAAAAAAGAAGCAAAATGAGAAAGGAGAAAGAAGGGGTTGAAGAATGAAAAAGAAAAGTTTTTGTAAGGGTGAAAAGAAATAGCCCTCCATGAAAACTTAGGTCAGAAACCGGGTCAATACATATGCTATCGGTACTCACTAAGGTGATACTGATATTGAAGACAAGACGTCATGGACCCAGTGACGCAATACACCAACCCTCCTATCCACTCAGATATCTCTTAAAATATATTTGTTTCATTTCTCACGGAGAACACTGCATAATCTATCGACCTCTCACTCCGAGATGAGTTGATATTGAAAAGGTGGCACTCTGCTCCATGCCTCCGATGACTAAAACCAAAACGCACATTATTGAGTCTAGAGACATGAGATTCATCAAAGATCTCTTAGGAACACTTCCTATGCAATATACTTGTGTTCAATCAAAAGGATACAAGTTGTATGAGTCTTGATGAGATCTAATGATCTTGCCTTATAACATGATGGTTACGTGCTTCAAACGGACTACAGTCTTGAAGTGATACTTCGGTATACTTCAGAGGCTCTCAACGGCCTTGGTAAAGATTAGAGAATGTTTTCACACTATGCTGATAACGATCTCGAAATCTAAACCTATAAGCGCTGGACGATTTATTGCTAACTGTCTTATGCAGGTACTGACGAAAGTCCATTCACCATCATCATCTACAACGTAGTCGCATCTGATCAGAAGATGTAGATCAAGGCAAGAACATTCAAAGTCAATACTTTGAAGATCACAGAGCATGAAGGAACAATGAATCAAGTCTATTCTACAACGACACACAAAGTTCAAGACATCGAAGTCAAAAGATCTTATCACTGGGATCATCATTTGAATGACCATCCCTTAGGGGGAGATTGTTAGCATTGATTTTATATGTTGAAGTGATGGTCATTCCAAATATTAGAACTTTGTATTTGTGTCGTATGTAATATTGTAGAATAGATGAAGGGCGAGTGGGATTGGACAAATATATGTATCTTCTACTAAATACATAAGCCCATGTAATGTAAGAAAACCCAAGTCCATCCCACGAGCCCACCAAAGCCCACTAGGGTATTTCTTTCCAAAGTATTTAGCACACACTCCATCCCATTTCTCAGTATGCTTTTAGTTAGGATAAGGTGGAGTGTGTGCTTTCTCTCCTTGTAATCTTTCTTCCATTCTAATCTAATATTCACATAGGTTCATCTTTCTTTTCTATTTGCATCAATCATCTCACCTCATCTATTATTCTTCTCTTATTCTTCTATATATATTCCATTCGATCTCTATATCTTGCTGCCATTCGAACTACAAGTGAAATGGGTATGATAAAGTAGGATTTCTAGTCATCACAGCAAGAGCCTGCAGTATTTTAAGAAGATTTATCTCGAGTCTTATATGAAGTCACTGGCTTTTCATTATGATGTCCTGAACATCCGGTAGCATTCCCTGCACATTCGCCAACCGCTGTGATTGTGTTATCAGTTGGGGGATTTGTGTTATTACTTGAGGGCGCTTCTGTCTTTTTAACCAAGTTATTGAATGAAATTCTCCATTGCTTTTCCTTTTTCCATAATTCACACATACACTTCATGATTTGGAATGGACAAAAGTCACCCGAGATATTTACCACCCCATTCTTTTCAATCATGCAACTTATTACTCCTTTTACCAAAAAAAGGAAATTGTTTGATTAATATTAGCTAGGAACACAAATATTCAAAGTATAAACTAATGATAGATCACAAAAGCATACCTTCCGTACTATCACTTACAACCGACATAAGGTTGGTCAGTGGCTGCAACGCAGCGCGTAAGTTTAGAGGGTTAACCCTGCCGTTCACCCTGATTACCCCATCTTCATCTAGATGAACTTTTCGGACCCCTTCAGTAGTCGCAAGCCTTGTTGTGACTTTCAGCGAATTTTTGGGGGTTGTCCTCACCTTCAAAGTGATATTCTGCAATAAAAAACAAACCATATTAGAAACTATGGTTCCGCATAAACAAAAGAAGTATATACATTAGATGTTATCTACAAACCGTGAATACAGGGTACTCTTTTAGAGTTTTGCACTTGGGTTCCCTAGAACAAGCTGTGACACATCGGCTTGAGAAACGTGCAACCCCATGTAAAAATCCCTTGAAACTCTCCATGTCTTAGTAGCTCTCACTCGTTTTCCTAACAAGTCTCTCACAATTTCAACAAAATATATTCTCTTATCATATTACAAATAGTGCATGGCCATATACACATATACATACTTCATGTACTCACATTTCCGGAGTTAACAAGTTTATGGAATTCTATACGAATATAAGTTTATAGACTTGTTCAAATATTAATTAAACAATCAGCACACTATAACCTTTATTAATAATATATATAACAAGTAAAGTAACTCACAAAAATCTTAGTTAACTAATTAGCCAACTATCCCAAGTCGACTCCTTTTCTGCTTCTTCAACAAAGTTTAATATAAGGTTATCAGTCGGTTAGAAACTGTATCTTTGGGCAAATTTATCATCAAAACCGTTAACGGTATCATATGAAATTTTTTGGAAACATATATATACTAATAGCAGAATAATGACAACGACCTTGTTTGTAATTTCCTGGAAGTTAAAAAGTGCTTTTTAGAGGGGCAAAGATCCACATCAGTCTCAATATATATATAAATACACCACGTACATTTAATTTGTTCCTAGCTTATTAAACTTGAACCCACAACTTGGTTGACTATCTCATGCATGGTACAGCTAGCTAGGCTACGAATTGAAGTCCTTTGACCAAAATTATAGTTCCAGATTTATTGGATAACTAATTTTGTGTTCCGAAAGTAAATTTGTATGCACAAAGCCCACAATCAAACTATAAATTATCATGCATACACAAGATGCTAATTATATGTTTTTCTTAATGATTTAAAAGCACGTAATCTTAACATATTATGTGATTCTTTCAGTTAAAATTACGTACATGCATGAGAGTATATATTACGTACCTTACTTGGCGACTGAAACCAAAATAAATGCTTTAATCGATTCTCCTATTGCTTCTCAGTTTCGTTCTAGGGTTTATAATGTAATGTGTTCGTGAATTATGTTATGGTATTTATAAGGATGACTAAAGATCTTGCGAAAATCTTTTCTAAATATAGTGTCTTTCCTTTTGTATCGAACATGCAAGTTTCGTTTTTAATTTTACGATCTTCTGACTTAATAAAAAGGATTTAATCAAATCATTTCCTTTACAAACAACAATGCATATTTTAGGATCTGGATTTTTTTATTTTATTTTTATTTAATTATAACAAATTATGCACTCGTGATGATTACCTTGTGTTTGGTACTGGAGCATGAGAGTACTGTTTATATAGATTTTGAAATGATGTTCCAAATTGTAAAGAGAGAAATGTTGAAGCTATCTTACATTCTTACATTCTTCCAAATTGTAGAGTACTCTTTATATAGATTTTGAAATGACTTGTTCTTTATTCAGATTGTTATGTTTCACCAAGTCATGAGGTACGTAGAACACTTTTACATAGGCCAAGTATTTCGCCACCGAGCCATTTTGGTTTGTTGACATTGCTATCTCCTTCTCATCATATCATGGACCTTTGATACATGGCAGCTGCTAAAGCTGGTTTGACCATTCATCCGGTTACTTCCACTAATCCTAAGTATCAGTTAATGTTCAACTTATCGTTTTATTGCTGCAATACACATTTGGTCATCAATCAGGAGCTAACTATGACCGTCCAAGAGTTCTACTGAGAGGATTCTGAATTTAGCCGTCACCTGTATGCCAACATATTATTACTCAAACTCATTTCAAGGCAGCAAAATGCAATATTCAAGTAATTTGTGACACATCAGAAGATGCTTTATTGGTTAATGCTACTTTATCCATTTAAACATTTGAAATATAACTCCTCCATGTTGCCTGTCCTCTTTTTAAAGACATTTTGGTTGAGATGAGTGACTATTATAGAAATATGACAATATGTGAAGCAACTAATTAAAATGAGCAGTGAGAACCGTTCTTGCCCGTAGACAATAATGTTCACGGATAATGTACAAAAAGGCCGCCAAAGAATGCAAAAAATATCAATAAGACCACCAGACCACTCAACTAGAGAAAACAAATTAAAAAGAATGGCAAGCATTGTTTCAGTCAGACTCGGGTTCATTTTGTTCTATTTTATTATTTTGACAACAATATACCTTGCAAGCAATGGTACATTTATTCTTTTTGCAAGATTAAGAGAAAATGACTGCAATTTGCAGTAGTGTGGCCTCGATTGATCTTGTTGAGACTATTGGCATTTTACAGAATTTAAGGTTGTTCGGCAAACTATAAAACTAGTGTTGTATGAAGAAGGAAGAGAACCTACAAATGATTGTCAAACAAGATCAACCATTTAGATCCAAGAATATATAATTCACTCTAAACTTAAAATACAAATACATTGAAACGCTATAAAGACACGTTGTCTAAAATTACCTTACAAATTAAGTTGAAGTCGTCCCCTTCCTTGATCTCTCTCATTGACAAGGAATCACTTGATGCTGTCATCGTGTAAGACGTTATGGTCTACACATAACATTTAAAACGAAAGTAAACATAAATAGATAACAGAGTCAAAGTCTTTAGTCAAATACCTGTGTTAGGTTGGGTAGCTGAGCATTGTCTCGAGCGCGTAAGAAACAGCTTCTTGTCTTCCCTCCTACCAATAAGCCTAGATGAAGCTTGATATGGTGAAAAACTTGAGGCATCTCTTCCATCATATAGTGCAAAGGATCCAGAGTCTTTGTACAAAACCGCATTAACCAAAGACATATTTTTTTTCACCTGAGATAACAAAATACAAATAGAATCAAGTCACCGCTACCATAATATCTAGTCAGCCATGATTTAGGGGAGAGGCGCTAAACAAGACTGCTCTTGAAGAATGGATGAGCAAGGGAAAGGGTACCGTGATGGACTACAGTTTAGGTTTGTACAATAATATTAAGAAGAGAGGAATACAAATCATTTTGGTTTCTTCAAGGACAGAACATCATAGAGATGCCACTATCGACAACCTTATTGATGCTGGTTACTATGGTTGGAAGAGTCTTTACCTAAGGTATGCAAATTAACCTTCTACTCTATTACACAAACACACGTTGAATCACTTGAAACTAATACATTTGTTTTTATTGATTTAGGAGTGACGACAATGACCTTAAAACGGTTCAAGAATACAAAACAGGTGTAAGGAGGGAGTTGATAGCGAATGGATACAGTATTTTGGGGATATTGGGAGACCAATGGAGCAGTATAAGAGGTACACCAACTTCTAGAAGGACATTCAAGCTCCCCAATTCTCTTGACTATGTTGCTTAAATCGGATATGACCCAAACCCATCTTTCGGCATTTCCATATTTGGTTACCTCTGTGTCTATAAATTGTAGAAAGTTGTGATAATTTCATAAACATATATCGATACAGCATCTTCTGCATATAGATATACATGAATTCTGGCAGTAGGATCTTCAAGGGTGAGCCTAATCCTGTAAGTGCCACACCGAGAACGAAAGTAGCTAGGGTGACCTGGAAATATTGCCACTACCCGAACTACACATCTGAATTTAGCCGTCACCTGTATGCCAATTACCAACATATTATTACTCAAACTCATTTCAAGGCAGCAAAATGCAATATTTAAGTAATTTGTGACGCATCACAGGATGCTTTATTGACTATGCTACTTTATCCATTTAAACATTTGAAATACATCCTCCATGTTGCCAGTCCTCTTTTTTAAGACATTTTGGTTGAGATGGGTGACTACAGGGCCGGCTCATGGGCAAGGCCAACCAAGCCAAAGCCTAGGGCCTCCCATTTTGAAGGGCCTCTAACATCCCTAAGGTATTATTATTCCTGTTAACGCTGCTGGTGTGGTTTTGTTGTTGTTGTAGGTAAGGTGTTTGATGAAATGTTTGCATGTGTTTTTGTGTGTAGAGTAGCTAAGTAGTGGGATTTTCTTTAGAGTTGTTAGGTCCTCTATTAGAAAGGGCCACATTTTTATGTTTCGCTCTATTAGAAAGGGCCACATTTTTACGTTTCACTTTAGGTCTCCAAAAACGTTGAGACGGCCCTGGGTGACTATCATAGAAATATGACAATATGTTGAGCATCAAATTAAAATTTGAGCAGAGAGAACCGTTCTTGCCCGTAGACAATAATGTCCACGGATAATGTACAAAAAGACCACCAAAGAATGCGAAAAGTATCAGTAAGACCACCAGACCACTCAACTAGAGAAAACAAAAAGGATGGCAAGCATCGTTTCACTCAGACTGTTATACTGGTATACCCTCGGGTTCATTTTGTTCTATTTTATTATTTTGACAACGATATACCTTGCAAGCAATGGTACATTCATTCTTTTTGCAAGATGTGGGAGATGTGGTTTTGAAAATGTGGTTGAAAGATGTTAACGTAGATTATTCCAACGGTGGGAGATGAATCATCTACAATCTTTAGGTGGGTGCAAATAAAATCTACAAAAGGAAAGAAGAAACTCAATAAAATCCACTTTTTTAGAATGTAGACAAATTTATTGTTTAAACAGGAAAATATATATATTATGATTAAGTGGCAAGTGCAAATGGGTCATGTTTTTCACATACTAACTAACTAACGGATCAAATAAAACAAGTAGCAGAGATACTGACCAGTGCCTTTGGTTCGTTTGGAGAAACACCAATTAGATTAACTCGCTCATTGTTTCTCTTTACAGTCAAAGCATCTTCAATCCTGTCAAACCCCTTACTTCCTCTTTATAAATTGGGGGTTCCTCTTCAATTTATTTGCAAATGTGCATCTCACGTGATCTAATCCTATTTCTTAAGCCTTTATCATTTTTTCATTAAATAATAAGATATTGACAAAGAGACCATTCACTTCTTCGTCAAATGGATGGAAGGTTTAGTAGTAACGAGCATGGAAATCCGCGCGTTGCGGCAGGCGAATTTGTGTGAACATTTTATGTATGTTGGTTTATAAAAGGGTTCTTTACGATAAGTCAATTTGTATCGTCATAATTGTAAGAGTGTTTTATTTGATGGTTTATGTGTATAATTTTAAAAGTGTAAATTTTAAGTTTATAAAAGTTATTGTTTTATGTTTTTGTTGGGCCGCCTTTATTATGCACATTAGTGGCCCAATAACAAGGGATAAAGCATTGGTTATTTTGTTCTTATCGATTAACCGATAAAAAGTATAGAGTTAGGGTTTCTAAGGTTAACGTTTGTGTGAAATTCAATCACACCTCTTTTTCGATCGGAATTCCATGGCTCCTAGGTTCGCAAAGTGTCAACAGATTGCTAGAAAGATTGGTGATAGTCGAATCGATAAGGTTCTTTATGAAATTTTTTCTCGTGAAAAGGAAGCGTACCAGTGTGATGAAAGGGAGTATAATGAAAGGATTGAAGAGGTGCAAGCTAGGATTGATTACAGGCACGGGATTATTATTGAGTTGAAGAAGCTAGGGTTTGACCCTATTGTTGATGAGCCTTTGGCTGTTTTGAAGGCTGCGGAGCAAGATGATTTGGGCGAAATAGGACGGTTGGTTCAAATGAGTCATATTGCTCGTTTACGTGCTACTGAGAAATCAAGGATGATGAAGAAGATGAAGATAGTTAAATAAGGTTGTTCATCTAAGTGCTATTTGTGTGGCTTAACTTTTTGAAGTATAGTGATGGTTTGTGTCAATGTGTTGATTAAAAGTAGTAGGTGTATCTGTAGTTGTATTAAGGTTGTTTAAGTAATATGGTTTATGTCATTTGGTTGTTTAAAAAGCTGACTATGCTGCATGTCTTTTGGTTATTTAAAAGTTTGATTGTAGCTAGAAGGTTGTTTAAGTATTAGATGTATCTGTAGTTGTATTGGCGTTGTATATATTTTAAGTGTATGAAAGTTCAAGTGTAGTTGGAATTTGGTAGATGTTTATGTTGATATGAATAAAATTATAAGTTATTATGGTTTATATGGTGAGTGCAACTGCGTATTTTAAGGATGCTGTATTTGATTTTTTTTTTTAAAGTGTTTAAGGAAATTTATGTTAGTATAAGTGGTTTTTGTTTAGATGTTATTGGAGTGAACTTATTAGAGTTTTAGGTTTTTATTTGGTTATTGTGAATTTTGTTTGGCATTTTGGTGTATTTATTTATAGAGATTAAGTTATTTTTGGAATAATAATTGGGTGCAAAAGGTAAAAAGAGAATAGGGCCATGGTTTGTGTGTACTCATGTTGATTGCAATGCTTTTGGGGTGTATCTGCATTTGAAAAAATCTGTGTTAGTTCCTTTTGTTTTTTTGTAGCCAATATAGACTAATGTTACTTTGATTCCTTTTTTTTTTTAAAATAAGACAGTCTAATGTACTGGCTGCATGTGATATATGCGGTTTTAGATGCTAAAACTTGTGGTTAGGGTGTATCAGGTAGTCAAATGGCCACTGTTCTTATCTACTTTCTGTCACTGTTTGTAATTAGATGTTTTGTCTATATAAGTAGTGCACGTGTGTCTATATTCTTCAACTCTATCCCTTAAATTTTGTTTAAAAATTAGATAAATAAAAAGAAAATAAAAATAAAAAATGGTGTCTACTCCAAACTTTGATTTGCTTAAAGCAGTTTGCGGGTCTGATGAGGTGAAAGACTGTTTCAAATTTCTTTTTGTTCAAGAAGAGACTGAAATTGAAGGTTATCTAAATAAGGTTAATGAATGGTGTGGTGGTTTGCGTGAGAAAATTAGAAAATTTGGTGAGTTGATTCAAGAAGGGCAAAGGTTTAGTCATTTTGATGTAGGAGCTTGCGATGGGATGGAGTGTCTCGTGGAAGCGCAAGCTAAGAACAGTGAGATTT
The DNA here is from genome assembly GCA_021014915.2 of Artemisia tridentata subsp. tridentata. Classification (NCBI taxonomy): domain Eukaryota; kingdom Viridiplantae; phylum Streptophyta; class Magnoliopsida; order Asterales; family Asteraceae; genus Artemisia; species Artemisia tridentata. Next base: position 95,907,179 of record CP139503.1, read on the forward strand.
TGCTAGCACTGGAGGCTGTTTTGGATGTTGTAGTTGAAGCTAGGGCTGAGAAGCGTTGTCATGTGATGGTGATGGAGGTGCATGATGATTAGTGGTGGTTGTTGCTATTGTCTTTGTTGGTAGGAGGTTATGTAGGTTTTTGTGTAGTTGTTGTGTTGGGCCTGTATGGTGTTGTCTAATATGTTGTTGTTAGAGTCTGTGGTGATGATTGTAAGATATTGAGTTTATCAATAAAATTCATCACTTTTTGTATGTTTTGCTGTTTTGCAATTTTTTTTTTTTTAATTTCTGTATTTCTGCTTTTGCTATTTTTTTCAATTTTTTTTTTTTTTTTTTTTTTTTTTTTTTTTTGGGTGGGGGGAAGGTATAAATGGACAATAATGTTATAGTAGTATATCTTGAGGAATGCACAAAGTAAGTAAATGCAAAAGGGGTATTGCATTTTAATAATGGTATAGGATACGATGTTTTTACACATACGATTTATGATTGCTTGCGGTGCAACCATGTTACAAAAGGGTTTTTAGCGTTATGAGTCATTACTAAGTGCAACTTCATACTGCTACTGTTTTAGTTCACATACATATTTATAATACCATTTGTTTAAGCTGATAGTTTAATGGCATTTGGTTAACAAAAGTGTTGGTGCTGGATGTCGTTTCTTCATTTCGATGGAGATTTTCATTCTTTTTTATCCTTTTTGGCATAAGATGTTTTGTCATGAAAGAGCTGTCGTTTTGTAGATGCTGATTTACTGGTGTCTGTCACTGGTGTTTTGGATGATGTTTTAGTCATAACATCTTCCGGTGGTGGTGTTGTTTGACCTGTTGCAAGTATATAATTAAATTAGAATAAACATGCTTTTCTGATTCTTTTTAACTATATATTCATGTTAAGATTAGTTTGTAACCTGCAATGTCTGCAACGGGTTGTTTTCCTTCCTTTTTTGTTGACATCATATATGTCCTTTATCTCGTTTGTATACCAGTGTATGCTAATGGTGATGGTGCCAATTCTATACGGGTTAAGAAATGTAGGTCACGATGTTAGATTATATGTACTATATTATTGTGAATTTTTTTAAAGAGTGAGAGTTTCTTACCTTTTGTATGTTCTCCCTGTGTTGTAGGTGGTGGCGTTCTTTGTGTGTCGGTAGGTGGTGTTGGAACTGGAATGCATTCAATCGCAGTAGACATTTGTTGTTGTTGAGGTATGCTTGCTTCAATGCTTTCATATGTTTCCTGTGGTGTTGTCGACCCTGTGATAAAAAATTTTTGTATTTTGTTGTTTAGATGTATTTTATTCGTTATGCTTATAGTTATGTAGCATTGTAGGTTTGTCACCTGATGGTTTGTCCTCGATTTGTTTTGGCGGCTTGGTTTATCCATTAGGTTATCAAAAATGAATTCTGGTGGCCCTTGTTTTGTAGAAGTGTTATAATGGAATTGAAAAATGTGTCTTTTCCCAACAATTGATTGTATTATCTCAGGAATATCTCGGGGATCAGGATTGTTGAGGTAAGTGACCAGTGAGTTACAGTCGAGACCGACAATATCATCTGCTTTAGGTGTAAAAAATGTAATCATTGCTGTTGCTGTATTGTCGGTTAGGTACGCTTTGAAGTTATACCTGCACGTATGTGTTTGCCATGTAGTGTAATGTCGGTTGTTATAAGAGTATCATGTAATAGTATAGAATTACTGTAGGATGGATGCTCTAGTGGTCCATGTATTCTGCATTCAAAGATACCGTTATTATCGTTAGCTTTAAAGGCACAGTTTGTACATGCTGGGTAGTACCAATCTCTTGATGCATTAATGGTTGTTATACTGCCTTCACATGTGAAACGAACACCCTGTCCATTTTTTTTTTAAGGATTGGTCATTTAGATGTGGTTTTCCTTTTTTTTGTTTACATTTTTTTAAAGTAATCATATATGATAAAGTAAGAGTCATTTGAACTTACTTCATATGTCTTTGGAGTCTGTTGTAAGAGCACAGCCAAGGGAAACCTATTTCTCAGTTTCTCCTTTTGTTTGTCTTCGTATGGTTGCCTCACGATTTCCAAAGGTGGATTTAGGTTAAAAAGTTCTTTGTATCTGTTGCATATGTACACAGCTGTTAATTACTATGGTAGAATAACAGTTAGATATGATAAAGTTTAAAATTTCGTAGTTACTCTGCCCGGTATTCGTCAAGTTCTGGAATTTTTGGATTTATGTAGTAGTAGGTTGCCGGTGTTGATGACAGCTGTAACTTGTTCCGGTACCTTGAAACTCTACATGAACTCACTGCTATTAGGATTGGTTTTTCCAGTCTGTCAATCTATCTTTTTTGAATGTTTCAGCAAGGTCATCCCATAGTGTCAGCTCAATTGAATTGCGGCTGGTTGTAGTAAATTTTTCAAATTAGCAACTTTTTCAAAATGATAGTAATTTATATGAATTGGTAATAGGTTGTAAGATTATACTTACTTGAGGTTTTGAATCTCTATTATGCAGTTAACCATCTGGTCTCTATTTGGATTTCCAATTTTTTCTATTTCTCCTGAGCTGATGTAACACCCTATGTAATCTGTCAAAGTAACAAATACATTATATTTCTTTGCAGTTATATTTAGTAATGAAGAGTGTAGAGTGGTTAATATTACCTGTGAGTACGGGGTATTGTGTACGTGCTCTATCTTCTGGATCAACAACTCTGTATGGCAAGCGGTTGTAAGAGACGAAGCAGAAATAATGATTTGGGAATCCATCTGGCGTTATAGCATCAAACTTTTGAATCTGGTAAATGACAAAGACATCATGTTTTCTAGCATTTGCTGCCAAGTATCTGTCGGGATACATGTGAAGCCTGAAATGCGGTATGCTTTTCCAAGTTTTGAGAATTTTAGCAAAGTGCCTTATTTCAGCAGCTTCCATGTTTGCTTGTATTGCATCACCCTGTTGAAGTTGCCTTATTATTTTATTCTTATTTAATTATGTAACATTAGATTTAAGTAGTTGTGCTATGTTTAGTGTACCTATTTGTCTAACAAAATTGCGCGGTATCCTTTTTGAGTTGTATCTGGTGGGTCTCGAGCTATCCATGCCCTATAGACTTTAGCTTCCAGAATTTTGTTCCTGTCTCTTGGTTGTAGGTCCCTGATATTAGTTTCTACTTCTATAATCTTTTTACTGCTTTTTGGTTGTATGGCTTTGATATTAGACTCCGCCATCCTGTATATAGCAACAACAAAAAAATGAAAAAAAGGAAAAATTGTTAGTTTATTTAACGCTCTTTACATAGAAATATTAGTTTTTAAGATTATAATATGGTTAATGTGATGCATTTGAAATGCAAGTATGGCTTCTAATGTGTAGTGCAAAAGTGAGTGGATGTAAAATTATGCATGTAAGTAATATGTGGTGTTGGATAGGTTGTGTAATAATTACAACCTCTATGCAAATTTGTGAGAGAAAATCTCTATAGACTATATTCTTTGTTACATCTGACGGATGTTCAGCATCAGATTTCAAAAGAATTTTTAAACCATTCGGTGATGTTGCACGTGATAATGCAACATATAATTGGCCATGGCCGAAAACCGGTTGAGGTAAATAGATGCCAATTTTGCTAAGAGACTGTCCTTGACTTTTGTTGATCGTCATAGCATAACAAAGCTTGACTGGAAATTGTTTCCGTTTAAAAATGAAAGGGTAGTTTGGGTCTTTGTGGGTTAAAGGGATTCTTTGAATGTACACTTTCTCGCCAATTCTTGTGCTTGTAATGATTTCGGCTTCAATCAATTTTGACATAAGGTTCTTTACTATCATTCTTGTACCATTGCAAAGCCCACCACTCATATTAACATTCCTTATTAGCATAATCGGACTTCCAATTTTTAGTTGAAGAATGTGTGGTGGTAGACCTGGAAATCTAAAAGTATTTAGGTATTCTGGAGGACATAGCATTTCCGTTGCGGCACCATCTCGTCCTACTAGGAATTGCTTATCCGTACTTCTATACACAACACCTTCGCCTTCTATTTGTGATAGTATCTTTTCATTTATCTCGTCTGCTGTTTCATTCTTCGGGCAGACAATCGCTTTTTGCTGCAATACTTCGGCTGTTGGCTGGAGTAATGTTTTTTTTTTATCATAGATGAAATCAATGAGTGTTTGGACACCATTTTGATCATCTGCTATCTGATACTGTGGTGGGATTTTAATCCAAGCAGCTTCGTGTGGGTTTTCTTCATCTGGTTGTCCAATTTTACCACACCTACGTCAAGTAACCATGAAGAGAATTCAAGCGCTTTCTGTCTCTCATAATCATTAAGATCTAGTTGTAGTAGCCTCATGTTTTGTTTAAGCTTGAAGACTTTAAAGTGCTGCCACAAATACGATTTAGTGATTGATGATCCTATTATTTGTGATTTTGTACCCTTCTTTTTGACTGGGAGTGTTTGTCTAAAATCACCACCTAGCATAACTGCTTTTCCACCAAATGGTTTATCAGGATTTGTTAGAATATCACGAAGTGTTCTATCAAGGGTTTCAAAACACCGCCGGTCATTCATAAGTGCTTCATCCCATATTATCAAATCAGTTTCAGCAAGTAAAGTTGCCATGAATGTATTTTTTTAACTACACATTGATTGATCGTCTACCTCAAGCGGTATTTTAAATCTAGAATGCGCTGTACGGCTTGATGGTAAAAGTAAAGAGGCTACACCTGAAGATGCAACAGCCAAGACAATCTTGCCTTGTGAACGCAGTGTGTTGATAATTGTCTTCCACAAAAAAGTCTTTCTTGTTCCGCCATGTCCATAAACGAATACCAGCTCTTGTTGTTTGTTAGCACATGCATCAACTATAACGTTGTAGATGTGCCTCTGTTCAGTGTTCAATTTCACAACTGATCTTGCAGCCTCTTCTTTTAACTCTTCACGGTTGTAATTCTTTTCTTCCATCAAGAGTCTGTTGTGCAATTGATGTAGCAGATCCTCTGGAGGCAATGAGAAACCAAATTCTTTGACTGATCTTGAACACCTATTCAGTATGATTTCTATTTCATAGATAATGAAGCTCTTTATTTCAGGATCATTTACATGTAGATTTCTAACACCACTTGTTTGAGAAGCTTTTTGGGGAATGTCATCTGCCATAGATCGCCAGTGCTTTTCCCAAAGTTGCAAAGGGTTAGAAACCTCGCAATAGATCAGAATATGTGAAAACAACATACGTAATTCTGATGATGTTGCTGTCGCCGATGCTTCTTGTAATGCTATGTCCCATTCTTCGTCATCTTCAAGAAGACCCATAGCCTGGCATGCTGCTCGGTACGTTGGGAAGACACGGTTGTTAACTGTACGTACGTCAATAACGATGTACAACCTTTCTGATGTCCAAGCAACATGCGAAAATAGAATAATTCCCCGGCTGCTGGATGCACATACACTAATCACCAATCGAATATCTTGTTTTGAATTTTCTACGCTTCCATGTCTTTGCTCTTCATACCAACATATTCAGAAGGAAAGTCTAGAATACGTAAGATGTCGGCCATCTGTAAATGATGCGTTGTACGCAAACCACTTCTCGTAAGCTAGTTAATTTTCTTCCATCATCTGTGACAACGCGGTTAGAGGTTCTTTTTCACCAAACGTAATTTGCTGCATATCTTTTAAGTGGACTGCAAGTTATTGGACTGGTGGTTCTCTATGATGGATAGGAAACTCAAGTATCCTCCAACATGATTCATGTGACATAGAAAACGTCCGTCAATGAATTTTTTATTTCATCTATCTGTATTTTAGGAACAGATGATGAGGGCTTGGATCACCAATTGGTTTGACAATCCGTGCAGCAATTCGGTCTGTGCCTGAATACTTATGTATTTTATAGATATAGGAAACTCAAGTATCCTCCAACATGATTCATGTGGACATAAAAAACGTCCGTCAATGAAATTTTTTATTCATCTATCTGTTTTTAGGACAGATGATGAGGGCTGGATCACCAATTGGTTTGACAATCGTGCAGCAATTCGGTTGTGCCCTTTGAAATATACTTAAATAAGTATTTTATAAGCATACTCACAACCACAGTATTCGACATTAATATGAGCATGAAACATCAGACATAGCAAACGGTTGTATGGCACAACGTAGCTATTATCTAATTTCAGTTGACCTCTTTGTACATAAGCTGATGTTCTTCGTCTGCGGAAATGTATGTGGCCATCTTTATCAAAATAAGTATTTTCATTATATGTAACCTCCTGTAAAAATCTCAGTTATTAATAAATATTAATCAATGATTAATTATGTATTACTGTTCACACTCCCATTTTTAGGCAAAATTTTAAACTTTTGTTTACACTATGAACCAATATATGTTATGTGATTCCCATTTTTTACCTGGAACATGCTCACCCACATACCATATATTTTTCCGAATGAAGATACATTAATCACAATATATTTGGTTTCACCAAAATAAGTCAACACACTCACAACCCCCCCCCCCCCGGTACTCACTATTCACATATTGGGCCACGGTATCACAGTTAACTCATACACACTCATTGGGCCTTAATATCTTCTTACCCACTCGAATTAAACCCAACTACATATCAAACGGATCCTTAATATAATCACATTGGGCTTTGCAAATCCTAAGCCCACCAAGCCCAACTTATTGATTACACAAAATTCGTATAACACACTTCCTCAAGTCGAGTTTACTTTGAGTCGTTTTCTCTAGATTTTGACATACAATGCATGGAATAAATCACACCATACGAATCACCACCAACTCAAGAATCATGAACAACTAACGCGTTTAAAATATACGAACATATGGACAATAAACGAAGACCAAAGTAAAATGAGTTCGTGAGGTTTTCTATTAGATTTGAACTTGATCAAAAATGATGCAATTGATTTCTAATAAATTCTAAAGTCTATCAAATGAGTTCATAAGCATATTTAGAGATCTCTCGTGTCATCTTAAACCCAAAATGTGTTCTCATGAATACTAGAGATCTCGTTATCACATTATACGTACCCCATGCAAATTCCACAACCTCAAACGCATTCATGAAAACCCGAGAGCCATTAGAAATTCATTTTTACCCATTACAACATCAAAGAGACTAGACAAAACTCATTACTAATACCCAAGACCTCCCCTCGACACCCTATATTATTTTTGGTCACGTTACTATGTTGTGTGAACCCTTGTATATTTTCAAACCAAACGAACCCTTGAAACCCTCTTCAACGCAAGCCTCGATCACAACTAATAACTAAGGACCTAAATGCAACTCAAAACTCTTCGTTATTCACCTTAGTTCTTAGCTACTCGAAATAAAATAGAGTTCTAGAAGCCATATTGCCTCGTCATTCACTGAAACTAAAACACATGGAACACTTACCACTTGGATATGCTACTTGCAAGAAAATTAATTACCCTACACCCTATCTAACCCTCTTCTTATTCGTTATCCTCTGTATATATTCTCTTTGTCCTCAACTTGTGTCTCTATCTTGTCTAATATAAACCCATGCAAACTCTCATATCACGTACACATTCAAAACACTCCAACAAAAACATACAAAAACTCTTCAAGACTCCTTTGTTCACTGTGGTTCTGTGCGAGAAGAATAGAGCAAATCCTAGGTGAATTCAAGCGTGCCCAAGCGTTCCAAGTCTCTCTCAAGTTCTCTTGTGTGCTAACAACGAGTTACAAAGCTCTCATACCCCCCCTCCTCGTTCGAAACAGTCGAGATACGACCCACCTTTTATAGGTCCTGTTTTGGAGCCGTGTACCTAATTTCACTTGATATCTCATTTCCATCTTACCAGACACCCACAAGGTGAGTCGTAGCCCCTATTTTAATACTTGTTTAAATAACTTTTTGGGGGAGATACATGCTCAAAACTCTATTTATTTACTTACTCGTACAAAGCCTTTATACTTTAGACTTTCATGGGTTGCCATGATTTATAACTTCATTTCTCATATTATTTGATCACTATTACTTGGCCCCTTGTTAAGGGAGATTATTTAATATTACTTGGCCCGTTGTTAAGGGAGATTATTTAATATTACTTGACCCGTTGTTAAGAGAGATTATTTGATATTACTTGACCCGTTGTTAAGGAAGATTATTTAATATTACTTGACCCGTTGTTAAGGGAGATTATTTGAAATTACTTGACCCGTTGCTAAAGGAGATTATTTGGTCGTTATTACATGTTCAGAGAATATGACTTGACTCACTATTATTAACACATGGGAAATTATTTGAACCACCATTACATTTCGGGCGTATAACAACGTAGCCTATTTTCATTTAAAACTTGGAGACTATTGAAATCAACTGTTTTACTTATAAACTCTACGAACTCACCAACCTTTGTGTTGACACTTTTTAGCATGTATTCTCAGGCAACTAACGGAGCAGCAAGGCACGAAGCTGGCAAATAAACACAAGGTTTTAATCGTGGTGTAAAATAATAAATTGTCATTCATTTCCCAAAACTATTACACCCTTTATTGGGAAGTTTTAACTCTGATATTTTGTAATTCAACTTTATGGGACAAAATGTATTTTTAAAACGTCTCTTTTGAGCCGTTTTCTATTATTATGCAAAGATCCTCCCCGTAATACCCCTATTAGTCTTCCGCTGTATTTAACAAATTAGGGGGTGTTACAGATTGGCATCAGAGCTATAATTATATAGAACAAAATGTTTTCAAACATTTAACTATAATTACACATTTTCAAAATGAATGACTTTTACACCATACCACTTTACACCCTCCGTGCCTGCAACACCGTGCTCAGTACATTATGTTTTAAGATTATCTTATTTGATATTTACCCCCACACACCCTGATTATGCTATGTTTACACTTACACACCCTGATTTTGTTATGTTAACTCTCACACCCCCTTGATTATTTTATGTTGATTTACACACACCTGATTATTTCACCCTACTTTACACACACTTGATTTTATTTCTTACAAATTACCATTTACGGATTATTACATCACCATGTCTGCAGCAGACAACCCTAACACCCCACAGCCTAACGGAAACAACACACCCGGTACCTGATGAAGCGAAAAGTGTACCGCTTTTAGGGGGTCATTTAAGCCCTAAATCGTATTTATTTGATCAAATATTGCCCTAAATCGTTCCTTTTGTCATTTTAGGTACTTTGGAGAAGAAATCTGGAAAAGGAAGCATTTTGGACGTTTTTGGAGCATAAAAGTGAAGAAAACGACAAAGTCTCAAAATCGGCTGGAAAAGTACCTGTGACGGCGTCAAGCACCATTGTGACGCCGTCAACCCTTGACGCGCCAGAGAGGATTTTGGAGGATTAAAGAGGGACGGCGTCAGGAAGACCATCCGGGAACCCTAGCCGCGGCGAGGTGACGGCGTCACCTCCTACAACGTGACGCCGTCAGCCCCTAAACTCTATATATAGTTTTGCAATTTTTAGTCATTGTGTGCAACTTTGTGAGGAGAAACCCTAAGACGAATTTTCTGCCATTTTTAAGGGTTTTATACCCTTGGATCTCCCATGTTTAATTGAAGATAAGTAATCATTTAATCATTCAATATGTCTATGTGTTGTTTGATTATATCTTGTCCTTGTCTTTTATTTAACATGCTAGGCTAGACTTATCTTGTGTTTGCTTAGATCTAATGAAACCTAACTATTGATTATTGGTTGTTGGTGTGTTATTAATTGTATTGGATGATTGTTTATCGATGTTAAGGTTAAGAAAACTGGCTAACCTCCTATACGGTAACTTGCTTGAACGTCTTAAGAAACATGAACCAATGCGTACTAAGGTTTTTATGGTTGTATTTAATGCATGAGCGAATTCTAGTGATCCCATGTTAGGAGCTTCTTAGTCGGCTCGACATAGGAGTGAAGTAGGAGCTTATAGAGTTGGGGAAGTACGTACGCCACCCCACGATTGGTATTAAGGAATACACCCGTCATCCACACAATTAATACACACTAATCAACCGGTAAAAGATAGTTAGGGAGTAAGGAAATCTAAGTAAACACATTTCTCTCCATATAAGTTCCACAACCTTTTTATTTTCAGTTATTTTATTTTAATTGCATTTGTAGTTATTTGGGTTAGTTGACTAGCAACTAATTCCGCCCACTCCTTCAAACCCGAGATTTTACTTGCTTTTATAAAAATATAAAAAATACAAAAAGAATCTTCCCTCACCCTTAGACCTATTAGAGTAGTTTTTCAATCCTAACGACACTATTCCCCTAGAGAACGATCAATACCCCGGTACTTGCCACTACACTATACTACATCGGTCAGGTACACTGCCTGGTGGGGATTGCAAGCCTCTTGAGATCCCTCGAGAGGTAAAACCTGTTGTAAGGTCGCAAAACCACGCATCAAGTTTTTGGCGCCGCTGCCGGGGAATAGTTATTGTTTAGGTTGAATTTTTATTTTATTAGGTCTACTCATTAGATTCCTATCTTAGTGAGATTTTTATTTTCTTTTTATTAGCTTTCTTGTAGTCTATCTTTTTCTTTGTGCCCTTTGTTTGTAAAACCATTTTCATTTGTCACTATGGCGGATGAAACTCCATTTAGATCATTGACAATAGAGGAACAACTATATTTCACTAATAGATTTGCTTCCTATCATTCCAATGAATTTTTGTGTGCTCTTAGTGATTTCCAAGAGGAGTTGGGGGTAAAGTTAGATGGGTTTAATGAATTCTATGCATGTGTGATTTCTATTAGACGATCATTATCAGGATCAATTCCTTTTAGTAATACCCTTTGGATGAATTTTGAGGAAAGCTTCCTAACCATGACCCATAAGTGGAACGAATTAGTGGATTTGTATGAGCAAAAAGACCTAGTTTCTAAGAACATGAACTTAGAATCAAACCAAGATTCTGAGACGGTTAGAGTTGAGCCACCTAGCTGCATGTCATGGTTAGGCACTACCATAATACAGGGTGAACACTTAGGTGATCTTGATGTGATGGAGGATCTAGCCGAGCATGATCACATTGATAAAAAAGACCTAGGTTTTATGATCGATGACGATGAATCTCAAGAAACACATGATGAATCTTTTGGGCAATTTGAATATAGCAGTCAGAATATTGAGGATGATCCTTATGATTCGGATATAGAAGTTGAGATGCCTAGAGAAGCACTTGAGATACTAGGGAAAATGTTAGGGTTAGATTCTACTAAAACACATGATGAGGATATAGGTGATCTTGACACAAGGAATGATGAGGTAAGTAACATAAGCCCACCAAGTACCCCACAAGTCCCACCATCATTTGAGGCACACACACCGCCCGTGACTTACCCGGAAGAAGTTGAGGAGACTATAGGAACCCCAATAGAGGTAGAGCCCTTGGACCAAACACAACTAGAAGAAATAGGTTTGAATGCTTTTAGTGATCACAACCTTTCTTTTAGTCCTATGGAAGTTCCTAGTTTTGATGAGCCGGAGCCTCAACCAAAACCGTTACCTAATCTTCCATCCTTGGATGAAAATTTAGGAATTGAATTAGGTCCCGATCCACCCATCAAAACATATAGTCCGAGCAGTCTTAAGTTTTAGGTAGTAGACATTAAGCCTTGTAGTGAGGAAGACAATATAGGAGTGAAAAATGACCTTACATGTCTACATCACCCATTCATGATTGATCACAAGAAACATTATGGGTTTAAACCGGGTCTATTGGGTCAAGATGGATTCCCAATTAGGAGTCTCTCGAAGTTGTTAGAAAATGATCCCTTTTTAGGAGAACACTTTAACTCACCCATTGACCAAAGTGAACTAGGTAAGGTTATGATGAAAGGAGCACACCCCTTTGAGCATATAATTCATCCACCACTCTTTCCTCACGCGGCATATTTCCACCCTAAGGGTGTGTATCGCTACTTCCACCCGCACTTAATCCTAAGTGTAGGGAAAACCTCCCCTATTTCCGTTAAATAAGGGTAGAGTCAGGCTCGTGACTCGAACAAAAACAAGTGCTTCTTGGGAGGCAACCCAAGCTTTATTTGTTTGTTTGTTTGTTTGTTTGTTTGTTTGATTTTATTTGTTTCCGTATGCAAGTTTAATTGTTATTGTTTGTGCTCATGTTTCAAAGTAAATTGTGAAAATGCTTTATTTTGTTTTTAACTTCGTCTTAACTACATATAAAGGTATTTTGCAAAAGATAAGTGTAAGGGAATCCAAATTTGTTTACAAGAACAAGATTGAACATGAATCACAACAATATTAAATGAGCATGCATACTAGTAATTGTTAGAGTCAAATGCTTGTATCGAGTCATAATGAATATTTTGCAGGATTTCCAGGAAGTGAGGCATAAGTTTTTCCAGAAATTTTCCGGAAACTAACCATAAAATTTCTGCAGGTCACTTCTGACGGCGTCAAGTGTAAAATTCTGGAAATTTTGCAAGTTTTGTTTTTCTACCGGAGTCATAAAGTTTTTGTTAAATCTTTAGTTTTATAAACTCCAGGAATCTGCAAAATAATCATTCCACAAGCATTATATCCTTATACAGATTTATCCCGCCGATGTTATGCAGGTTTTCGTGTTTGTTTTCTCAGGTTTAACAGGTTATTTTGGACAAGGAGATGTATGTGGAATCTAGCTTTTGGCGCTGCTTTAGTCTTGAAGCTTCAACATTACCTTGGAAGAAGATCTAACCATGTTACCTCTTTATCCACCGAACGAATCAGGGGAGTATTTGATTTCATTCTTTTACCTTATTTACTTTTACATCTTGTTATTTGAACATTGGGGACAATGTTCATCTTAAGTGTAAGGGGGGGGTAAAGTACGATACTTTAGAGAATGCAATTACGCTTGATTTTTCGTTTGTTTAATGGTAGATGTGTAATAAAACTGAGAGAAATACCTGTTAAGGCAATTTTAGTGCCAAATTTAAAATTTTTTACAACATATAGGAGTGAAACTTTGGTCTTAATGAGCGTCTCACGGATAGGAGTTATATGACTAGCACAAAACCGTACCACTAAAAAATTTTCCACCCCCAAATATGTGAGGTTCGCCCCTAGAATTGGTAGGAAAAGCATTTATGCTATGATGTGTGTACCGGTAGCACTTAGATTCTAGAACTTGCGTTAGGACCATTCCGAGGCCACAAGTGAGACTACATTCGTGTAGTTAGATTTACTACATGATAAGAGGCATTAGGATAAACCCATTGTTTTACACCTGTGTTTTTGTTATAATTACATTGGCTACATTGGTCAAGTAATTCTCCCACACCCTTTGCGTTGTACTCATTTGTAGTACACGATACCCCTAGTACACCCCTCAGAGCCTATCTTTTCGTTTCTAACTTTAAGCATTTTACTTAAAGGAAGAATTTGTTTACACCCTATTTAAATGTACACCCAAATCGCCTTAGCCTACCTTGTATGCACTCATTTTTAGTGCATTATTGTGACAACATTTGTTTAAACCCAAGTTAATTATCTAATTGATTACATGGTTGCTAAGTCGAGTCATATCCTTGTACATATTGTTTTGGGACGATTGGGACTCATGGGTAAAGTACTAGTGTAATGGAGTAATGGAGAAGAACAACATTATTACCCCCATATGTGCTAAATATTTTAAAAGTACTCCAAGTGTTTCGATTATCTTAATTCGAGTCATTAGAATAGTTAATTGTAAAGTTATGTAAAAGTTCAAGTGTAAGGGGAGAACCGACGCCCCTACGATGTATTATTTTGGATGGTAGGGCAAGAGTGTATGCAAAAAAAAAAAAAAAAAAAAAAAAAAAAAAAAAAAAAAAAAATCATACGGACTACCATCCCGTTTCATTTTATGTTTATTTTATCTTTTTGTTATTTTTTTCATTAGCTTAAGTCGAGTCTAGTCTTGGCTTAGCAACGCCATATTGTACGTGTAATAATCAAGATCTTTAACTCGCCACCAGTAAAATATCCTTTATCCAACAAAACCGTGTTTATCATATCCCTACACCTAACGTTATAACCCGTTTAAAAGCCCTCTTTGATAGTTTATCTTAGGTGCTTACGCCTAGTGGAGGAGGTTTTTGATCCTTTCCCAAGCCTATGGTAATCTATTTGCTATGACAGGTAGTGAGAGATATTATTCATTTTCATTTGTGAGATATATTTTGATGACACCTGAGAGATGTGAGTATCTAAACACTACTTGTGAGGTGCTAGTTTGTAATCTCCGTGCTTATTATGATTAAAGTGGAACGACTATTTGTTGTAATTACTTTTATATTAGCGTTAAATGACCCCTAACTTGTATTTTGATTAGAATAAAAGCGCATTTGCTTGAGGACAAGCAAATCTCAAGTGTAAGGGTATTTGATGAAGCGAAAAGTGTACCGCTTTTAGGGGGTCATTTAAGCCCTAAATCGTATTTATTTGATCAAATATTGCCCTAAATCGTTCCTTTTGTCATTTTAGGTACTTTGGAGAAGAAATCTGGAAAAGGAAGCATTTTGGACGTTTTTGGAGCATAAAAGTGAAGAAAACGACAAAGTCTCAAAATCGGCTGGAAAAGTACCTGTGACGGCGTCAAGCACAATTGTGACGGCGTCAACCCTTGACGCGCCAGAGTGGATTTTGGAGGATTAAAGAGGGACGGCGTCAGGAAGACCATCCGGGAACCCTAGCCACGGCGAGGTGACGGCGTCACCTCCTACAACGTGACGCCGTCAGCCCCTAAACTCTATATATAGTTTTGCAATTTTTAGTCATTAGTGTGCAACTTTGTGAGGAGAAACCCTAAGACGAATTTTCTGCCATTTTTAAGGGTTTTATACCCTTGGATCTCCCATGTTTAATTGAAGATAAGTAATCAATTAATCATTCAATATGTCTATGTGTTGTTTGATTATATCTTGTTCTTGTCTTTTAATTAACATGCTAGGCTAGATTTATCTTGTGTTTGCTTAGATCTAATGAAACCTAACTATTGATTATTGGTTGTTGGTGTGTTATTAATTGTATTGGATGATTGTTTATCGATGTTAGGCTTAAGAAAAACTAGCTAACCTCCTATACGGTAACTTGCTTGAACGTCTTAAGAAACATGAACCAATGCGTACTAAGGTTTTTATGGTTGTATTTAATGCATGAGCGAATTCTAGTGATCCCATGTTAGGAGCTTCTTAGCCGGCTCGACATAGGAGTGAAGTAGGAGTTTATAGAGTTGGGGAAGTACGTACGCCACCCCACGATTGGTATTAAGGAATACACCCGTCATCCACGCAATTAATACACACTAATCAACCGGTAAAAGATAGTTAGGGAGTAAGGAAATCTAAGTAAACACATTTCTCTCCATATAAGTTCCACAACCTTTTTATTTTCAGTTATTTTATTTTAATTGCATTTGTAGTTATTTGGGTTAGTTGACTACCAACTAATTCCGCCCACTCCTTCAAACCCGAGATTTTACTTGCTTTTATAAAAATATAAAAAATACAAAAAGAATCTTCCCTCACCCTTAGACCTATTAGAGTAGTTTTTCAATCCTAACGACACTATTCCCCTAGAGAACGATCAATCCCCGGTACTTGCCACTACACTATACTACATCGGTCAGGTACACTGCATGGTGGGGATTGCAAGCCTCTTGAGATCCCTCGAGAGGTAAAACCTGTTGTAAGGTCGCAAAACCACGCATCAGTACCATATGGTTTCCTGTCCCTGTCGTACTTGTAGTTTCACCACCTATGTCCCCAATATCACCTATAGAAATGATTATGTTAACACCACCTCTGTCTCCAGATGAGAATTTCCCTCCACCTATACCACCCCCTCAAACCTCCATTAGACCTGACTTTCTTCTTGACATACTTTCCCAAACTAACCCCTTCGCACCAACTCTTCCCGCTACGGTTCCCATCCGACCCGACCGTTTTTTTGATATGTATACCCAGACATATCCCTTCCCACCACCATATCCAGTGTCGGTACCTGAGGAGGTCGTACCCCCTCAGAACATAGTCAATGCACCAGACCCCGGTGATGCATGTTCCCGTACCTCTTCACCAGTACCACTTATTCCCGACCATAAACTCCTAGCTCCAACATTCGAGATCGGAGAGTCTTCCAGGGCAGCAACTGCCAGTTCACCCATCATCACAACACGACAGGAACATTGTGAGGAGCAGGGCGACACCGTACAAATCTCGCCGATGGGACTACCGAAGAGTCTGATCAGGATTCAAACAGAGACGATTAGATGTGCTCTCGGAGGACGTTACCTTTAGTAGTGGATAGTAGAAGTTTTCACCAGCACGTTACGAGGTTACTATACTAGAAGACCACCTAGAAGATCGGTAGGCCAGACAGCTGATGGATTTCTGGATCAGATCACATGGACGAGACTACTAGAAGTTGTACATATGTTACATCAGTTGTAGTTTTGAGACATCGTAGCCTGCCACGTGTGGCATTAATAAAAGACCTTGTTATCCTTCTGTTATGTGATAAAATGGATTCATGTTATTGATATATGTCGTTGGTTTTGGCTTACTAGATATATTGATGTTGATTTATACTACTGTGGTTGTCCAGGTGTATGGTGATTGTATCCAGACATGTCGTGATGTTACTTGTGCTTGGGATATTTCTTTGAGTGATACAAATGGAATGTGATTACAAACACATAACAATGAAAATTTCAAAAGAAATTTGATGAATGTAGAGAAAGTTGCTTTTGTAGATGAATCAGTTTGTTCCTTAGCAATCTCACCCCAAAATCTGACCCATTACCCCAGACTCGTTATGAATCTATTATGACAATATTGTTAGAATTGCATACGAACTCCCTATTACTCATCGTATTCTAACATGATCTTTATGTGAAATCTAAATCTCTATTTTCTGGTGATATTCACAAAAAATGGATAATTCTAAAATCAGGAAAACCCCACTCCCAACGTAGTCCTGACTCCTGAGGCTGTCCAAAGGATGATAGCCGATGCACTAGAGACTCAAGCGGCCAATGCAACCCGCTCGAGCAACAACAACAACAGGTCCACCGCAGAAAGCGAGACATTCGGGACTCGCAGGTGCACCTACAAAGACTTCATAGCTTGTCAACCAGCGTATTTCAAAGGATCTGAGGGAGTCACCGGACTCACTCTATGGTTCGATCGTTCTGAAACTGTATTTATGAGGTGCAGTTGCCCGGAAACAGAGCAAGGTTACCTTTGCCACTGGAACGCTGCTGGAAGACGCGGCTTCTTGGTGGAACACAACCACCCACACTATAGGTATGGAAGAGGCCTACCGAATGCCCTGGGCAGAACTAAAAGACAAATTGCTGAAGAAATATTGTCCCAGAACCGAAATGAGAAAATTGGAGGAAGCATTCCACTGGTTGATTGTGAGAGGAAATGAATTGGGAGCTTATAACCGCAGGTTCCAAGAACTATCTGTACTTTGTCCCACGATGGTGCCAACAGTTGAGAGGGTACTGGAAAAGTACATTGAGGGACTACCCCAAAGCATTGAGGGGAACGTCACCTCATCAAAACCCACCATTCTTGAGGAAGCTATCTCCATAGCTCAAAAATTGTTGGAACGAGAAATTAAACAGAGTTCTACCTCCGAAGCAATGATCACAAGAGAAGGTTGGATGATCGTGGAAACACCGACTACAACAAAACAACGTAACCATAACTACCATCAGAATCGCAACAACCATCATCAACAACAGAATCGCAGACAAGAGACTGCAAGGGCTTATGTGGCTGCACCCAATGAAGGAAGAGGATATGCCAGAACACTACCCTAGTATAACAAATGAACATACACCACACTGGGCCTTGCCCGGCCAAATGTGCAAAGTGCCACAGATTGGGTCACAGAACCAATGAATGCAGAACCACCGGTGCAAATCTACAGCCAGTAGCAGTAGTATGCCACGGATGTGGAGAGCGGGGGCACTACAAGAACCGATGCCCAAAACAGAATGTCAACTAGAATGACAAGGTTAGTGGAAGAGGATGGGTGTTCGTTAAAATATCATCAACGTCAATGGACGACAGCAATGTTCAACAGAAGAAGAAACCTCCGCTATAACAATAAACCATAGTTCAAGCCTCCTAGAATCGTATTTCCTTTTGTACTTTACCTCAGATGTGATGGCATAGCCGGGGTGTAACAACTACCTTTCTATCTTATGAAATCTCTATCTTGTATTACTTCCATAACAATCACAACCTACGTCTATTTCAGTTTCTATTTTATTTACAATCATTTTGTAGCAATACACTGCTATCCCATTAGGAAATCTGGTTGATAACCTTCCTGAACAAACAACAGATTATTAGCACCCCATAAGGCACTCTCACGGACACTAAGATCCATTGCAAAGCTATCTTAATACCACCCCATGAATTTCTAAACAGTCGTACGGACCAATTTTTCTCGTTACCTTGAAAACTTAATTAAGTTGTCATTCTTCAAAAACAACACGTTAAACACTATCTAAAACCTCTTGAGGAACATAATACTACCATGACTGAGTCAAGCATTACATCATTGGTCCTCAATTATACATAGCCTAGCTACCTATGTATAATTTAGGAAAAATCATGTCATGAATGAAACTGTTATCCTTTCAGATTCCCTAAAAACAATCTTCATTCAAAAGCAATATCTTGAAACAAGACAAACTATTCATAGCCGTTAGATTTTACTATTCCCGACCGTTGAAAATTACTATTCACAGCCGTTGGATTCATTAGGTGGCAAGACACTCGAATTATTTCATCTAGTATGTATAAATCTAACGAAATTAGATCTCTTGAATACCGAATGGAAATTCTTAGACGACCCTCTTTCCATAACCCCTCACCCCTGGCAACCACATTTTTCAACACCTAACACAGACTGAACTTCGGGACGAAGTTCAAAATTGAGGGGTGGATACTGTAACCTCCTGTAAAAATCCCAGTTATTAATAAATATTAATCAATGATTAATTATGTATTACTGTTCACACTCCCATTTTTAGGAAAAATTTAAACTTTTGTTTACACTATGAATCAATATATTTTATCTGATTCCCATTTTTTACCTGGAACATGCTCACCCACATACCATATATTTTTCCGAATGAAGATACATTAATCACAATATATTTGGTTTCACCAAAATAAGTCAACACACTCACAACCCCCCCCCCCCCCGGTACTCACTGTTCACATATTGGGCCACGGTATCACATTTAACTCACACACACTCATTGGGCCTTAATATCTTCTTACCCACTCAAATTAAACCCAACGACATATCAAACGGATCCTTAATATAATCACATTGGGCTTTGCAAATCCTAAGCCCACCAAGCCCAACTTATTGATTACACAAAATTCGTATAACACACTTCCTCAAGTCGAGTTTACTTTGAGTCGTTTTCTCTATATTTTGACATACAACGCATGGAATAAATCACACCATACGAATCACCACCAACTCAAGAATCATGAACAACTAACGCGTTTAAAATATACGAACATATGGATAATAAACGAAGACAAAAGTAAAATGAGTTCGTGAGGTTTTCTATTAGATTTGAACTTGATCAAAAATGATGCAATTGATTTCTAATAAATTCTAAAGTCTATCAAATGAGTTCATAAGCATATTTAGAGATCTCTCGTGTCATCTTAAACCCAAAATGTGTTCTCATGAATACTAGAGATCTCGTTATCACATTATACGTACCCCATGCAAATTCCACAACCTCAAACGCATTCATGAAAACCCGAGAGCCATTAGAAATTCGTTTTTACCCATTACAACATCAAAGAGACTAGACAAAACTCATTACTAATACCCACGACCTCCCCTCGACACCCTATATTATTTTTGGTCACGTTACTATGTTGTGTGCACCCTTGTATATTTTCAAACCAAACGAACCCTTGAAACCCTCTTCAACGCAAGCCTCGATCACAACTAATAACCAAGGACCTAAATGCAACTCACAACTCTTCGTTATTCACCTTAGTTTATAGCTACTTGAAATAAAATAGAGTTCTAGAAGCCATATTGCCTCGTCATTCACTGAAACTAAAACACATGGAACACTTACCACGTGGATATGCTACTTGCAAGAAAATTAATTACCCTACACCCTATCTAACCCTCTTCTTATTCGTTATCCTCTGTATATATTCTCTTTGTCCTCAACTTGTGTCTCTATCTTGTCTAATATAAACCCATGCAAACTCTCATATCACGTACACATTCAAAACACTCCAACAAAAACATACAAAAACTCTTCAAGACTCCTTTGTTCACTGTGGTTCTGTACGAGAAGAATAGAGCAAATCCTAGGTGAATTCAAGCGTGCCCAAGCATTCCAAGTCTCTCTCAAGTTCTCTTGTGTGCTAACAATGAGTTACAAAGCTCTCATACCCCCCCTCCTCGTTCGAAACTGTCGAGATACGACCCACCTTTTATAGGTCCTGTTTTGGAGCCGTGTACCTAATTTCACTTGATATCTCGTTTCCATCTTACCAGACACCCACAAGGTGAGTCGTAGCCCCTATTTTAATACTTGTTTAAATAACTTTTTGGGGAAGATACATGCTCAAAACTCTATTTATTTACTTACTCGTACAAACGTCTTTATGCTTTAGACTTTCATGGGTTGCCATGATTTATAACTTCATTTCTCATATTATTTGATCACTATTACTTGGCCCGTTGTTAAGGGAGATTATTTAATATTACTTGGCCCGTTGTTAAGGGAGATTATTTAATATTACTTGACCCGTTGTTAAGGGAGATTATTTTATATTACTTGACCCGTTGTTAAGGAAGATTATTTAATATTACTTGACCCGTTGTTAAGGGAGATTATTTGATATTACTTGACCCGTTGCTAAGGGAGATTATTTGGTCATTATTACATGTTCAGAGAATATTACTTGACTCACTATTATTAACACAAGGGAAATTATTTGAACCACCATTACATTTCGGGCGTATTACAACGTAGCCCATTTTCATTTAAACCTTGGAGACTATTGAAATCAACTGTTTTACTTATAAACTCTACGAACTCACCAACCTTTGTGTTGACACTTTTTAGCATGTATTCTCAGGTAACTAACGGAGCAGCAAGGCACGGAGCTGGCAAATAAACACAGGGTTTTAATCGTGGTGTAAAATAATAAATTGTCATTCATTTCCCAAAACTATTACACCCTTTATTGGGAAGTTTTAACTCTGATATTTTTTAATTCAACTTTATGGGACAAAATGTATTTTTAAAACGTCTCTTTTGATCCGTTTTCTATTATTATGCAAAGATCCTCCCCATAATACCCCGATTAGTCTTCCGCTGTATTTAATAAATTAGGGGGTGTTACATTATATATTTTTGGAAGGTTCTTTGTGCACACACCTTCGAGCATACAGGGTGCCTTTGGTTTAGCATTTTCGCATGGTCCATGCATCATCATATCAGCGACTACCTTGTACGCTTCTGGATCATGCTTTGTCTGGCAATTCTGCTGAAATGAGTCTGTCCAATTCTTCTGGAGCTTTTATTTTATCTTTTGCATCTATCCAAAGTAATGTGTGACAATGCGGGAGGCCACGTTTCTGGAACTCAATGGTATAAAGAACTGTACATGAAAACAGTGAATAGACAACAACACTGAGTATCATGTATAAGAATTTATGTTTTATATTATATTTTTTAGTTTTAAAAAAAAATTATTAAAACTTTTACATACCTCCAGTACAACGGCCAAAAATGTGTCCTTCTTTGAGCACCTTTAAAAAATCGTTGAGCTTCTCCTCGAAAACATGACATATGATGTCAGGTCTGTCTGCTTGCGTCAATTCAGGATACCTTCTCATGTGTCGTTTAATTTATGGCCAATTAACGTTGCATGTGAATGTAATGAAATATTGTGGATTGCCAAGAACTCTGCAGATGGCAAGGGCGTCAAGATAATGGCTATACATATATCTTGGACCACCGGTGAAACTGGAAGGA
Source organism: Artemisia tridentata subsp. tridentata (assembly GCA_021014915.2). Classification (NCBI taxonomy): domain Eukaryota; kingdom Viridiplantae; phylum Streptophyta; class Magnoliopsida; order Asterales; family Asteraceae; genus Artemisia; species Artemisia tridentata. The sequence goes on from CP139503.1 coordinate 95,929,257, forward strand.
AGAATAATTTTTTGCCCTATCTAACTTCCGAAATGGTCTCCTTTTGAGATTGCGTCACAAATGCCTGACAGGCATTCAGTTCTGAGTTTCTTCTGATTTGCTCTAATGAAATCTAGCCGATCTTGTTCAATAGCACAATACACAGACACCAGATACTGCTGAAACAACCGACCAACTTTAAAAAGAAGACCATACTGGTCAAATCTTTCGTGCAACTGGTATCTATAAAACATATTCATAGATAATTTATTTCGCTTCCTCTTCGCCTTTACTTCTTTGAGTGTCATTTTTGTGTTAAAACCAGGCTGACCATACACAAATAGAAGAGGATATTGGAGAGACATGTATGAGCCATGGAGCTTGTTGATTCGTTGAGGGCCTCTGTCCTTGTACTCTATAATAATGTCTTAGTCTGTTTGACTATTCGCGCTAGGTTCAATAACTATTGCTCCAAGAGTCCCCGAAGATGGAAGCTGATATTCTCGACTGCCAACCACATTGTAAAGCTGAATCTTGAACTCAGTTACGTTGTCTTCATTACATTTCTCTCTCGCTGTTCTGAATATCCGCACTAATTCATTGTGGTCATCCAGAATTTGTATTAAACTTTGTACTATTTCAGGTTTCAATCCGCTGCGATCTTTTCCACCAAAAGGTTTCATCCTATTAGCAACCTCGTTTTCTGTATCATAGATATAAAGTTGCATAAACTTTGGGTCATCTTTGTTGGTTGGACAGATTGTGCCTATCCAATGGTGAATTTGGCCAGAAATTTTGAAAACATAGGGTCCTCTTCCGTCGTTAATTGAATCATCTATTTCTGCACCAAATGATGTCATGCTAAACATTTGATTATATGCCCGAATATTATCCAGAAAATGCATGTCATTAAATAATTGTTTGAAATACATTGGTGGCTCTAATTCTTTTTCAAAATAGACACTCCCACCTGCACAACATTTGTTGTATTTCACGTTATGCCATTGGGAGCCTCGTTTAAATCTTTTTGAGTACCAGTACGCTGCATTGCAATACTCACATGTATTGTCACAGTCCCCAATGTCAATGTATAAATGAGAAACATCTGCGATTGGAAATTTTAAAACCCAAATTAAATATGGTTTTTTTCTTAACAAAAAGTTTAAAATAATGTAAAATTCTAATATTTTTTTGTTACTTTATTTATATATTTGTTTATTTCTTTACTAATGTTTTGTTACCTTGACTATACGGTGTACTTGAATTACTGCATATATGCTCATTGACTGAATCGTTGTGTGTTTGGTGGTTTTGAACCGGCTCAGTTGAAGATGTCTTTGTAGTTCCATTGGTTGGTTGGATGTAGTTGCCATGTGTAGAAGTGCTTTCATATGATTGAGCACCTTCTCTAATTGTAGCTATGCGCCAACAATTGTGCATGAAATCCATAGTGGTAGATTCAGATGATATTGCCTTACCTTTGCTATCGAAAGAACCTGTAAAAAATGTATTTGTACCATGAGTAATGATAACACGATAGTTGGTTAATTGAGTAATAATATTAGTTTTTGTTGAGTACCATGTATTTAATGATAGTGTATTTTGTTTTTTTTAATCAACTAATATGCGTTTAATGATATTATATTCTGATTGTTGACTACTTGTATTTAAAAAAACTTCTGTTGGAGCTAAGTAGTCAATATGAGGTACATTTTGTGTATTTGCATAGGCTATTAAGACATTTACAGTAGTATAAATGAGATATATAAAAATAAAGTTTTTAATGGCATTACAAAATAAAGTTTTTAATGGCATTACCTTTAATTTTTTTCTGATTCTGATGAACAGCCCCATACAATGTAGAAACTTTACGTTTTTTTTTGCTGATCTTTTAGATAACAGTTGTATTCATTAATTGTTGATACATCGGTTCGTTGGATGTAGTTGCCATGTGTAGAAGTGTTTTCATACGATTCAGCACCTTCTCTAATTGTAGATGTTGAGTAACAATTGTGCATGGAATCCATATTTGTTGATTCAGATAACACTGTCTTGCCTTTGATATCCAAAGAACCTGTAAAAAATGTATTTGTACCATGAGTAATTACAACACAATAGTTAGTTACTTCAGTAATAATATTAATTTTGATTGAGTAGCATGTATTTAATGATAGTGTATCTTCTCTTTTTTAATCAACTAATATGCATTTAATGATACCATGTTTTTTTATTGATAACAATACTTGGTTAGTTGAGTAATGATATTAGTATTGATTGAGTACCATGTATTTAATGACAGTATATATTTTTTCTTGGGTCCTATGGTTTATACCCCATTTGACCAGCTTTTTACCTATTTTTTTTCACCTCAAATTTTGTGAGCATGTTTTTCAACCAACTTTTTAATCATCAGTCAAATAGTTTTTTGTAAAATGTAAATTTGACTAATTTACTTTGAAACTTGTAGTAATTTTTAATTCTATTTCTTAACAAACTTAAATATTTATTAGTCATAACCAGATTTAATTATGTATAAATAATGGCTAATTTTAATTTTAAACACACTTTATTTTTTCTTTACCAATCTAAATTGATTTACTAGATTTTTTCTTACACTTGAATTGGGTATGTCAATAAATGAAATAAAGAAAAGTAAGTACTTCAGATTATTATTATCTATTGGCTGCTTTTGTGAATAGACTGTTTCATCATTTGATTTTGTATGTTTGTATTTTTTAGGATGTTACTATCTTTTTATCCCAGGTCCTAAAAAGACTGCAAACCAGGTTAGATACCATTGAAAAAACTTCTCCTTAAGAAATAAAAAGTTTATTCAATTAAGTTGAACAAAAGTTTATTCATATATACCTACCTGAGATTTTCTTTTCTTAAAAAAAAAAAAAAAAAAAAAAAAAAAAAAAAAAAATCTTCGAAGTTGTGGTCTTTTTGTCTCGTTTGATAAACGAAACTACCAAAGATTGCGTTTGATAAACGAGAGTTGTCTTGTTGTCTCGTTTGAAGATGTGGTCTTCATGGTTGCGTTTTATAAGGAAAAAAATAAAAAAAATAAAAAAAAAATAAATAAAAATAAGATATATGTTTTGTTGAAGATGACTGTGTATTGTAAAGTGATATAAGATTAGGGTTAGGAGCATTTATATATCAAGTTGTTAGGGACTTAGGGTTATAACAAACTTTGTGTTGTTGGGCTTAGTTTTGTAAACAAAGTTAGGCATAATGGGCTTTTAGTATATAGAGAATAGTGTTGATACGGTTATAACGAACTAGTATTTTTATTTTTTATTTCTTTTTCAATAATTCTTGGAGGTTATCGTTATTTTTTTTTTTGTTTTAGTATATATATTTTGTTTTTTTTGTCCACTCAGTTTTGTAAACAAAGTGATGTGTTTTGTTTTTTGTCCACTCATTTATGAACTTATCGTATTTATATTATGATGATTTTTTTTTTCTCTTTTTAAATGCAGGAAATTGCTTTCTTTTTATTAAAAAAAATGTCATTTTTTAAGAAGACAACTCAAATTCAGGTAGTGACGACGCTCACTATTTTGATGGAACGGAAGAAGCTCAATTTTCTACATGGACATCACCTTTTTTTACTAATGAGGTACAATAAACCATAAATAATAAATGTTTATATTTTTTTAGTAAAATTAATATTTTTCACCTCGCCATCAACAAAAATAAATTTAATTGTAGGTTTTTGTGTCTCGTGAAAATATGATGAATTGGGTGAAAAATATGGCATACTCGCTTGGTTATGTCATTGTCACACAAAGATCAAAGCAATGCAAAAATGGTCTCACGAATAAATTGGTTCTTATGTGTGACTGTGGTGGTAAACCTAGCGGATCCGGATCAAGTACAAATACTAGTTCCAATAAGACAGATTGTCCGTTGAAGAATTGCAAACAAACTATTAAGTCGCAACGTGATTGGAACCTTTTTGAATCGGCGTGGAAGTTATTACAAAATTCTCCAACGTGGATATTGTACACGGAAAACTTTGAGAAACTCCAACGTGGATATCATACCGGCCAGTTATATCTATATCCCCGACACAAAACTATATATGTTTTCCGCTTTGGTCTGGTCCAAACCCATCACCAGAAAGTGGTCCTATTATGATTGCACGTGTTAGGGATAATCATTACATTTATGTGACGCTAGATGAAAGTTGTCCAATTCCGCCAAATCACCCACAATGGACGAGGTACAAAACTGAGTTCGCATCCACATGGGAAAGTATATATTTAAGGCGACAACGCATGTACTCAAATTATTCAGAATGAAAGACAAATGTAATCATCACTTTTTATTTTGCAAAGTTATTACAATTGTTACATGTTTCTATTTTTTTAATAGACAATTTATTTTCTCGTTAACTATTTTTATTCTGACAATCCACGGGGTTTGAATTCACCTACACATTAAAACAAAGATATCGGAAAAAAGACATTAAGTTAATTGCGTGCTTGTAATTCTCATTCAATTTTAAACAATTTAAAAAAAAAAATTAGCTATCTATTACTTAACTATTGCTTGTAAAAAAAATAAATAATAAAAAAAGTAACAATAATAACAAACTAATATTTAAAAGAAAGTATGTATTAGGTTTCGTTGAATGAGAATTCTTACAACTAATTAACGAGAATTCTTAAACAATAATAATAAACTAATTATATCTCACACTAAATTCATATTTCTTACAACCATCAAGTGACCAATCATAATAAATGATAATGATTATTTATAATAAACACATGACTACAATACCAATCATAATAAATGATAATGATTATTTGTAATAAATACAATTATGACAACAATCAAGTGACCAATCATAATAAATGAAAATAATTATTTGTAGTGATTGGTCTATGGTGGGGTGGCTCTCCAAAGTTGATGGGATAGAAACCCACAATTTCTTTTTTAATCAACTAATATGCATTTAATGATACTATGTTTTTTTATTGGTTGACAGTTGGTTTAAATAGCTATTACACTGACCATGAAACTCTGAAGAGGAAGCACATGTTTGTGTACCATCACAATCTTCTTTGATGTGAATACCTGCAAAGGTTTATTAAATCGATGGTAAGTGTCGCAAACCTTTATATAAGGAAGGTAATACATGAAAATGCAAGAAACTATTTAAATTACCGTTATGTCTTTTCTCGCTGTGAAGTTCATTTTGGTGAGTAACATTGGATAGGAAATTTGGTTGTATGCTGCGTTTGTTCTGTATTGTAGTTAATACTGATTGTTGACTACTTGTACTTAAAACACCTTGACTTTCAACTAAGGAGTCAATATGACGTACATTTGCTGTATCTGCATAAGCTATTAGGACATTTAGCAATAGTATAACTAACATATATAACAATAAAATTTTTAGTTTAACTTTCTTTTGATTCTGATCGACAGCCCCACACAATGCAGAAACTTTGCGTTTTTTGTTGTCATCTTTCACAGCACAGTTGTATTCATTTATTGTTGATATCGAATGGTCACGAAACTTTTGGTGTTCAGATACTGTTGATATACGTGCTTGATGTCCATCTATTTGTAAACCAGCGTTGCTCTCATTGAAGGAAGGCACATGAAGTGAACTTGTTGCAGTCACATTATGTTTTTGGGTAGTCTTGATTGACCAATTTGATGGTACATCGGCACCTTCTGCTGGACCGTTGTAAGGTATTGTTCTTCCATTACCTCCTACTCTATTTTTTTTACTTATACTAATGCATTGGTACTGCTAAGATTGGACATATTATTGTTCAAATGCTCATTTAAATCAGTTCTTAACCATCTTCTAGGCATTATTACAGCTTTGTATCTAAATTTATATGGAAAAGACCATACATATGAAGCATGCAATCTATAAATTAACATAAGTAATGAATGTGTATGTATAATAAAGTATGTGGCAAAAGTTTTTTTTGTATATAAGCATAATGGGAAAAGTTAGTAAATCTACTATGGAAAAGTAATAAAATGCATTGGATGATATACAAACTGAGCTTTTAAAGACTTATTTGTTACCTGCAGGTAGATACTTTAAGAAGCCAAGGTTGATTGAAATATGGTGCCTGTATGAATTGAGATTTTAAGCAAGAAAAGAGAGGGAAAAAGGCAGTTGAAGTTATATATATACAATATATAAGAAACTACACAACAAAAGGTCATGTGCATACCTGTGCAACACGAAGATTCTGTTTTTTTGTTTCTTCTTTGTGGTATAGTAGGTGTAGATGCAGTTGGAGAATAAACTGTGATAGAAAATTGGTAGAAAGTTCTGGTTCTTGAAAAAAATTGCTTGTTGAAACAGTCGGTATACTCAACAGATTGTTCCACATATGTACTTTGTATGTACTTGCTATAGTAGTTTCTTTTGTATTGTTTCAATATCTTTGGAGTATGTGTTAGTGTATCAGCTGCGTACAATCTTTTAAAGCAGTTTACACTGTTTCGAACATCTATCTAAAGCACACTCGGTAGAGTATGTGTTATGCGTACAATCCTTTAAGCAATTTTAAGCAACACCAGCTGCTGAGCGTATAATCCTTTAAGCCATTTTACTGTGCGAAACACTGTACAAAACACTGTTTCAAACAACATCTCGAAGCAACACCAACTGCTGGGTTTTAGTATATATAGTAATTAAAAATGAGAATTAAACCTTCAACTTTAGATATTTTTAAAACTCTTAGGATGGGCACACTGGGACAGAATTAATTGGTCGAGCAAAGTTGGTGACCGATTTTAACATCCGTCAAGGCCTATGTGCTTGATTGGTCGAATATCGGTCGAAGGTTCCCAAGATACAACATCAGTCTAAAATTTGACCGATATTATACGACACAAACATCCAAAAACCGTTTAAAAATGTTACCGTTTAATAAAAAAAACTTTTTAAAAAAAAAACTTTACCACTTTACATCGTATAAATACCAACCTCAAACACACTTCTAAACACACAATTTCAACCAAAATTCAAACACAAAATTATGGCTTGTCGTCTCGCCAATACCGTCAAACAAATGCAAAAGTATATTAAAAAATAATGTGACAAAGACGACACGGCTCGAAAATAGGATTTTGTCAAAGTTATCAAGCAGTTTGAGCTCGCGAAGGCACTGAAACAACGATTGAGACAACGATACGCGGAGTGCAAAGATATCTCTGTAGAAAGAAAAGCTGTGATTGACCAATTTTTAAACGATGAAGCTCGCAAAGACGGCGCCATTAGTGAGACGTTGTGGGGTTGTGTTTCACAGATACAGGCCCAAATCACCAACAAGATCCGTTGGAGTTCTGAGGAAAACAAAGTTTCTGGTTCTGTATCACAACATAACCAACAATTTGGGCAAGATGCATCAACTTCATCTGATGCACCAAGATTTATTGAGCAACAAGAATATCAACCTCAACTGACTCAATTTGAGCTAGGTTATGAAGAAGATGCGGGTTGGAACGAGAGTAAGGAGCAGGAGCTTAGCAAATTGGAAGCATAGTACGAAGAGATCAGGTTTGTGAACTACTCTGCTTACGACGATGGTTATCGCTCAGACAACTCTCAAACTTGGGATCTCTTGGAGTAACTTTACGTATCGTGGTTTATGTAATGTTTAATTTTATGTTTATTTAATGTTTTTTTTATGTTTATGTAATGTTTAAATCTATGTACTATTTGTTGAAAGGTTAAACCCCGTAAGGATCACTTTATTATTCATGCATATTTATAGAGAGTACATAACAAAACCCTAAATAATGATGGACCCAAAGCCCACAACCGGACTTGGGCCAACTAACATAATATACCAATCTAATACCCTGCCGCAGTCCGAGAGACGAAATGGCTAAAGCTCGAGAATGGAGCAACAAACTTTAAAAAAATAAAACCTAAATCTAATAAACCGATGAAGAGATCTTGTAGCATGCAAGGAGAAATCTTTATTTCGAAGAATTGGAAAATCTTTGTGAGGACTTTCAGAAACTAACATAATAGTTAGCCTTCGCGAGATCTAGTTTCACAAGAACAAGGCTTGTGATGGGGGTATGGCTAGTAGCTTGACGGATTTGGAGAGGATAGTGGGTGGAGGTACTTCTGTGATAACCATGATGAGATATTGTGTATGCAAAAAAGAAAAAATAGGATGAACTTGTGATATGGAAAGTATATTGCGTGTGGTAGTATGTAGGAAATTAAGTTATGGATATTATGGAAAAGATAAATTAGAGGTACGTGATGATTCAAGGGGGAACCACGGCTGGAAAAAGAAAAAAATAAAAAGGAGATTTGAGATGTGATAATGGACGGTGGTAATGCACCGTGCTTTTGGTGAATTAGGGTTTTGGATATGTTTTTAGGAGATAGGTAGGTGTGACGGGGTGGCACAGAAATGGCGGCTTGATGACCGAGTAGGTCTCAAGATCATACCTGCTCATGATACCATGTTGAAAGGTTAAACCCCGTAAGGATCACTTTATTATTCATGCATATTTATAGAGAGTACATAACAAAACCCTAAATCATGATGGACCCAAAGCCCACAACCGGGCTTGGGCCAACTAACATAAATATACCTATCTAATACTATTGTGTTGTTTAAATCTATGTAATGTGTTTTTAAATTTGAACGTTTACGTTTTTATATTTTTAAATTTTTTGTTTAAAATGTTTGAATTAAAAAAAATAAAAATAAAAAAAAATAAAAATCGTTCACCACTGTGGCACATGGGTCATGTCTGGTTACCGGAGAGAGAAAGCTGATGTGACAGCTGGTGACCCGGGTCACCACTGTGAGTAGCCTTAGTAAATAAATCAAACACCCCTTTAAAGAAATCAAAATTCAAGGATTATATTTTTCGATAATTTCCGCCATTTAGTTTCTTCATCTTTTACCAAAAAGTGGAAATATTTCTTTGGTTTTATTTCTCTTTACCAAACACACTCAATTTCAATTTATCAGTTGACCAATTGTTATTTTGTACTTTCTGACTTTTGAATACTTACATATTCTTTAATTGGTTGGAATTTAATAAGAACTCATGTTTTAAAAACTCAACCAGTTAAACTGTAAACTGATTGAGTCTTCTGATCCTGGTTTGGGAAAGAAAACCGGCTGAACCACCATTAAATCGGATAAACCACAGCTCGGAAGATCGATTAGAAAAACTGGTTTTTAAAATATTAGAGTGAACAACAACTTTTCAAAAAAAATAAATAAATAAAAAAAAAGAAAAAAAGAAGAAGCTAAAAATGGTCCCTACGGTCTACCGATGACTACAAAAATTGTCTCAAAAAAGTGCAAAAAACATCTTGTTGGAATTTAAGTATCATAACAATTACATAATTAAACATATAAATATTAAGAACACGCAACGGAAGCATAAAGATCAAATACTCGTAATTAATAAACTGAAACATAAAAAAGATGCGTATCTTTGTGATTCCTAGCGAAACAAGGAATCAATAAATCAAGATCAAGAACCCTAATAAATTAGGGTTTGTATGTGTCGATAGAACACACCAATCGAACACCTCCAAGACGCAAATAATAATGTGCTTGTACTACGTTCGTGTACACATGTACTATTAGCGATTCGATGTGAATGCTAGTTCATGATCATAATAGATTTACCAAACACTTTGTAATGTTCAAGGTTACTCACAAATCCCTTTACGTGGGGCTTCACTCATCGACCTATGAACAAGAGAGGAGAAAAGAAGAAGTTTGGCCTTCTATTGAAATCAAGTGTACCAAGGGATGAATACATAGGGATGTATTTATACCCTTAGGGTTGAGGTCAAGTTTACAATGATTTCCGATGTAGGATTCCATTGTTAGGCCATAAACAAGCCCAAGAGAGGATTTCTAGAACCTTCTCTTGTCTTGTTTCATTTTCTTCGTATAACGTTGACATTTAACGATCGATAGTCAATTCCATTAATTACCTAACGCGCTTTAGTCGTTTATTGTGAATTAAATAATTAAATATAACATTTTATATTAATTATTTAAACATCGAGTCTGATATGTAAAGTGTGCAATCCCGTAGTCTCGAGTTCGAATCCGGACATACACTATTAAATTTGTCCATAAAACTAACAGCTCCCACTTAGACATATTTAATAGTGTAATGACATTGGTTAACGTCTAGCAACACGCCAATGCCCCCAGTACAACTCGAGTAAGGTCTCCTGGAAAAACCCTTTGATGATTCATCATCATACTTATCATTTTGTTTCTAATACCATGTTAAATAAAGATATGGATTGATGAAGCGAAAAGTGTACCGCTTTTAGGGGGTCATTTAAGCCCTAAATCGTATTTATTTGATCAAATATTGCCCTAAATCGTTCCTTTTGTCATTTTAGGTACTTTGGAGAAGAAATCTGGAAAAGGAAGCATTTTGGACGTTTTCGGAGCATAAAAGTGAAGAAAACGACAAAGTCTCAAAATCGGCTGGAAAAGTACCTTTGACGGCGTCAGGGATTGTTCCTGACGGCGTCATGGCTTGGCAAAAGAGGTGGATATGAAAAATACACATGATAAGCCAGAGAATTTTACAATGGAAAGTCTGACGGCGTCACCCTTTAAGGTGATCAAGGCCATCACGGTTTAAGTTAAAGCGAGACGGCGTCAAGCCCATTTCTGACGGCGTCAAACTTTGATAAGCCAGAGCGGATTTTGGAGCACTAAAGAGGGACGGCGTCAAGAAGGCCATCCGGGAACCCTAGACACGGCGAGGTGACGGCGTCAAGATCTATAACGTGACGCCGTCAGCCCTTAAACTCTATATATAGTTTTGCAATTTTTTGTCATTAGTGTGCAACTTTGTGAGGAGAAACCCTAAGACGAATTTCTGCCATTTTTAAGGGTTTTCATACCCTTGGATCTCCCATGTTTAATTAAAGATAAGTATTCATTTAATCAATCAATATGTCTATGTGTTGTTTGATTATATCTTGTTCTTGTCTTTTAATTAACATGCTAGGCTAGATTTATCTTGTGTTTGCTTAGATCTAATGAAACCTAACTATTGATTATTGGTTATTAGTGTGTTATTAATTGTATTGGATGATTGTTTATCGATGTTAGGCTTAAGAAAACTGGCTAACTTCCTATTCGGTAACTTGCTTGAACGTCTTAAGAAACATGAACCAATGCGTACTAAGGTTTTTATGGTTGTATTTAATGCATGAGCGAATTCTAGTGATCCCATGTTAGGAGCTTCTTAGCCGGCTCGACATAGGAGTGAAGTAGGAGCTTGTAGAGTTGGGGAAGTACGTACGCCACCCCACGATTGGTATTAAGGAATACACCCGTCATCCACGCAATTAATACACACTAATCAACCGGTAAAAGATAGTTAGGGAGTAAGGAAATTTAAGTAAACACATTTCTCTCCATATAAGTTTCACAACTCTTTTCATTTTCAGTTATTTTATTTTATTTGCATTTGTAGTTATTTGGGTTAGTTGACTAGCAACTAATTCCGCCCACTCTTTCAAACCCGAGATTTTACTTGCTTTCATAAAAATATAAAAAAAATACAAAAAGAATCTTCCCTCACCCTTAGACCTATTAGAATAGTTTTTCAATCCTAACGACACTATTCCCTGTGGAGAACGATCAATCCCCCGTACTTACCACTACACTATACTACATCGGTCAGGTACACTGCCTGGTGGGGTTGTAAGCCTCTTGAGATCCCTCGAGAGGTAAAACCTGTTGTAAGGTCGCAAAACCACGCATCAAGTTTTTAGCGCCGCTGCCGGGGAATAGTTATTGTTTAGGTTGAATTTTTATTTTATTAGGTCTACTCACTAGATTCCTTTCTAGTGAGATTTTTATTTTATTTTTTCTAGTTTTTCTTCAGTCTATCTTTTTTTCTTCGTTTCTTTGTTCGTAACCATTACCATCCGACATCATGGAAGGTGGTAATATCCTTGATCCCAACAACCCACCACCACAACAACACCCACTTCCTAGAGCCCGCACCTTAGGAGAGTATTCCCGTCCTAGCCACCAAGGCTATCGAAACACCATTGAGCTCACTCAAGGAGCCAATGTCACTCCCTTGCGATCCGACACCATCCGATTGGTGCAAAGCGGATGCGCATTCCATGGACTTCGTTCCGAAGATCCTAATCAACATCTCAAGGATTTTCTCAAAATCATTGATTCTATAGACCTTGATGTTGCCACTCGAGAGATGACCCGACTGCGTCTCTTTCAATTCTCTCTGCGGGACCAAGCTAGTCAATGGCTAGAGCGTCTACCCGCAGGATCCATCACCTCTTGGGATGATCTCACCACTCGTTTCCTTGCTCAGTTTTTCCCACCGGGAAGAACTACCAAGCTAAGGAATGATATCTTGATGTTCCAACAACGTCAAGGCGAAACTCTCTACGAGGCATGGACTCGTTTCAAGGACTTACTCCAAAAAGTCCCTCACCATGGCATAGAACTTTGGCTCCAAGTCCAAATCTTCTATGACCATATCAATCTCTCCACGAAGCAAACCATTGACCAATCGGCCGGTGGTAAGCTACGTGATCTAAGTGCGGAAGAATCATGGGCTCTCCTAGAAGATCTTGCTCTTTATGACAACGAAAGTTGGAGTGATCCCCGTGATTTGAATAAAACGGTCAAGGCAATATCTTTGCCTTCGAACAATTCAAGCACTTCCGATCGTAGGATCATAGAACTTGAAGACCAAGTCAAGTTTCTTATGAAATCCTACGAGGCTCCTAAACCTTCAAGCCAAGTGAACAAAATCACTTCTTCATGTGAATTATGTAGTGGTCCCCACGACACTCGTGATTGCATGGAACTCCCCGAACAAGCTTTTGCGGACTACGCATCCTCGCGTACCGACGGAGCGGGAGACAAGTGGTACACTTTCAAACCCGAGCCAAACCCCTACGGTGATTCATACAACCCCTCATGGAAAAATCACCCAAACCTTAGGTGGAAACAAAACCAAAACGCACAACAAACCAATTCTTCCAACCCACCTAATCGTTTCCAATCAAGCGGTTCCAACTCGAACCGTACTTTCAACAACAATCCTTCCAATGATGGTAGTACCAATAACTTTGAAGGATTGATGTCCCAATTTATGGCATCTCAAGAAGCTCGTTTGGCCAAGTTTGAAGCCGATTTCAAACAAAAACAAAGCGAGATGACCAATAAGATTGACACTTTGTTGAAGGCCCTCAATGACCGAGAAATGGGAGCACTCCCTAGCAACACAGTCAAGAACCCGAAACTAAACGTCAACGCCATCTCGTCGGTTTCGTCTCCTAGTTCTTGTCCACAATATTATTCGGTCAATTCCATGAGCTCGTGTTTCAAACAAACCCAAGTCGTTCAAATGACCAAGAAGTTATGATATCCAAATTGGTCAACAACATAGTTGAGACACCTCCCACTCAAAACCTTGACAATGAATTCAAGGAGCTCCACCTTGAAAGTCCGGTTATTGATGTGTTGGATGAGAAGAAGCTCAAGTTAGGCGAAAAAGGGACCGCCTTTGTTCAAAACAAGCTACCTAAGAAGTTAGATGATCCGGGCTTGTTTGTTCTACCTTGCAAGATCGGTAATTCGGAGGCTTATGACACATTAGCCGATCTTGGATCAAGCCTTAACCTACTTCCGTTACCTCTCTACACCTCTCTAAAACCAGGGAAACTTGAAGAAACCGAGGTAATAATAGGCTTAGCGGATGGGAGTGTTGCTTACCCGGTTGGAGTAGTCAAAGACGTGTTAGTGCACATTGGAAAACTAACCATTTTAGCCGATTTCCACGTCCTTGATATGGTTAGCGACCCTACATGCCCCTTGTTGATAGGTAGAGGATTTTTGGCGACCGCTAGTGCTATGATTGATTGTAAGGAATCTAAGATAGCGGTAGGAGAAGGTGATACTTGGTCAGTCTATGATGTGAAGAAACATGCCTATGATACTAGTGATGAACCGACACCCCATTGGTTAGAATTAAATAAGAGACCATCTAGATATGGACCTTGGATCGATAGAGACTTCATAGGACCCCAACGCCCATTTTACCTAGAAGAGGACTTTGTTAACCGAACACATACGGTAGAGCAACTCTTAGCTAGGGACAAACCGAATTGGATCCATTTGAAGACCTTCTAGTTTTTAGGAAGATGATTGATTTCCTAGGAGTTTTGCCAATTAACCTAGGGATGAATAAGTGGACTTGTGAGGACGATGATCATAAGTGGGATTGGGACAAACCACCCAAAGATGGAGATGGGTCATGGCATATTAAGATGACATTGCATGACCCGGATGGAGAGAAGTTTGAAAAGATATATCGTACTAAGCGGACCAATAGGAAACTTCAATCCAAGCTTAACCCTAAAGACGTCCTCGATGACGAACTCACTTACATAGGGTAGAAGGACTTTGAGTCTAGCTACAAGACTCGTTAATAAAGAAAAGCGCTTCTTGGGAGGCAACCCAAGCTTTATTTTGCTTTGTGTGTTTATTTATTTGTTTGTTTGATTTTATTTGTTTCCGCATGTATGTTTAATTTTTATTATTATTGATTCATGTTCAAAACTAAATTGTGAAAATGCTTTATCTTGTTTTTAACTTCGTCTTAACTACATATAAAGGTATTTTGCAAAAGTTAAGTGTAAGGGAAATCTAAATCGGTTTATTAGAACAAATGAATATGAATCGTAATAATAATAAATTAACATACATATTAGTATTTGTTTGAGTCAAATGCTTGTATCGAGTCATAATGATATTTTGCAGGAATTCCAGGAAGTAAGGTAAAGGTTTTTCCAGAAATTTTTCGGAAACTTAACATGAGAATTCTGTCAGATCATTTCTGACGGCGTCAGGCTTTACAACCTGACGGCGTCAGGTTTTAATTTTCTGAAATTTTTGAAAGTTTTGTTTTCATAAAAAGTTTTTATTAAATCTCTAACTTATAATCTCCAGGAATCTGCAAAATTAT
This sequence comes from Artemisia tridentata subsp. tridentata, assembly GCA_021014915.2. Taxonomy (NCBI): domain Eukaryota; kingdom Viridiplantae; phylum Streptophyta; class Magnoliopsida; order Asterales; family Asteraceae; genus Artemisia; species Artemisia tridentata. The sequence continues at coordinate 95,944,263 of CP139503.1, forward strand.
CATTCCACAAGCATTATATCCTTATATAGAATTTATCCCGCCGATGTTATGCAGGTTTTCGTGTTTGTTTTCTCAGGTTTAACAGGTTATTTTGGACAAGGAGATGTATGTGGAATCAAGCTTTTGGCGATGCTTTAGTCTTGGAGCTTCTACATTACCTTGGAAGAAGATCTAACCATGTTGCCACATTATCCACCGAGCGAATCAGGGGAGTATTTGATTTCATTCTTTTACCTTATTTACTTTTACATCTTGTTATTTGAACATTGGGGACAATGTTCATCTTAAGTGTAAGGGGGGGGGGTAAAAGTACGATACTTCAGAGAATACAATTGCATTTGATTTTTGTTTGTTTGATAGTAGATGTGTAAAAAAAACTGAGATAAATACCTGTTAGGACAATTTTAGTGCCAAATTTAAATTTTTTTACAACATATAGGAGTGAAACTTTGATCTTAATGAGCGTCTCACGGATAGGAGTTATATGACTAGCACAAAAACCGTACCACTAAAAAATTTTCCACCCCCAAATATGTGAGGTTCGCCCCTAGAATTGGTAGGAAAAGCATTTATGCTATGATGTGTGTACCGGTAGCACTTAGATTCTAGAACTTGCGTTAGGACCATTCCGAGGCCACAAGTGAGACTACATTCGTGTAGTTAGATTTACTACATGATAAGAGGCATTAGGATTAACCCATTGTTTTACACCTATGTTTTTGCTATAATTACATTGGCTACATTGGTCAAGTAATTCTCCCACACCCTTTGCGTTGTACTCAATTTTAGTACACGATACCCCTAGTACACCCCTCAGAGCCTATCTTTTCGTTTCGACCTTTAAGCATTTTACTTAAAGGAAGAATTTGTTACACCCCACTTAAATGTACACCCAAATCGCCTTAGCCTACCTTGTATGCACTAATTTTTAGTGCATTATTGTGAAAACATTTGTTTAAACCCTAAGTTAATTATCTAATTGATTACATGGTTGCTAAGTCGAGTCATATCCTTGTACATATTATTTTGGGACAATTGGGACTCATGGGTAAAGTACTAGTTTAATGGAGTAATGGGGAAGAACAACATTATTACCCATATGTGCTAAATATTTTTAAAAGTACTCCAAGTGTTTCGATTATCTTAATTCGAGTCATTAGAATAGTTATTTGTAAAGTTATGTAAAAGTTCAAGTGTAAGGGGAATGCAACGCCCCTATGATGTATTATTTTGGATGGTAGGGCAAGAATGTATGAAAAAAAAAATCGAAAAAAAAAATCAAGAAAAATACAAAAAAATGAGAAAAAGAAAAGTAGAAAAAACATACGGACTACCATCCCGTTTCATTTTATGTTTATTTCATGTTTTTGTTATTTTATTTTTAGCTTAAGTCGAGTCTAGTCTTGGCTTAGCAACGCCATATTGTACATGTAATTAATCAAGATCTTTAACTCGCCACTAGTAAAATATCCCTTATCCAACAAAACCGTGTTTATCATATCCCTACACCTCACGTTATAACCCATTTAAAAGCCCTCTTTGATAGTTTATCTTAGGTGCTTACGCCTAGTGGAGAAGGTTTTCGATCCTTTCCCAAGCCTATGGTAATCTATTTGCTATGACAGGTAGTGAGAGATATTATCCGTTTTCATTTATGAGATTTATTTTGATGACACCTGAGAGATGTGAGTATCTAAACACTACTTGTGAGGTGCTAGTTTGTAATCTCCGTGCTTATTATGATTAAAGTGGAACGACTATTTATTGTAATTACTTTTATATTAGCATTAAATGACCCCTAACTTGTATTTTGATTAGAATAAAAGCGCATTTGCTTGAGGACAAGCAAATCTCAAGTGTAAGGGTATTTGATGAAGCGAAAAGTGTACCGCTTTTAGGGGGTCATTTAAGCCCTAAATCGTATTTATTTGATCAAATATTGCCCTAAATCGTTCCTTTTGTCATTTTAGGTACTTTGGAGAAGAAATCTGGAAAAGGAAGCATTTTGGACGTTTTTGGAGCATAAAAGTGAAGAAAACGACAAAGTCTCAAAATCGGCTGGAAAAGTACCTTTGACGGCGTCAGGGATTGTTCCTGACGGCGTCATGGCTTGGCAAAAGAGGTGGATATGAAAAATACACATGATAAGCCAGAGAATTTTACAATGGAAAGTCTGACGGCGTCACCCTTTAAGGTGATCAAGGCCATCACGGTTTAAGTTAAAGCGAGACGGCGTCAAGCCCATTTCTGACGGCGTCAAACTTTGATAAGCCAGAGCGGATTTTGGAGCACTAAAGAGGGACGGCATCAAGAAGGCCATCTGGGAACCCTAGACACGGCGAGGTGACGGCGTCAAGATCTACAACGTGACGCCGTCAGCCCTTAAACTCTATATATAGTTTTGCAATTTTTTGTCATTAGTGTGCAACTTTGTGAGGAGAAACCCTAAGACGAATTTCTGCCATTTTTAAGGGTTTTCATACCCTTGGATCTCCCATGTTTAATTAAAGATAAGTATTCATTTAATCAATCAATATGTCTATGTGTTGTTTGATTATATCTTGTTCTTGTCTTTTAATTAACATGCTAGGCTAGATTTATCTTGTGTTTGCTTAGATCTAATGAAACCTAACTATTGATTATTGGTTATTAGTGTGTTATTAATTGTACTGGATGATTGTTTATCGATGTTAGGCTTAAGAAAACTGGCTAACTTCCTATTCGGTAACTTGCTTGAACGTCTTAAGAAACATGAACCAATACGTACTAAGGTTTTTATGGTTGTATTTAATGCATGAGCGAATTCTAGTGATCCCATGTTAGGAGCTTCTTAGCCGGCTCGACATAGGAGTGACGTAGGAGCTTGTAGAGTTGGGGAAGTACGTACGCCACCCCACGATTGGTATTAAGGAATACACCCGTCATCCACGCGATTAATACACACTAATCAACCGGTAAAAGGTAGTTAGGGAGTAAGGAAATCTAAGTAAACACATTTCTCTCCACATAAGTTTCACAACCTTTTCATTTTCTGTTATTTTATTTTATTTGCATTCGTAGTTATTTGGGTTAGTTGACTAGCAACTAATTCCGCCCACTCTTTCAAACCCGAGATTTTACTTGCTTTCATAAAAATATAAAAATAAAATACAAAAAGAATCTTCCCTCACCCTTAGACCTATTAGAGTAGTTTTTCAATCCTAAAGACACTATTCCCTGTGGAGAACGATCAATCCCCCGTACTTACCACTACACTATACTACATCGGTCAGGTACACTGCCTGGTGGGGTTGTAAGCCTCTTGAGATCCCTCGAGAGGTAAAACCTGTTGTAAGGTCGCAAAACCACGCATCATGGATCTTAGTCATTCCTTTATTTAACTATTCTGTTTCTCGTTGTATATGATTGAGCAAGATTACTAAATCTTTTAAACGAATTCCAGATAGATCTTGGGCATGGCCATGCAAACATCTTGTCAACCCTACGAGGGTCCAGTAGTATTAAACTTCAAAACGAATTTGAAGGAACAAATTCTATCTTGACTACAAGCAAAACCCATGAACTTTGCAACACTTCTGAAAACAATCCTTATAGCTACCAGTTACGTATAACGGTAAATTGCTTCACAGAAATGCACTACTTCCATGACAGTTCTCTGGTATCTCAAGTCTGAGGATAACTATTTTCATGATTTACTTGATGACAAGATCCATAAAGTACAATCATGTAGTTGGGATAAGTCCTATACTCAATTCATTGAATATCATGTGAATTTGGTATGTCAACGCATCAATATACTTTCAAGTATATTCCACCAAAACTCAGATTTGTCTTAATTTAATGATATTCCCATATCATTAATTGACAACGGACAATTTAGAATAACATAAGTTATTCATGGATTAAACATGCAAATATAGGATACAATCTATTATTAATAAAAACAAACGTACCAATTACTTTAATTCATTATAAATAATAATTGCTTAACATCCCTTATCCAAATACTAAATAGATCAATGCATGATAATTCTAGTTAATGAATTATGCCTCAAGTCATGTCAATCATACTTGTTGACAAGGCATAAATCAACTAACATTGATCTATTGGAATTTTGAGAATACTTATTTCAAGAATTCAATTTATGAAGTTCTTGTATGTGTGCATTCAACTATCTTGATAATGCCACATAATATTTCATAAATGGTGTGACATCCTCAACCAACAATTTATGACAATCAAACTTTCAAACATTTTAAAGTTTAAAGTATTCTAATTATTTAATGTATAATGCAACTATGCTCTTGGTAGACCACAACTAGTTCACATGGCTATTAACAAGTATAAAATCCTACCATGACTAGTATTGAGTGTCCATCTCAATCAAACCAGCATCACTAGTATACAAATAACAATATGCTCTTTAAAATTCCGTAAACTTAATATCCATTGTGTAGTGTTTGATGCCTTCCAATCTTTCAAGATTTATTGTCGGCTATAACAATTACGCAACAATTTGCCATATTGTTCATACTTAGACTCTAGGAGCAGTTCCAGGCTGAGGATCGTTATTCTAAGTCCAAACATATTCCATTAGAATATTCATTACACAAGTTATCTAATATCTTTCAACTTAGATATCAAATGTTGTCAAATCATCTTGTATTCAAGCATGATACAACAATAACATGATGTAGATCCATTTAGACTATCTAAATGATATGTCATGTTCTATTAGATTTATTTACGGCACATGTTTATAACGATAAACATATATTCCAAGGTTGTACCTTTTATTTCCTAAATTTTCAATGAAGTTTCATTCCAAATTAAGACTTAACATTAATCTTATATGGAATGTTACTTCCTATATGTTATACAACATATATGATTTAAGAAAATAACATAATACTCCCACTAGCTTTCAGGAATACTTAGGAATTATCTTATTTTAATTATAAATCAAAACTTGGATTTAATAATTTAAACATAAGTATTATCTCCTAGATGCATTGCCTTAATCCATTCATGAATTATTGCACTTTGTACACTTTCAAAGATTATTTGAAATAAAAAAAAAACTTTCTTTCAATTACTTACCGTCCTCGCTCAAGTAATCACTCAAGAAAGAGTTTTGATATTCCATTGTCAAATTTCATATTAATGAAACTAATGATGACAATTATAATTATTATATATTTAATGTGCCTAGAAAGAATATTCAATCACAGTTAATAACTTAAGTGTGATTAATAACCTTGTCTTAAGACATACATTAAATATATGTACAAAATTGTCCATATGATTTCTACACAAAGATTTAAACCTCTAGGGTTTTCATTCTCTTTGAAGAAACTCATATTCATTCTATAGTCTAACTATAGTGTTCAAGATAAACTAAGTTTCCAAAAACTAACTATCTTTATGGACTGCATCTTTAAACATTCATAGTATGAGTAACTTGCCAAATTCAATATTTGCTATTCATCTTAATGATCAACAGGTTTACCATAATTCTGTAACTCATAATCCTCAGCATATTAATCAAATATCTGAGATATCCTTGTAGATCTATGAATGAGAATTCCATCATTTTGAGGTTTAACATTTACATGTCTAGCCTCATCATGATAGTTGCTATTGTATTTTAGAAGATTATGTATCTTGTAATTTTATCTCTACAAGATAAAACTCCCACTTGCCTTTTATAATTTATAGACTATCTATAAATACTTAGCAAGTAGAGCAACACTAAATTGTTATCTTTTGGGACATTACAAATACACATTCACAGTTTCTGACTTTTCGTTTGTTAATAACCTACTCATAAGTAGTTTAACAAAATCAGAACTTCATTTTAAGACTTAATGTGATCCATCACATTCCATAATATATGGTGTCCTATTAATCTTCTAGGTTGGAGTCTTATTGAGTATGTACAATTCATACTCAATTTTCTAACCTTGATAACTTTTGGAAGAAAAGTAGTTATAGTTATCTTTAATCAAACGATACCAATAGAATTTGATTCTCCTAACTGAACACACCACAAACTTGTGGTATTTCATTAGAACTAATATTGTGTGACAATCTAACAATACGTAAGATAAACTAATACACCTTTGGCTTTCCTATTTACCAACTAAGTCATCTTAATGATGAAATAGAATTTCCAAGCCACTTGCATTCTTTATAACACAAGTACTTTTTGACCAAGTCACTTTATATCCATGTCTCAACAAGAGGACACAAACTGTTATAAACCCACTATACGTTATAAATCATTGATCAACTCAATGACTTCTTGTATATGTCTTAATAAAGAAGACGGTTTCATAGTGTAACAATAACAAGTTAACGTCTTACTTTATATCATAATAAGTCTTGTAACAATTAAAGACTTCATGTTTATAATAAGATATAAACATGCATAACTAAAGTATTCGTGAACACCACCATTTGGTTTCAATAGTAATTTCAAGTTAATTTATTTACTTCATTTATTTATGTCATTCCAAGAATACATAAATATTAGAGTTGAAGTTGTCTTGTTATCATATCGACACATGTTCTAATAGGTGTCTAATTTAGAAACAGTAAATTATCCATGTACGGTCTCACGTAATCATGGAAATTCACCTTGTTGTTGTAATCTAGTCAAGGTCTCGCTTAAGCTAAATTGCAACACCAAGTGTTTCTTGGATTAGATGTGTATTAGTCATATTAGAATGTTAATCTCTTACCTTGCAGTCAAGAGAATCCTTTAAATCATATCTTTATGAGTTCTTTCTTGTACACAATTAAAGATTTCTCCCACTAGTGCATGGAACAACCTCATATAGCAGATAAACAACACGACACATGTTTGCTTATGTTATCAATATGATTGTGTCATAGATATTAGCATAACATGTAGATGTAGGACAACAATGTCTAGTAAGGAAACGTACAAGACTATCCTTAAAAGTATGATTGTCTACATTTGGAAATTAATTATCTTGAGACATTCTAGAGATTATGTGGATTACTACCATGATGTTCAAAGCTTGTAACTCCCACTGAATTAAAGATCATTACAATAATTCCTTATTCAGTAATTATAATACAATGCTCCTATTGGATTTGACAACATTGTTAGTGATTCATAACCGTGAAAGCAAATAGTGTGCTATTTACTTTCCTACATCTTTGAGAAAACTCATTCATAAAATTACTTAGGCATTAAAAGAGTGTATTCTACTATGTAGATGATGGACTATCCATCAATGTAATTAACTTGAAAAATTGGGCATGCAATTTCTTCCTCAATAGGTCTACCATTCCAACAATTGTATGTAGTACCTTTAAATGGTCAAAACAAACCAACTAGATAAAATATACTAGTTTGTCTTTTACCATTTTGCGGTAATTAGTCTAGCTTCTAATTTAATAACTCATAAAAATGACACATGTTTTCCAGTTAACCAAATGTCATATTTGTTACATAGAATTTAATTACCGAAAGAGGGTAATGAAATCTCTATGAAAATGTGCAATTCTCTTAACTATTAAAGTTTGCTATGAGTTATGTATTTAAAACTTAGATAATTCTAATCTTCCTATTATACCTTTCTCATTCATGAAAAGGAATAGGATTGAGTCTCTCTCTTCTCTCATGGAAGGAGACTAGGTATATTATTTTAATAAAGTTGACTCTAGCCAAAAACCTCTACGGGTGTAGATCAATTTACCAATAAAAGAATATCCTACGTTTATGATTTAATGTTGCATTAATACATTTAAAAGAATTTTCAAAATTCAATTTTAGTATTTTCGATGATACAATCTTTAAGAAAATTAAATACCCATTGGTTAATATGCATTAATACGCCAACATGTCCCCCCCAGTATCATAGTATCGGCTGTGCCGATGGTATGATACTTTGCAAATTGTAGAATTTCGTTTTTTTAGTGTTTTTTTTTTTTTTTTTTTTTTTTTTTTTTTTTTTTTTTTTTTAATAAAAAAGAGACCTAATCCGTTAGGTTCGAGTACGTTGGGTACTATGCACAACCCATCAAAAGTCATTATGGTTTCGTTTTTAAGAGCGCCGCCTTTTTTACTGTAGTCGTAGGATGTTGACACGTGTGCGCGTGTCAATAGCGTGGGTGAGACGCTGCTACGTCAGCATCTGATTAGGTACGATTTCATGCCCTTTCTTTTCACCTATAAATAGCGTCATTTGTGTCATTTTTTACTACCGTAATTCTACACTTTTCTCTCAGACTCTTCCGGTAATATTTTTCGAACGAACTGCGTAAATTAATCGAGCGGTTTCCACATTAGTCATTCGTCTTTAAAGGTACGTTCCGAACCACCCATACTTTATATTTTTTTTGCTGTTCGGTTATATCCCGTTTTCCCTTGGTTAGGCTATGTCGAATTCTTCCTCTACAATTTATGAAGAGGACACTCAAGAGGTTGGGGAATTCCCTCCCAAGTTTGATATTCAGAAATATTCTTCGAAAATGGATGAGACAACGGTGATTTTAATGGCCTTGGAATTTGGCATACCGGTGGACTTACATCTGAGACCGCCTCCGGAAGGTATGACTATGGATGAACTTCCGGACGACGCGAATAGGGCTGTATCTGGAATATTTTATTGAGGGTGGTCTCAATGTCCCTTTTTCCAGTTTTTTGTTAGAGGTCATTAGATATTACAAGGTTCACATCTCACAGTGGTTCCATTAGGTCTGCACCGTGCAACCCTTTTTGAGGTTTATAGCCAAAGCCTGCATATCAACCCTACTACTTCTCTTTTCTGAGCTTTCTACAAGCTCAGTAAACAAGGTCATTGGCTCTCTTTTGAGAAGAGGGGTGGAAGGGATAGGAGGGTTTGTTTCAAAGAGATCTTAACTGGTCTGAAGGGTTGGAAACATAATTTCTTTTTAATAGATAGACGAGCCATTCTCTTCGCGATGCCTTGGAGGCATCATGACTCTGATATTTTGGATCCTTTTTTGAAAGGTGAATTTAATGTGGAGGATGCCAATCGGCTAGCTGTGAATGTGATTGAGTTGATTCAGATTCCTCCGGGCTTTCTTTATGTTGTGGGACTTTCTTCTAACTGGGAGCACCTCGGTTACCGGGCGGCACTAAGGGATGCCGAGGGACGGGTATAGCCATTTTTCTTGCCTCCCATACATTATTATGTATATGCATGCTTGTTTCCGACTAACTAATGTCTATGACTTCTTGCAGCTTCAACTATGTCGGAATATTTGATCAAGCCCAAGGTCCGAAAGGGAGCCTCCATGGTGAAAGAAGATAAGTATCATGAGGGTCAAACCCATGAGATGCATGTGACTCCCCAAGCTCCTTCAAATGCTGACATTCCGGATAAAACTGGTGAACTGAAGAGGGTTGAGGTGCCTGACGAACGATGCTAGAGGCGAAGCATAGGAAGCAGGAACAGGCAGCCACTCGGCAGGCACTGAAAACTCAGCAAGGGACTGGATTCGGCGCGACCAGGCTGCAAGTCCAACATGGTGAGGGAGGGAGTGGTACGGTCGCCCGGCCAAGCGGAGCAGGCCAACAGAGGACGTTCATGTGGTGGATTTGGACGAAGACTCTTCGGAGCCTATTCCCAACCTGCCCCCATCCGGTCAGTGCGTGTGGACGAAATGGGGGGGGGGCAGCCGAGAGGGTGATGAGGGTAATGTTGGTAAGTTTTTCAGAAACGCTTGTCTTTTCACTTATCTTATCTTCCCATTTTTTTATGTATGTGCATAATGACCGTGTTGTTCATTCCTTTTTCAGGAGGTTCCTCCGCCGCCGATTCTGATCGTGGGAAGGAAAAGGTTAGTGGTGATGATGAATCGGAAGTTTTGTTTGTACCGGGGTGGTCGGTCAGGAAAGACGACCGTTTGATCAGTTGGAAGGTCTGTCGGGATTTGATGTTAAACTTGCCTACTCCCCGGGGAGGAATCGTATCTTGAGAGCTTGGGTGATGCGGAGGCTGCTCAGAGGGCCTGGAAGTTTGTGGGCACGGGAGCCACAGTTCAGTCGGACCTCTTGTTCCGGTTTGAGACTCTTCTTAATGAACATAATGAGTTATACGGGCCTATCAGCAATGTGGGAGTGTTGGACAGGGGGGGGGGACGAGCTTAAGCAACTGAGGACTGAGCATTCTAACTATATGGTGAGAGAGTCAGAGCTGATGGGTCGTGTCTCGGAGTTGGAGAAGCTGGTGGATGAGGAGAGGAAGGTTTCTGCGGAACAGATCAGTGCTTTGGAAGCTGAGTTGGATAAGACCAAAGCTAAGTTGCGTGAGGAGGAGAAGGAGAACGCAGGGCTTCACTGGGAAAAGAAAGCCCTGGCCGTCCGAGTGGGACCATGGAAATGGAGCGGTTTAAGGTAGTGAAGGAGGTCATTCCGGAGGTGGTCCGTCGACTTTTGAATAGCCATGAATACCTTGGCGGGTCCCTTCAGCCTATCCTCCCAATCTGAATTTTTGGAAGGTGTTTCGTTAGACCACTCGCCGGAGGATTTGGCTAAGGTTCTGGCTGAGGTGGATGATCTTGATATGGAGGCTGACGCAAAGTTCTCATCTTTGTACAACGGACTTTTTTCCGCAGAGTACCCTTATATCCAGAAGGTTAGCAGCGCTTATCTTAAATCTCTTGATGAGATAATGAATATTTTTCCTGATCCCGCTCCACCTATGCCTATCGAAAACTGATACCGGACCAACTACCGAGGCTCCTGAGGTTCAAGCTGCCAATGTTCAGGACTCTACAATGGAAGAAGGTGCATCGGCTCCTTAAAAAATTTGATCGTTATTGAAATTTGGGGTAACCCCGTTTTTACTACGGGTAAAGGTTACTTCGGGTTTCTTGTGAAGCTTTTTTTTTTTTTAATCCTGCTACTTCAAGAGTTATTTGGAAGATGTAAGGCCTTAGGGCAGTTGGACTAGGTTTAAAAATAATTGACATGATTTGGGATGACTGTAATAACTTGTAACTTGAACGATTCGTATGTTTTTTTTTCTTTATATTCATATTTGTCCGTATGGTTGTTTTGTCAGTTATGGAATGTACGTCATGTTATTCTCAGTCCGGAATGACTTACTCCTCAAGGTGACCGGGCGGGTTAAATTTTGTGCCCTACAACGACTTGCGACTATATGGTCCTTTGACCTTGTTGTCTTGGCCCCTTTTTGGGTCCCCTTTTCGGACGCGGGCCAGTTCCGGGCATCATGCGCCATTCAGTCTTATGTTCTAGTTTCCCGGCCTTCTTGACATAACTGTACGGCGATACCTTTTTTGGGGCGTCCAGATGGATTGGTCTACCGGATCACATATAATTGACATAGTCGATGATGATGATGATGATGATGATGATTTTTTTTATATGTTGTTTGTATTTCACGTACTTGCTTCCGTGCGGTTATGGACTGCTTTGTTGGCTTTAGCTTGAAGCCGAAAGTTGTATACGTCCCTTCCATCATCCTTTTGTTTCAGCGCAGACAAAACATAACTTCCTTGCCATAATCCTTATTGCTCGTGAATGTCATCATACATCATTTATATTTGAACCATAAACGTATATCAAACACCTGTTTTTTATTGCCGTTACTACTTACATAGCTCCGGAGGTACAAGCTAACGTTTGATTTGCGTTTTGGTTGCAAACGTATGATAACACTTGTTTTTTATTACCTTCGCTATTTACATAGCTCCGAAGGTACAAGCTTATACATTTTCGGGCGACATACGTCATTCGGTCTTTTTGGCTTATTTGTAGATTGTAAACGTACAATAACACTTATTTTTTATTACCTTCGCTATTTACATAACTCCGGATGTACAAGCTTATACATTTTCTGGCGACATACGCCGTTCGGCCTTTTTGGCTTATTTGTAGATGTGGCAACCCCTTTTTGGGTATGAACCATTTTTGGGCGACATACCCGTTCGGCCTTTTTGGCTTACTTATAGATGTGGCAACCCCTTTTTGGGTATGAACCATTTTCGGGGATATACGCCGTTCGGCCTTTTTGGCTTACTTATAGATATGGCAACCCCTTTTTGGGTATGAACCATCTTTGAACATTGACCACTGATCTCGGAGGTCGCGAGCCTACCGGAGGGATCATTTTCAGCTTATGTTCAGAATGTGACAAGTGTTGTAAGGACACGGTATTTAGAGAAAATTGCTTCCCCTTGACGGTGGGATAGCTGCATTTGTCATTCATGTAGTTAATACCATGCCCCTTCGGACATTACATAAGATATATAAACCAGAAACCAGACATTTACAAAAACACTTTCTAGAATTGATGGCATGTTGTGTTCATGGTGTTTCTTTTTCCTCCATCACCTATGGTTTGCGTGATCCAGCATGGTAGGCTTCCTCGACCCGGTAGGGTCCTTCCTAGTTGAGCCCCAGCTTTCTTTGATTTTTACTCCTGCTTATTCTGCCTCTCTGGTACATGAGATTACCTGTCTTTGATTATGAAGGTATTTTTGTTCCTTTCGTTAGCCAATAGTAAAAACAAGCATTGACCGGGATGAAATACCGGTATATTCTAATGGTATTTTGTTTTGACAGAGTTACCTGAACTTTTATTCTTACCTTGAACGACCAGGCGCGAATCCTTCGGTTATAGCATTGTGCCTTCTTCCTTTCGTATCCCCCCTTCCGAATGGCAGCCCTTTTCCTTCGTTTTTGTGGTTTATAGGGCATACGAAACTCCGGTTCTTCAGCATGCCTGGTTAACCTCCGGGACGCTTCCGTATTGCTTAGTACCTCTCCTGCCTTCTCGGCTAATTCTCCTGTCATCCCAGCACTCTGGGCTTCATTCTCTCCCTTTCTTTCTATCATTTGCTTCTCTCCTAACCTGTGGCATTCCGGAATAACTAATGGTAGAGCGATCAACGTTGCTATGCCACCTGGAGTAGGGAATTTCATCATCGAGTGGATAGTTGATGGGACGGCTCGTAGCTTTGTTAGTCCGGGGCGTCCCAATATGATGTCATAGGGAGAGGGAGACCTGACCACAACGAATTCCATCCTAGCTTTACGGGATAACCCTTGATTTCCGAAACAAACCTCCAGATCTATCTTTCCCAACGGCTTAACGGACTCCCCCGTGAATCCTATCAAAGGCACGCTGGTTTCTTTCAGCCGGGCCTTGGCGGAGGGGCGTAAGCGCTCAAAACAGTGCTCATATATTACATATATTGAAGCACCGGGGTCCACATAAACCCTTCGTTCTGAATGACCTTCCACCTCGGCCTCAACCATTAAAGGCTCATCCGACATATCCTCCGGGAGGATAGGTGGGAAACTGATTGGGGCGCTCAGCCATTCCTCTTCTGTGTCCACCATCTTCCATTTTCTCACGGTTACCAAACTTCTGATCAAGTTAATGATTGATGAGTGTGTAAATACTCATCATTTCTTTCACATTTGAGCTACAGAAACAGTCAAAAATACTTTAAAAAGTCTAAAAATATATAAAAATATCATCTGACTGTGTTTTTATAAGTTTCAGGGAAAAACAAACAATAAATGGCATAATTTGCATTTTAGTCCCTGAACTTTCAGAATTTGGCAAATCTAGTCCCTAGAATCTAAAAAAATGGAATTTATCATTCAAGGTCCCTAAAATAATCTTAATTGTCAAATTTGGTCCTTGAATGATTGTTTGAGCAAAAATTACAAAAAGGTCCATGAACTTTTGAAAATGTCAAAAATGGTCCCTGGGTTAATTTAAAATGGAAAATAAATAATTATAACCCTTGTATTATTTATCTTGGCAATATTGGTCCTTTGGAGTAACTTTGGAAAGATGACAACTCAAACCCCTCTACTTTGCATAAATTACAAAATGGTCCTTGTTACTAAAACCAAATCCAAATCCGGACCCTAGCTGCTTATCTAAACCCAAAATAAAAACACAACCAACCCAGCCCAATCACCACTAAACCTTGACCCGGCCCAACCCTTAAATAAATAAAATACCAGGTCAAACCAGGGTCAAACCAACCCTGGTATTCCTTCTTCCTCACTAAACCCCGCCAAAACCACCCCAGCTCACCCAAAACCACCATCCACCTCATCCCCCCTCCTCAACACTCCACCTAACATGCCAAAACCAATTAATGCATCCCTCCCACTCCCCACTAGCAAAATCAGAGTTATCACCCAAAATCCACCTTTCCCGCCAAAAGTGCCAAGTGGTCGAATCTGATGAATTCTTGGAAATCAATGGCTCAGATGAGGTGGGATATGCTCAGAGATGTCGACAAGAGGATTAGAGGCTATAAAGAGCAGAGGAGAGAGTGTGTATTAGATCATCTAGTGTAATTTTAGTTATCTTAGTTCGTTTTTAATATTTTTCAAATTCCAGTGTATGTAAAGCTTTCAAAGCTCTTGTTTAAGTTAACTCAGTATTAATCAAAGCTACTTTCAGTTTCAATTTCAGTTTTATCTTTACAAATTCAGAATTTCCATTTTCAAGCTTAAAATCTCATAATCATTAATATGTTGTTATAGTTGATTACATGAACTGAATAAGAACATATAAGCTCCCAGAAGCTCATTGAAGCTTTTAGAATCCTTAAAACTTGTATTAGCAGTAAAAAATCAAAAATACAAAAATAGTCAAAGAAAGTCAACAATTGATGATCATGGAGTTCATGGCTGGAGCAGGGTAAATATTGGATTGCCCTAGGTTAGTGGTTCTGTGGAGAACCTATAGGAGTGATTCATTGGTCCTTGTTCTTGGTTTCAAGCTGGAAAGCATTTGTAAGCATTTCTAAGTAATTTGGCATTTCACTGTGTTAGTTGTTTTTTATCTCTGGTCATTGCATTTCTGTGTTTCTTAGTTGATATTGAGTAGGTTTATGCATTAAAACACTTTGCTTGTTCATTAAAAATCTTAGTTGCTAAAAATTTCATTTTGGCAGTCAAAATTGCATATTTGTTGTTTCTGAGTATCATGCTTGTATGGCTGTTGGTTTATGTTTCTTTAGTCCTAAGATATGATAATATAAGTTCTCAAATCATAGTTGTGGTTTAAATCTCTGAATTCACTTGAAAATCACCATTTCTGAGTTTGAAAAGGGTGTTTGGATTTGCTGAATCATTGGATCTATAGGGCTTGTTTGTTGTTGATTTCTGTTGGTACATGTTATACTAGTCCATATTAGCTCAGTCAAACCTCAAACTTTGCTCATTTTCAATAAAAAGTCAAAATCACCAATTTAAAATCACAACAGCTTAACTGTTGTGATTTTGATTGTGAAACTCATCACACTTGTTAAAAACCTGTTGAAATAGCTCAATCTTATATCATTATATCATAATTTATCATTCTCAGTCAGTAGTGATCAATAGAATCTCACCTAAGTCAAACCTTGTTCATTTCTGAAAAAGTCAAAAGATCAGCAGAAACATGGTTTCTGGTTGCTGATCTTGGGCAAAATCAGACCTCAATTGGTGATTTATTGATAGGGCTTTTGTGTTTTCTAGATAGCTCATAAGCTAAGATTGCTTTTGCCCCCCTAATATTGAATCTCAGTTGCTTATTGATTAGCTTAATTTGGTCTGCAAAAGTGCTTGTTTCCTGAGTTTTCTGTGTAAGATTCCTTAGCAGTCAATTGCTTATTCTGATTAATCTCTTGTTGTTATCTGTGTTTTTTAGTTGATTTGTGCTTATTTGATCATATTAGCATTGTCCTGATCATTTGGTCAACTTTAGTGCTTATTTGCTTATTTTTGGCTTATTAGCTTATTGCTTATTAGCCCAAATCTGCTTATTAGGCCTTGTCAGCTTTTCATTTTATTTTTCCCAGCTTCCTTATAATATTTTAGCATTATCTGTAATTTTTCATAATTTTCTGATCAGTTTTAATATTTTTAATCATTTTAAGTAGTTTTTAATAGTAATTTAATCATAATAAATAGGAAAATAATCAAAAAAATATAATTCCAATTTTCATAATTTTCTTTTGTCATTTTTAATCTAGGAAAAATATAAAAATATTTTTAGGACTTAAAAACAAACGAAATAGAAATATAGTGATAGCTTCTATTTAATAGAATTTATTTTTTTTAAATTTTAATTAAGTAATTTTCATTTTTATAATTTTCTTATCTTTTTATTACCTTAGAGTATTTATATAAAAATTTTCAGATTTTTGTTTGATCTTTTAGTATTTATTAGAATTTTAATTAGTTTAAATAAATATTAAATAGTTTTTAATTAATATTAATTAATTAATAAGTCAAATAAATAATTTTCTTTTCACAATAATTTTCTTTTA
Source organism: Artemisia tridentata subsp. tridentata (assembly GCA_021014915.2). Classification (NCBI taxonomy): domain Eukaryota; kingdom Viridiplantae; phylum Streptophyta; class Magnoliopsida; order Asterales; family Asteraceae; genus Artemisia; species Artemisia tridentata. The sequence continues at coordinate 95,960,578 of CP139503.1, forward strand.
TTATTAGGGTTGTAAAAATATAATTTTCATATCAGTAGGCTTTTTATTTCTTAAAACTCACTTTTTATTTGGTACGTTTACGTTTATTTAAATTTAAACGTACGGTTTTAGGTTTTTATACGTTTCTAGTTAAATTGTTTTTGCATCCTTGTTTATATAGCTTGGTTAAAGCTATTTTATTATCTCATTAGTGTAAGCAAAATCATAATCCCCTTTCTGTTCATAAACACTTGATCACAATCCGTTTTTTAGCACAATTTCGCATCTCGCTGGGACTTAAACGACCCGGGGATAAAACTATACTCCTTGGATTATTGCATTGTGTCCTTGATAGTTTGACTTTGTTTGACCACATCCGTGGTTGATTTAAGTTGACCGTTAAGAGCCAATCAAATTTTGGCGCCGCTGCCGGGGAGGTGTGCTGCGTGTTCTAAACGTTTTGCAGTATCGTGTCTTTGAACCCCAATCTGTGAATATCTTTTCTCTCTTGTATATTTATCATATATAAAGCAAAACGCTTGTGAAGTTAACTCATTTAACGGATCAAGCACCAAAAATATCGTATTCATATTCCCCATAAAACCATATAAAAAAAAAACACAAAATATTTTCTTTTCTTTTCTATATATACTATCATATAAAAAATAATAAAAACATCAAAAATATTTTCCATTTTCTGTGTTAAATAATAAACAATAAATAAAAATTAACCATCGAGAACCAAGACTGAGCACTACCTAACTGGGGGTGCGGCCATAATAAGTTCCCAAACCTAAGAATTACAACTTTTCCTTTGTATCACTTGCGAATATCGGCTCACCTTTAATTGATAAACAAACTCTAACGGAGGTTCTAGGATAGTCTGACATTAAATTGTCGGACTGAAAGAAGCGGGTTTTTAAGGAGCGTAACTGCCCACCTTTGCTTCTCCGCCACTCTGTGCGTTTGTCATTTAGAGAGCTACCGTACGCCTGTTGATTATTGGTTAAGTTCACTTGTGTTTTTTCTCGATCTTGATTTTTAATAGAAAAATTTTGTTTAATAAAATCCAAAAAGAATCTTCTTACCCTTTTCTGAGTTTCCTCCACTATAAAGGATTCTTAGACTCGTCTTAGTGCATGCGCACTCGTTCTTCTAGGTCATCAAGCCCTCTCCGTGAGCTTGGAAACATACCTCGAAGGCGTCGTAGACGTTCTGCCCCATCAGTCGTATCTGAGGAACGTACTGATCCTGTCGTCATGGCAGATTTGCCAATGAATGAGCTTCTCCAGGCACCCATCGAGGGTTATGGAGATGCCATTGTTGTTCCAGCTATTGTAGCTGAGAGTTTTGAGCTCAAAACCGGGTTACTGAATCTTGTAACCTCAAGCCAATTCTACGGTTTTGAGAGGGATGATCCTCATGCTCACATTCGATGGTTTAACAAAATTACATCTACCATCAAATACAAGAACATCCCGTCTAGCTCAATCAAACTTCTTCTATTCCCATTTTCTCTCGAGGGACAAGCCCGGATATGGCTTGAAAAACAACCCCCTCGTTCAATTGAGACATGGGAGGACTTAGTTACAAAGTTTGTAAACGAATTTTTTCCACCGTCTAGAACGACAAGTCTTAAAAATGAAATCATCAAATTCACACAAAGATTTGATGAATCGTTTAGTGACGCGTGGGATCGTTTCAAAGAATTGCTTCGTAAATGTCCTCATCATGGTTTCTCCGAGTTGATGCAAATCGACACCTTCTATAATGGAGTGAGCCAATCTGACCAAGATTCTCTCAATGCCTCCTCAGGAGGTAACTTTTTGAGTAGAACTGTCAAAGAAGCTTTAGCGATTATTGAAAATAAATCTAAGGTCCGTACTGCACGAACAAAGCCATATCATTCTCAGGCTAGTGCCGGTCCTTCTACTTCATCTCCCGTGAGTACTTCTAGCACCGATGCTAAGATTGACAAACTCACGGATGCTATTCAAGCTTTGGTTCTCTCAAGCCAAAAGAAAGTCACTTTCACACAAACTCCTTCACATGCTGAAGTGAAGAAAGTGGAAGTCTGTGTTACTTGTGGTGGCCCTCATGCATACTACGACTGTACTGCCACCGATGGTAGTCCTTTTGAAGTTAATGCTATAGCCGGTACTTCAAATCAAGGAGGTAATCAATACCGTCCTCAAATGGAACCATACCGAGCTAGCAACTACCAAGGACCACCCGGTTTTAATCAAAACCAGAATTTGCAAAACCGGAACCAAAATCAACCTCGAATGAACCAAGGTTATCAAAACCAAGGGAATTTCAATTCTGGACAAAATCAAGGTTTCCAAAATCAAGGAAACTTTAACCGAAACAATTCCAACCAGGGAAATCATTTTCAGGGAAATGGTAATCCAAATCAAGGGAATTTTCAACATCAAGGTTATAATCAAAATAACCGAATGCAAAATTTCCCTAATCAACATCAAGCCATTCCAGCCCCACAACCATCATCTGATGAGTTATTGAGGCAGTTCATGAAAGCTCAAGAGGACACAAACAGGTTGTTGGTCAGCCAGATCTCTGAGATTAAAAAATCTTTAAATGATCAACCTTCGGGCTCAGGAAAACTTCCGAGCAACACGATCGTCAACCCGAAGGGCGATGTTAAGGCGATCACAACCCGAAGTGGTGTTTCATATGAGGGACCCACTATTTCCACTACCACTTCTTCTTCTTCCCCCAAGGTAGTGGGAAGTGAGCCTGAGGCGACTAAGGACCCGATACTTCCTACTAATAACGGAGGTACCAACAACGTCCAACCTCAAGTTGTCCCGAAACCCAAGACTAAACCTCAAGTTGTCTTTGAACATTCTGAAATCCCGGTTGAAGACCCTAAATCCAAAACTTCTATTCCCTACCCATCACGTTTAAATGAGCAAAAGCTCCGCGAAAAAGCTAGTCAACAAATGGATAAATTCTTCCAAATTTTTCAAGAATTACACTTTGACATAAGCTTTGCGGATGCTATCATTCTGATGCCCAAGTTTGCATCCACAATCAAACACTTGTTAAGCAACAAGGAAAAGCTGTTTGAAATGGCAAAGACTCCATTAAATGAGAACTGCTCAGCAGTTATTTAAAAAAGCTTCCCGAGAAGCTTGGAGATCCTGGAAGGTTTCTACTACCTTGTGTCTTTCCAGGAATGGTTGAATGCTATGCCTTGGCCGATCTTGGTGCAAGCATCAACCTGATGCCTAAATCAGTATGGAAGAAACTTTCTCTTCCTGAACTTACTCCTACCTGCATGACTCTCGAGCTTGCAGATCGTTCAATATCTCGTCCACTTGGCATTGCTGAGGACGTATTTGTGAAAGTAGGAAAGTTCCATTTTCCAGCTGACTTTGTGGTTGTGGATTTCGATGCTGATTCCAGGGTTCCTCTCATTCTTGGAAGAGGATTCCTGAGAACGGGCCGTGCTCTCATAGATGTATTTGAGCATGAAATCACATTACGTGTGGGTCATGAAGCTGTTACCTTTAACCTCGATCAAACTTCGAGGTACTCCTCAAATTATGATTCGGAATCGGTTAACCGAATCGATGTCATTGATATTGTTTCAGAGGAGTACTCTCAAGAGTTTCTTGGTTATTCTCATAATTCTGTGAGTGGGGATACCACCACATCTTCTTCACCTGGCATTTCCGACTCTTCCCCTTCTCTCACTCCGTTTGAGGGAAGTGATTTCAATCTGGAAGAGATCGATGATTTTCTCAAGTGTGATTCATTCCTAGAGGGGATTGATGACGCTGAGATTGATCTGGAGGGAGATATTCTTCTTCTTGAGACATTGTTAAATCAGGACAATTCTCCTCCACTCCCTCCCGTTGAACTTCATAAAGAGGAAATCAGATCAGTTGAGAAAACTGATGAATTTCCTGAGGTCGAACTCAAAGACTTACCGCCTCATCTTGAGTACGCATTCTTGGAGGGTGATGATAAATTACCCGTCATTATTGCTAAAGATTTAAGTAATGAGGAAAAGACTGCTCTAATAAAGGTCTTGAAGTCAAACAAGCAAGCCATAGCTTGGAAACTCTCCGACATAAAGGGTATTGACCCTGAATTTTGTACTCACAAAATATTAATGGAGGATGACTTCAAACCAGCAGTCCAACACCAAAGAAGGGTGAATCCTAAAATCCACGATGTAATCAAACAAGAGGTTCTCAAACTTCTTGATGCAGGATTGATTTATCCCATCTCTGATAGTCCTTGGGTTAGTCCCATTCACTGTGTTCCAAAAAAGGGTGGCATGACTGTTGTCACGAATGATGAAAATGAGTTGATTCCAACTCGATTGGTTACGGGGTGGCGTGTTTGCATTGACTATCGTAAGTTAAATGATGCCACCCGTAAAGACCATTTTCCTCTACCTTTTATGGATCAGATGCTTGAGAGATTAGCAGGGAACGAGTATTATTGTTTCCTTGATGGTTTCTCGGGTTACTTTCAAATTCCCATTGATCCACAAGATCAAGAAAAGACTACCTTCACATGCCCTTATGGAACCTTTGCTTATAAACGTATGCCTTTCGGCTTATGTAATGCTCCAGGCACATTCCAGAGGTGTATGATGGCTATATTTACCGACATGATTGGTAAAACAATGGAGGTCTTTATGGATGACTTTTCGGTCATTGGGGATTCGTTCCAAGCATGTCTCTCCAATTTAGAAAACATGTTGAAAAGGTGTAAAGACACCAATTTTTGTCTAAATTGGGAGAAGAGTCATTTTATGGTCAGAGAGGGCATTGTCCTCGGCCATAAGATATCAAAGAACGGGATTGAGGTTGACAGAGCTAAAGTTGATGTCATTAGTAAATTACCTCATCCCACTACCGTCAAAGGTATTAGGAGTTTTTTGGGTCATGCCGGTTTCTATCGTAGATTCATACAAGATTTTTCTAAAATCGCCCGGCCTATGACTCATCTTCTTGAAAAAGATGCTCCTTTTATCTTCTCACCCGAGTGCATCAAAGCTTTTGAAATACTAAAGAAAAAGCTTACTGAGGCACCCATTCTAGTTGCCCCCAACTGGGATTTTCCCTTTGAGCTCATGTGCGATGCAAGTGATTTTGCAATCGGTGCAGTCCTGGGGCAACGAAAAGCCAAACATTTTCAGCCTATCCACTACGCAAGTAAGACAATGACTGAAGCTCAAACTCATTACACCACTACAGAAAAAGAATTGTTGGCTGTGGTGTATGCCTTTGAGAAGTTTCGGCCATATTTAATCTTGACGAAATGTGTAGTGTATACGGATCACTCGGCTCTTAAATATCTCTTTGCAAAACAAGATGCAAAGCCGAGACTGCTCCGTTGGGTTCTCCTTCTGCAAGAATTTGATATCATTATACGTGATAAAAAAGGAGCTGAGAACCTAGCTGCTGATCATTTATCCCGATTAGAGAACCCACACCAAGATGTTTTGGAGAAAAAGGAAATAAATGAAACATTTCCTCTCGAGACACTCAATGCGGTTACTTTTCGAGGAGATTCTACTACCCCATGGTTTGCCGACTTCGCAAATTACCATGCGGGTAACTTCATAGTGAAAGGGATGTCGACCCAACAGAAGAATAAATTCTTCAAAGATGTTAAACATTACTTCTGGGACGACCCCTACTTATTCAAAATCTGTGCGGATCAAGTCATCCGACGGTGTGTTTACGGACAGGAAGCTATTGACATTCTCAAAGCTTGCCATGCTGGACCCACGGGGGGCCATCATAGTCCAAACTACACCGCCAAAAAGGTGTTTGATTCCGGGTTTTATTGGCCCACAATCTATAAGGATGCCCAAGAACTCATAAAAACTTGTGAAGCTTGTCAGCGTCACGGAAATATTTCACAACGGAATGAAATGCCACAAAATGCAATTCAAGTCTGTGAAATCTTTGACGTCTGGGGCATCGACTTTATGGGGCCATTTCCATCATCTCGAGGAAACAAATACATTCTCGTGGCTGTTGACTATTTGTCAAAATGGGTTGAAGCAAAAGCTTTACCCACTAATGATGCCCGAGTTGTTGTAAAATTCCTTAAAGCTCTTTTTGCCCGTTTTGGAACCCCACGTGCTATAATCAGTGATCGTGGTACGCATTTTTGCAATGACAAATTTGACAAAGTCATGCAAAAGTATGGTGTAACTCACCGTCTTTCTACTGCGTATCACCCACAAACAAGTGGGCAAGTTGAGGTTTCAAATCGGGGTATTAAAAGAATTTTGGAAAGGACGGTAGGAGAAAATCGTGCATCCTGGTCGGATAAATTGGATGATGCACTATGGGCCTTTCGTACAGCTTACAAAACACCCATCGGGTGTACACCTTACAAGCTTGTGTACGGAAAGGCATGTCATCTTCCGATCGAATTAGAGCACAAAGCCTACTGGGCCTTGAAACATGCAAACTTTGACCTTCAAACTGCGGGTGATCACCGTAAAGTTCAAATGAATGAATTAAATGAACTGCGTGATCAATCTTACGAGAACTCTTTGATTTATAAAGAAAAGACAAAGAAGATTCATGACTCAAAAATCAAGAACCGCGTTTTCAACGTTGGTGATCGAGTCCTTCTTTTCAATTCAAGATTGAAGATTTTCTCGGGAAAACTCAAATCCCGTTGGTCTGGTCCATTCACTGTTACAAAAGTTTATCCATATGGTACCGTTGAGTTATCTCAAAATGACGGACCAAATTTTAAAGTGAATGGCCATCGGTTAAAACACTACTTTGGAGAGGACATACCATTTATGGTTGTCCCGGATCTTCAAACTTTCCCCATGAACCAATAAATGCGGGGATCGAGTCAAGCTAGTGACTCGGTGATCAAAAACATTAGCAAAAACATGGGTTCTCACTCGTGTCTCTGTTTTCTTTCTATTTTCTACTAACAAGTGTGGGGGAGATGGTCCCTTCCACTTACTTCCCCGTAGACTTTTAAATTGCTTTTTCTCCCGGGCTGTTCAGGAGCACTTTATTACAGTTAGCCGTTCACAAGCGGTTAGCTAGCGTGATAAACCTGACTGTTCGGGAGGAATCAACTTAATTCGGGGTCGAGTCAGGCTAGTGACTCGGTGATAAAAAACATTAGCCCGCACCATATGGGTTTTCACCCATATTTCTGACTTCTTTCTATTTTCTACCATCTAAGTGTGGGGGAGATGCCCCACAGGTTGTATATATGTATATAAGTTTCAAAAAAAAAAAAAAAAAAAAGAAAAAAAAAAGAGGGAATTTGCATGCCTTAACGGCTTAAATGCAAATTAAATAAAAATAAAATAAATATGTATATAAAAATAATGGCTATTCAGTATTTCCCTTTTACGTTCTAAGTGTTGGTTTAACAGCCAGTTCTTTGAATATTGAGGGCAATATTCAGTTCTAAGTGTGGGGGGGAAATTCTAGCGAATTTTATCAAATGTATCATCTAGCACCCCCATTTTAGCCAAAATTTTAAAAAATTTTTTCTCACTTAGAACTCAGAAAATGGTAATCAGTCCGCCATGTCTAACCCACATAAGGATTGGCTAATCCCGGAGCAAACGGCTCTGGGTAAAGATATATCAAATCCGTTTATGGCTTGCAATTTGCCAAAAATTGTATGGTTCTCGACTCACCATATCTTTAATTAGTGAAGAGTTGGCTAGCCCGCAAGGTTATGGCTTGTGGTAAAGGCTTTGGAATACCATAATTGGTAATCAGCTCACCAAAGATAATATTAATAATTTATCTAAGAGTTGGCTAGTCCAGAAGCAAACGGCTTTTGGTAAAGACAAATCAAAACCGTTGACAGCTGGTGATTTGCTCAAAATCACATGGTTATCAGTGTACCATAGTTCTTACTTGAACTGAAACATTTGGCTACTCCAGAGGTGATGGCTTCTGGTAAAGAGATACATCCATTAAAAACTTCATAAAATATTGCTAGGGACTAGCAATAGTTTAGTGTGGGGGATTGATGAGTGTGTAAATACTCATCATTTCTTTCACATTTGAGCTACAGAAACAGTCAAAAATACTTTAAAAAGTCTAAAAATATATAAAAATATCATCTGACTGTGTTTTTATAAGTTTCAGGGAAAAACAAACAATAAATGGCATAATTTGCATTTTAGTCCCTGAACTTTCAGAATTTGGCAAATCTAGTCCCTAGAATCTAAAAAAATGGAATTTATCATTCAAGGTCCCTAAAATAATCTTAATTGTCAAATTTGGTCCTTGAATGATTGTTTGAGCAAAAATTACAAAAAGGTCCATGAACTTTTGAAAATGTCAAAAATGGTCCCTGGGTTAATTTAAAATGGAAAATAAATAATTATAACCCTTGTATTATTTATCTTGGCAATATTGGTCCTTTGGAGTAACTTTGGAAAGATGACAACTCAAACCCCTCTACTTTGCATAAATTACAAAATGGTCCTTGTTACTAAAACCAAATCCAAATCCGGACCCTAGCTGCTTATCTAAACCCAAAATAAAAACACAACCAACCCAGCCCAATCACCACTAAACCTTGACCCGGCCCAACCCTTAAATAAATAAAATACCAGGTCAAACCAGGGTCAAACCAACCCTGGTATTCCTTCTTCCTCACTAAACCCCGCCAAAACCACCCCAGCTCACCCAAAACCACCATCCACCTCATCCCCCCTCCTCAACACTCCACCTAACATGCCAAAACCAATTAATGCATCCTTCCCACTCCCCACTAGCAAAATCAGAGTTATCACCCAAAATCCACCTTTCCCGCCAAAAGTGCCAAGTGGTCGAATCTGATGAATTCTTGGAAATCAATGGCTCAGATGAGGTGGGATATGCTCAGAGATGTCGACAAGAGGATTAGAGGCTATAAAGAGCAGAGGAGAGAGTGTGTATTAGATCATCTAGTGTAATTTTAGTTATCTTAGTTCGTTTTTAATATTTTTCAAATTCCAGTGTATGTAAAGCTTTCAAAGCTCTTGTTTAAGTTAACTCAGTATTAATCAAAGCTACTTTCAGTTTCAATTTCAGTTTTATCTTTACAAATTCAGAATTTCCATTTTCAAGCTTAAAATCTCATAATCATTAATATGTTGTTATAGTTGATTACATGAACTGAATAAGAACATATAAGCTCCCAGAAGCTCATTGAAGCTTTTAGAATCCTTAAAACTTGTATTAGCAGTAAAAAATCAAAAATACAAAAATAGTCAAAGAAAGTCAACAATTGATGATCATGGAGTTCATGGCTGGAGCAGGGTAAATATTGGATTGCCCTAGGTTAGTGGTTCTGTGGAGAACCTATAGGAGTGATTCATTGGTCCTTGTTCTTGGTTTCAAGCTGGAAAGCAGTTGTAAGCATTTCTAAGTAATTTGGCATTTCACTGTGTTAGTTGTTTTTAATCTTTGATCATTGCATTTCTGTGTTTCTTAGTTGTTGTTGAGTAGGTTTATGCCATAAAACACTTTGCTTGTTCATTAAAAATCTTAGTTGCTAAAAATTTCATTTTGGCAGTCAAAATTGCATATTTGTTGTTTCTGAGTATCATGCTTGTATGGCTGTTGGTTTATGTTTCTTTAGTCCTAAGATATGATAATATAAGTTCTCAAATCAGAGTTGTGGTTTAAATCTCTGAATTCACTTGAAAATCACCATTTCTGAGTTTGAAAAGGGTGTTTGGATTTGCTGAATCATTGGATCTATAGGGCTTGTTTGTTGTTGATTTCTGTTGGTACATGTTATACTAGTCCATATTAGCTCAGTCAAACCTCAAACTTTGCTCATTTTCAATAAAAAGTCAAAATCACCAATTTAAAATCACAACAGCTTAACTGTTGTGATTTTGATTGTGAAACTCATCACACTTGTTAAAAACCTGTTGAAATAGCTCAATCTTATATCATTATATCATAATTTATCATTCTCAGTCAGTAGTGATCAATAGAATCTCACCTAAGTCAAACCTTGTTCATTTCTGAAAAAGTCAAAAGATCAGCAGAAACATGGTTTCTGGTTGCTGATCTTGGGCAAAATCAGACCTCAATTGGTGATTTATTGATAGGGCTTTTGTGTTTTCTAGATAGCTCATAAGCTAAGCTTGCTTTTGCCCCCCTAATATTGAATCTCAGTTGCTTATTGATTAGCTTAATTTGGTCTGCAAAAGTGCTTGTTTCCTGAGTTTTCTGTGTAAGATTCCTTAGCAGTCAATTGCTTATTCTGATTAATCTCTTGTTGTTATCTGTGTTTTTTAGTTGATTTGTGCTTATTTGATCATATTAGCATTGTCCTGATCATTTGGTCAACTTTAGTGCTTATTTGCTTATTTTTGGCTTATTAGCTTATTGCTTATTAGCCCAAATCTGCTTATTAGGCCTTGTCAGCTTTTCATTTTATTTTTCCCAGCTTCCTTATAATATTTTAGCATTATCTGTAATTTTTCATAATTTTCTGATCAGTTTTAATATTTTTAATCATTTTAAGTAGTTTTTAATAGTAATTTAATCATAATAAATAGGAAAATAATCAAAAAAATATAATTCCAATTTTCATAATTTTCTTTTGTCATTTTTAATCTAGGAAAAATATAAAAATATTTTTAGGACTTAAAAACAAACGAAATAGAAATATAGTGATAGCTTCTATTTAATAGAATTTATTTTTTTTAAATTTTAATTAAGTAATTTTCATTTTTATAATTTTCTTATCTTTTTATTACCTTAGAGTATTTATATAAAAATTTTCAGATTTTTGTTTGATCTTTTAGTATTTATTAGAATTTTAATTAGTTTAAATAAATATTAAATAGTTTTTAATTAATATTAATTAATTAATAAGTCAAATAAATAATTTTCTTTTCACAATAATTTTCTTTTATTATTAGGGTTGTAAAAATATAATTTTCATATCAGTAGGCTTTTTATTTCTTAAAACTCACTTTTTATTTGGTACGTTTACGTTTATTTAAATTTAAACGTACGGTTTTAGGTTTTTATACGTTTCTAGTTAAATTGTTTTTGCATCCTTGTTTATATAGCTTGGTTAAAGCTATTTTATTATCTCATTAGTGTAAGCAAAATCATAATCCCCTTTCTGTTCATAAACACTTGATCACAATCCGTTTTTTAGCACAATTTCGCATCTCGCTGGGACTTAAACGACCCGGGGATAAAACTATACTCCTTGGATTATTGCATTGTGTCCTTGATAGTTTTACTTTGTTTGACCACATCCGTGGTTGATTTAAGTTGACCGTTAAGAGCCAATCAAATGATCTTCCCCTTATTTGCATGGTTGTCTCCTCCTTGAGGCGCCCTTCCCCTCTGCCTAACGTCTTTCAACAGATGGTCCAACTTTCCCCTGTCCCATGCCATCTTTATCTGCTCTTTTAGCTGCCAGCAGTCATTGGTGAGGTGTCCCTTCTCACCGTGGTAGTCACAATACTTGTCCACATTTTCTTTGAGGGGCTTTCCTCTCAAAGGAGGGGGTTGCGGTAGTTTTAATTGATGTTCAGTGGCAAGGATCTCTTTTGGAGTTTTTGCCAGAGAGTTCAGATCTATCGGTCTGTGTCATATCGGCGGATGTCGTTACGATGGGTATCGGTTCTACCGGTGTTGTCATTCCTTGGGGGAACATAAGGAGCATAATAATCATTCCTACGAGGTTTGAACTCATTCCTAGGGTTGTTCCGACGACGATCTCCTCCAAAAGAGGCCTTCGGGGCATATTGATCACTCCTGTTGTTATATGGGATGGGGCGGTATTCTCTGAGGACATCCGCTTTCTCCCCATTCGGCAGCTCTGTACTCCGGAAGGCTTCCTCCGAATGAACAAAATCATCAACCCTCTCTAACATCTCATCGACTGTTTTGGGAATCTTATCTGAGAACTTCTTAGCCAATTCTGGGCAATGATGACCATTCATGAATGAAGAGACCTGCATTATTTCTGGGGCATCTAGAAAAAAGTTCACCTCACTTACCCACCGTTCTTTAAAGTTCGGGAGGCTCTCATTTTCCTTCCTATGGATCTTATTGATTTCCGTAAGGTCCTTGACACACGCCCTTAGCATACCGAATCTATTCAAGAATTTCCTCTGGAGCTCATCCCAACCATCTATGCTTCCTGTCGGTAGCTTGTCGAACCACCCTCTGGCCTTTCCGTCCAAAGTCTGTTGAAACATCCGACACCATACCGGCATCGGCCATTCTTCATGATTCCCTGCTCCTGTGAAACGATTGATGTGGTCGTCTGGGTCGGTCGTCCTATCGTACAATTTGAGGTTCGTCGGTATTTTATGTTTGGGGGCTGAGAATTCTATAATCCTTCTGGTAAACAGACACTTTATTACTTCTTTGAACGGCTTGCTCAAATCATCATCTGCCGCTCCTTTACCCTTGCTTGAATCGTCATCTGCCGCTCCTTTCCCCTTATTATTTTGCGATCGGTTGACATATTCTTGTTCCATGTTGGTCAAGTCGTCTTCGAAGCTTAACAACAGGGGTTTCATCAGGTCGCGGTTGCCTTGTTGTTTGAGCAACTCTTTGAGAGCCGATATGTGACCCTCCATGATGGCTCGGGTGTCTGGAGAGTCTTGACCTCCCCCTCCGGATCCTTCAGCTCCCCCCACGTTTCGAGTAGGGGTAATTGGGGTAGGAACAGCCATTCGGAACTTCAGGTAGATCGAATAGTGGTCCCACGGATGGCGCCAATTTGTTGAAGTAATTTTCCGTAGACACTTCAGACAAACAAATAAGGTCCTTCGGATGAACTAGGCGAAGGTTCTTCCGAAGGATGGGTGAACCAACCTCCTCGACTTCTGATGGTCCTTCGGATAGCTGCACACAAAGAAGCACGTGTTAGGCTCGCCCCGGATGTTATCCCGGGACCAAGCTCCGGCGTGAAAGTAAGTATTGGGTAATCCGAAAGGCTTATACAGTAATTGAGAGTAAATGTGGATGGTAAAAGTTGGTTGAGAGTAGTAAATGAGTGGGTATTTATCTACCCAGCCTTGGTACCTGAAGTGGCGGCGCCGGATTTTCTGGGCATGTGTAGCAGACACAATCTCATAAATCCTGGGGCGGCGGCGGCGGTGTCTGCTGTTGCCATCTGTCCAAAAGGTGATGCCACTTGTCCTATTGCTTGAGGTCATACTAACCGGACGGGTCAGATATGCCGTCCGGACATATACGCCAACACCTCCTGTGGTTAAAATCAAAGTTAGATGATAACTAATTTAAAGAGGTACATACACGAGAACAATATATAATGCATCCATTATGGACTTACCAGATGAAATAGAGTGTCAGGCCTCAAAGCCCCATAGTAAGCACCTCCACCAGGTACACTGTACCCATTCCCAATCTCCACATTACCTAAAGGCAATGTAAAACAGTTAGCATTGACTCTAATGAGTGATGATGGTAACAATCTGTAACTAATACACACTAATAAACACGCAGTATACATAACCAATCAGGTGTACCCCAAATCTATTAAATCATACAGGGTAATACACATGAAAATTGAAGCATTAATCAGGAATTGTTGTGTTCATGTGCATAAATAAAAGAAATAAAGAAAATTTAGGCCAGGGCTGTGGTGTAAGCAAAACATGATCCTTAAAAAATTCCATCAAGTATCTAAACATCTAATAATTCAACAAGGAAAGATAGCAACATTAGGACAAATGAGTTTGAAGATTAACCTAACGATTAGATTCAACACTAAAGAACAGTGACAACCTTGGTCAGTTGGTCCTTTGGCTAGAACCAAGAATTGGTATTAAATACAGGAAGTAAAATGGGTAGGTTGGATGGGACGGACAGCAAACCAGCGCGAGTAAACTTTGTATGCATTGAGTCAGGCCTGGTTGACCCAAAACACTTTTGCGTTCAAAGAGTCTTTATGAATAATGTGGTGTGCCAGATATTGTTGAATAATAATAATATATATATATATATATATATATATATATATATATATATATATATATATATATTATATATATATATATATATATATATAATATAAGATGAGAGATAGAACAACCAAGGAGGTTGTTTGCATTGAAAATGCGCATTGGCCGGTTGACCCACTTGCTCCATTCAACCAGTTATCTTTTATTAAATATCTCATGTCTTGATTCAACCCAAATGATCAAAGAACACATAACTTTCCTTGACTTTTATAATTTGACCTATAATGTTCAGGGAACATGCCTCTGTTATAGCAGAAGTGATTATTCAAAAACAGCCTAGGATCCTTTGTACCTTATATAAATTAGAAGATAATCTTGTCACGTATGTGTGTAAATAAACTGATGCACACATAAGTACAATTTTCGCTATCTGGACTTCAATATATGACAACCCCAAGTATGAACATTTATTAGACAAAATACTGAAAATAGTCACAATATCCAAAAGTACATACCTCAAATCCAGTTATATCACTGATTCGTTCAATTATACATATGTTTTCCCAAAGGAAACACAAGTGAAGTAAGTGTAACCCAGGTCGTTATCCCCAACGAATGATTGAATGAATTTTGTTAATTCGAATCATGAAACGTGTGTGATGAATAGTGAAAAGGGATATTTTGGATTTTTTAACACTAAAATTGATAAACAATAACTAAAAACAACTTAAAATGGCAACTTAAACGGTAATCTAAAGCATACGTAATTGAAAACGTAAAGGAAATCTAAAAACGCTTTAAACCGGGAACTCTCGAGCCTAAAACATCAAAATGATGAAATATTAACTCTACGGGTACAAATTTATTTTTTCTAGGTTCTAAATATTAAAAGAAAATTTTAGAAAAAAGAATTATAATTTTTTGACTTTTATTTAATTTAATATGAATTAAAAACTGAATTTAAAAGAAAAATAAATTAAAAATAACTAATGAAATTGGAAAATTATGAAAAATTACAGGAAAGTCCTAATTGATAAGCTGATTTTAGGAAAAATAAGCTTGAGGTGCTAGCTTATCCAGATAATCTGGAATAAGCTGGACAGATTTAATAAGCTAAAATGGATAAGAAGGGTTAAGTAATTATTTGTGCAAACTATAACCAGAAAAGTCCCAACGGCGATTTGGTTAAGGGGTATGTGTGTGAGGCTTTGGAAGGCCAGAGACCAGGGTTCGAACCGTGCTCTTGGCTTTTTGTAAACTTATTATTATTATTATATTATTATTTTCTTATAAAAACCTAATAAGCACTAGTAAATAAGCATATCTTCTAACTGACATTATTTTTAAAAAACTACAATAAGCTCAGAAATAAGCTGATTAGGGCAGAACAGTGGCTATAGAAGGAAATAAGGAAAAGTAATGAGGCAAAAGGGGTAATAAGCTAATGAACTAATTAGAACTGTTAAGCAAACTAATTTTAGCTAATCTAGAACTAGATTCTATCTGAATAAGCCAACTTAAGCAGAATAAACTATAACTTAAAGCAAATAAGCAAAACGGATTAAAAACAACGAGGGAAAGGGTCTGCTGATGTGCAGGCCAAATCAGTCCTCAAGGGCAAGGTTTGAGCTTAATTTTAAGCTGTGGAGTGATGAGCAATTCCCTCAAAAGCAGGGGATAACTGAAGTACATACACTAAAAAGCACCTAGGGAAAGATTCAAGCCAGGAATAGCTTATGCACTGCTTATAAATAAGCTAAAAGACAGGCTAGTTTGGAGATGAGTCTGCTGAGGTGCACAGGGCAAAAAGTGGGCTTTTTAAGCTATGAAAAAGCACTCAAAAGCTAATTTAGAAAATTCAAAAAAAATAAGTATCAACTAGATAAGCAACAAAATATTATATGTGCAAAGTTTTAGCTTATTCTAACTTATTTTGAATAAATGATAAATAAAAAACATGGGACTGATTTGGCAATTTTCAAAATGCAGACTTTGATTGTTTCTGTGATCAGTATGATTGCAGAGATCTTTCAAAAGTGCGCAAACCTAAGTAAAATCAATCCAGCTCTTTCAAGGCTTTTTAACACACTACATTAAACATACAAATGCCAAAAGAAAAGTCCAAAGTAGCTTATTGCTATAATAAGCTCATTTGATCAGTACTTACTCTAGGCTATTCTCAGAACACTAACAACTATGAACTCTATCCATTAAGCTCAAAAGTACTTAAAAACAACTTATATTTACTAATTTAAGCAAGATTGAAGTTATCAAAATGGTAAATGAACAGTGCAAGCTAAGTTGACCTTGAAATAAGCTTATGCCAAACACCCTTTCAAAGGGACTGTTTGAATTTCATTAAGCTTGGAAATTAGCACAATGCTGATAAAGTAAAGACTAGTATCTCATAAAACACGCTTAATTACACTTTCGACGAACAATCCTAAACACACACCCATAGTATAACTAATTTGAGTTAGGCATATCATCAAACACCTTATATTAACACAACAATTTTAGACTTGACATTCAAAGCAGTTGGTTTCCAAACATTGACAAAAGTAAATGCAAAATTTTTCATTAAATTAACGACATTACAAAAGGATCTAATAAAATTATTTTACATTTATTAATAATATCTAATAATTCCCATGTCTACTCGATGAACTGTGGCTCATGGTCGTAATACTCGCACGACACTACCTCCATAAGCTCCAGCAGTGGCTGGAGCGTGGCCACAAAGCTATCGGAGATAACCCAGCCGTCCGCCTTGCTTACCCCACCACCACCGTCAACTCAAACAACTTGTTTGATCCCTTCAATGCTGACAATCTTTGTGTTGACTTGAAGCAAATGTCCCCGGTTTGGCTTAAACTTAAGAATCACCCATTTTTTCCCACTTGTATATGGGATTGGGACTGGGACTTAAATTCTCCATTGCTTTTCCTTTTTCCATAATTCACACATACACTTCATGATTTGGAATGGACAAAAGTCACCGAGATATTTACCACCCCATTCTTTTCAATCGTGCAACTTATTACTCCTTTTACCAAAAAAAGGAAATTGTTTGATTAATATTAGCTAGGAACACAAATATTCAAAGTATAAACTAATGATCGATCACAAAAGCATACCTTCCGTACTATCACTTACTACCGACATAAGGTTGGTCAGTGGCTGCAACGTAGCGCATAAGTTTAGAGGGTTAACCCTGCCGTTCACCCTGATTACCCCATCTTCATCTTGATGAAGATGTCGGACCCCTTCAATAGTCGCAAGCCTTGTTGTGACTTCCATCAAATTTTCGGGGGTTGTTCTCACCTTCAAAGTGATATTCTGCAATAAAAAACAAACCATATTAGAAACTATGGTTCCGCATAAACAAAAGAAGTATTTACATTAGATGTTATCTACAAACCGTGAATACAGGGTACTCTTTTAGAGTTTTGCACTTGGGTTCCCTAGAACAAGCTGTGACACATCGGCTTGAGAAACGTGCAACCCCATGTAAAAATCCCTTGAAACTCTCCATGTCTTAGTAGCTCTCACTCGTTTTCCTAACAAGTCTCCCACAATTTCAACAAAATATATTCTCTTATCATATTACAAATAGTGTCATGGCCATATACACATATACATACTTCATGTACTCACATTTCCGTAACCAAACAGTTATTCACATTCTTCTACCACATATTTATAAAACTCGTCATATTACATAAACTATTACAGTAATACTCCGTAGTTAAGAAGTCTTAACAAGTTTATGGAATTCTATACGAATATAATACTCCGTAAGTTTTTAGACTTGTTCAAATATTAATTAAACAATCAGCACACTATAACCTTTATTAATATAACAAGTAAAGTGACTCACAAAAATCTTAGTTAACTAATTAGCCAACTATCCCAAGTCGACTCCTTTTGTTATTCTTCAACAAAGTTTAATAAGGTTATCAGTCGGTTAGAAACAGTATCTTTGGGCAAATTTATCATCAAAACCGTTAACGGTATCATATAAAATTTTTTTGGAAACATATATATACTAATAGCAGAATAATGACAACGACCTTGTTTGTAATTTCCTGGAAGTTAAAAAGTGCTTTTTAGAGGGGCAAATTATTCCACATCAGTCTCAATCTTTTATATAATAAAGCAAAACCTCTAGTGGGGACTTTTGCATTTTAAAAAAAATCAAATCATACCTTTTTAAGTAACAATTTTTTAATTAGATTTTTCTTTTTGAATTTTAAAAAATAATTAAACCTAATTATTTCCAAATTTGCTTCACAAATCTAAAAAAAACGTTTTAATGCTCACATATATAAAAAACTTAAAAATACACATGGGTCTAAGCGCTATTTTTTGCGACTTTTGGGTCAAATTGTAAAATTTAAATGAAAATACGCTCCATAAACTAAATTTTACTCTCATAAACCTAAGATATCATCCACACCACCAAATCCCTTCCAACCATGAAAAACACCAATACAGATGTTCAATGTCGATCAAAAATTCTAATTCCCATAACTCATGTCGTCAATATCCTTAACTTTAATCATGACCTCTTCACCTACTGGTATGTTTTTTAATCAACATCTTATGATTCCAATTTATTATAAAGATTAAAGTATCATTATAATTACTTATGTCACCTTCAAATCAGAAGTCAAGCAAGTAATTGTTGGTGGCTTGGTTGGTTGGTTAGGATTTGTGGGTTGTTATGAGATTTGTGTTTTTTTAACATCATTGTTGTGGATTTTTTTTATTATTATTATTATTATATATATATATATATATATATATATATATATATATATATAATATATATAATATATATATATATATATATATATATATATATATATATATATATATATATATATATATATATATATAGGGGGGCTTTATTTTCAGAACCCTCTTAAGTGCGGGAACTGCGAGAACCACATTTTTACAACTAATAATACACAATGTACATCATTTAATGCTTCATAGCATTTTGTTATTTTTATTTAATTCAAAAGGGTATAATAGTAAAAGACATTTTCATATATTTTTTTATAATTCCGTTTTTTATAAATTTTGAAATTCGGATTTTTTTTTTTTTTTTTTTTTTTGAAATTCGTTTTTTTTTTTTTTTTTTCCCTCAAATTGGCAAAGGTGCATACATTTTTTTTTTTTTTCACAAATAGCCAGGTACATACACGTTTTCAGTTAGTTAAAGTGCATACATGTTTTCAATTAGTTAAAGTGGGTACATGTTTTTTCTCCAAATAGTCAAGGTGCATACATGTTTTTTTTAGCTAACACTTTTTTTATGATCATTATTTTCTTTGAAAGTTTGATACACAAATTAAAGAACATAAATCATTATAAAAAGAAAAACAATATTGATAGACTTAAATGTTACATTTCACTTGATTACAAGTACAAAAACACATGCAATAATCATATATTTTCAAAAGTCGCAAATTATCTTCATGTATATTCGTGTTCATCCATTTCCCGGTCTTAAATGATATCATCATCTTCATCAATCAATCTGAAACAAGCATGCACGAAAACAATTAAGCCACAAACAAATAAGAAACGAAAATTAATCACAACAACTAACATAACACATATGCACAATCTTGTTTTGAAAACATACATGTTTTGAAAAGAACATGCATGTTTAAAAACACACCTGTTTTAAAACATACATGTTTTGAAAAGAACATACATGTTTAAAAACATCATGTTCTCAAACATATATGGTTTTCATTAATTAGATCCCACTAATTAAAACATATATGTTTTGAACAATTATGTTTTGAACATACATGTTTTGCACAATTTAATTAGATCCCACTAATTAAAACATATACATTTTGAACATACATGTTTTGAACATATATGTTTTTTTAACCTACACTAATCCCAACACAAAACACATATGTAAGATATTCTACTTATATAACATGTATAAGACTAAGAGACAAGGACAACTTTGTTAACGGCTGTGTAATACTGACTAATCCAAGTTACTAAAACATGCTAACCGACCCACTTTATCTTCATCGTGATTATACAAAAAAGTAAACAAAGTAATACTATTCTTAAATTTAAAAATTAAACAAACAAAAATACTTGTTGACTGAATTATATATGATGAAAATGGATCATAGGGATAAAAAAGCATGATGAATAAACAAAAATAAATCCCAACCCCTTAAAAATTAAAATATATTAATTAATTCAAATGCATTGTTTACGAGATTGAATAAAAAAAATCAAACACAGATCTTTAACTTCAGTTAGACATTATATCCTCAATCGCAAAATAAAGATACCACAAACAGATACTAGTATTTTAATTATAAAAATAAGCATGACATCTTTGACCTACTTTTGAATAAACAGGTCAATAGCACTTTTAGTGAATTTGAATTTGATCAAGAGTTCTAACAATGCTTCAAACCAATCATAATCGATCGAGGAAAAATAAACGAAATCACAAAGACATATTTTGCCCCTAATTCAATCAAACATACAGATTATACTACATGTCATGCAAGAGATCTAAAATTGAAAACATACCATAATGATTTTAATAGATCTTATCAGATTCGAGATCATGACCAACATAAAAACATGCGCTGATTAAAACCTTTTTTTTTAATTGATCTTTGAATGTAAATGAAGACTGTGATTTGTGATGGTGTTGGAGGATTGAGAGATAGGCGGCTAGGTTTTTTCTGTGTGAGGAAAGAGTAGATCTGGAAAAATTAAAACCTGGGCAACGGTTTTTGGTATATAACCCTTTTTTATGGAAGAATTAAATTCCCATTTTGCCCCTAATTCAATTTTTTCTTTCAAATTAACTTACATATATTTTCAGAAATGCCATTATGCATTGACATGATGTACATTATGTATTATTAGGAGTAAAAAGGGGGTTCTCGCAGTTCCCGTACTTAACAGGGTTCTGAAAATAAAGATACACTATATATATATATATATATATATATATTTTACGTTTTGGGTTTGTTGATGTTAAAGTCATTAGGGTCTCTACCATATCATTCATTTGTGATTTGTACTGAAATTATAACTCATAAAGGGGATTTTTCGGATTGCTTAATGGATTTTCTTATAAAGGGGTTGTTTGGGATTTTCTTATAACTTACCAAAAGTTCCCAAACAACCTGTTTTATATTCTACAAAAATGACATAGAGATGGGGGACTAAAAGTACTGACAGTTTGGATGCATTGAGAATACATATTTGTTAAATTTGGGATTTTCCTTTATTATATAAAAGATTTGGGATTTTAGATTTGAATTAAGCTTAATTGAATTGAAATTAGTGCATGGAAGGATCTGAATTAACCCTATATATGTAAATTTTCCTTTATGATATAGTATAAGAGAATTGGTAAGATGCATTTGGGATTTTTATGTGCATAATTAAGACTGCCACTTTCAACTTTAGATAAACCTCAATTTTTCTTAGGATTGTTTTGTACAAAGTTTTGTTTTGTATTGTTCCTTTGTTAGTTTTTGTTACAACTTTGGTTATAAGCTGTTATAGTTTAATACTTTATTCAGTTATTGAATCTTTAGATAAATAGTATGCATCAGAGGAGCTTATATGCATATGGTTGCTAATAAAGGGTCTTGCTTTGAGGCGTAACCAATTTTTTTTTTTTTTTTTTTTTTTTTTTTTTTTTTTTTTTTTTTTTTTTTTTTTTTTTAGTTCGGTTAAAAAGTAACCAATGGTTCGTAACGAGTGGTTCTCTCATCGCTTATTTTAGTGCAAGTGTGTGCTAATGTACTACATTATATATCATCCGAGTATACATACTTTGAAATATGGGATAGAGGACGACATTCTGTTCAGCAAGTATGTAAAGCATAAAAAGTCATAACAGCTATTGTTTTCTTTTCATTCGATAATCCCACAGATTCTTTTAGTTTGTTAATGTAGTTTCATTAATCTGAATATACATGCTATATATTTACAAATATATATTCAAACTCGAAATCTTTCTTCCTTATGTGCCATCCTATTTAAGAGAGCAGTTACGCCTCCAAACTCCACTAAACTCCATTTTTGCACTATTTATATACGTAATAACATACCACATATAATTATTCATTGTTGATGTTTTAGTTCGACTAATCAACGGGACTTGAGTCCATCATCACACATACTCAGATCAAGTAAAATCATGTAGCAGAAACAACAAAAGAAAATGGAATTCAAGCAGTTTTAGTAAACCAACCAACCTTTGTTGTTTCAGTAACATCTTGATTTGTTTGAAGCTAGATATTAGTTATTAAAAAAATACATACAGATGCTTAATTTAAAAGTTAAATAATTCCTTACTGTTTTCGAGTGAAGAAAAGTGAGGAAAAGAGGACCAAGTTTTTGAGATGGAGGATCGGTTTTTGGAGAAAAGTATTAGGAAGTTGGATTTTAGTCCTGATGGTGTTTGTACTATTGTGCAAGTTGTGGATTTTAAGAATTTGCCTGGTCCGTTTATGTGGGAGTTGAGACAAGCTCCTAATCAGGCGTTCCAGTTGTTTAAGGGTAATTATCCAGAATTTGTTGCCAAACAGGTACCTAACAATATAACACGAAGTGCATACTCTTTGTAGATACCTGTATCAGGTGCTGGATTAAATGATTGAGTGATAATTGGTTTATTTGTTTTGTTTTTGCAGGTATTTATCAATGTTGGTGTTTTTGTAATCACATGTAAAAAAAACCAAAAATACACGTGGGCCTCGATGCATTTTCTTCATAATCATAGGCCAAAAATATAAATTTTAGAAAAAGCGGAGTCCCAGGTTCTAGACCGGAATATATGCTCATTAACCCATCTAGAACATATAAACTACTTTCTAAAACTTTTATTTCTGTAACACTAAAAAGTTGTTGAATTTGATGAAATTGTTGGGTAAAAAAAATTGGTATCATGAACTGACATTATGCATAAACAACATCTTAGGGGCAAGATTGGTGAAAGTTAATTTATGTTTACATATCATAATTTACCTTTTTTGTTAATGATATCACTTTCTTATATGGCATATATATTTGATGTTGAGAACAATAAAGGGATATGATGTTTGGCGTTGCAATGTTGTATCTGTACAACTAGGTCTATCAGTCTCTAAGTGTGTTTGTAATTCGTTTATTCTGGTTAAATTATAGGGTGGGAAAAACCCGAAAGAGTGGTCTTAGCATTAAAGCAAGAACTATCCAGCGAGTAGTGGATGAGGAAAGATTACACGGTGCTAATGCAGCACTGAAGGAGTGTGTTGCAGTTACATTTAGTCTGTGAAGAGCAGGAAAAAAGGATTCATGATGCTGTGACAAAGACATCAACATAATATAAAAATAAGATTTAGAGGAGAAGTTAACTGAATTTAATAGAAGACTTACAAAACTAGGGTTAGAAAACACCGAACTGAGCAAGACACTTTAAGAAAACGAAAAGGTTATCAATGAGTTGCACGCTGTCAGTGCACATGTGGATTATGATCTTAGTGCTGTTGTGAGTACACTTGATTCAGTAACAAAGAGAAAACGCTTCTTTAACTTATGAAGTCTGAATGTTGGAAAAGGAACTCGAGATTAGAAATGAGGAGAGGGAGTTTAATCGAAGAACTTCTGAGGCGACACACAAGCAATATGTGGGAAATGTTAAAAAAAATTGCCAAGTTGGAGACTGAAGCTCAAAGACTACGCCTGCTTGCTTAAGGGACTGCTTTCTTACTTTGTAAGTCATTTTTTCATTTCTGTTAATAAAAAAGATAGTTCTGAATGTTGGATTTGGGTTAAAAAGACAGTTCTTGATGTTGCGTTTGGGTTTAGTTGTTTGTTATTAAAAATTATTGTAGTTTTTGAAAGAAATTTACTTTGTTATATGATACTTGGTCATTGTTAAAAATAAAGCACGTCATACTCAGTTCAGAAAATAAAAATCTAGCAAAAGACAGTTTGGTTTGGTTTTATACCAACAATACATAAAGTTTCTGTCAAGGTTGTTGTCTTTAAATATATAATCTTTTATCTGTCATCATCCCATAGATGAATAATTGTCCAAGCACACAATTGATTCAACAACCAATCATAAAAGTATTTGATTATTTTAAACATAGGATGTTTATAGTATAAGATGACGATCCTTGACTTCATATTGGATACAATGACTGCATCACACTCTATTAGGTCAATATTGTAGCTACTTAAAGTGAAAGGAACATTGGTGCTTGTGGGCGCACCTGATAAGCCTTTAGACTTGCCTTCTTTCCCTTTGCTTTCTGGTAAGTTACACATTTTCAAGATCTACGTAATTTTTAAGGTTTGTTCCTGATTTCGTTCTAAAATTATTATTCAGAAATAAGAATACACATTTTATAAAATTTAATATCATTAGACTATGTACTTAAAAAAAAAGTCATATAAGTTGCTCAAACCATTTGTGATTGGTTGAGATAGAACAATTATTTTAGTACTTGCAAAAAAAAAAAAAAAAAAAACTAATAAGCAATAAACATGTGATTTGGAAATTAGTTTGAGCCGAAACAAGTCCAACTTATCGAGTCAAAAGAATATAGCCAAGCTATATTGTAACCCCATAAACATTTTGTCTTCCCATATCTGTTAACTTTGAATATAAATAAGATATATCACATATAACTACATATAATTAGATACTATTAATTAAATATGCTTTAAATATGAGTCAATTATTTTAGTTTTCTATCAATGAGTTATCAATAATATGTATGGATGATAGACGTGTATATGGATTTAGTGATTACATAGTATAAATGTGTATGGATGTGTATATTTGACAGGAAAAAGAGTGGTGAAAGGTAGCACAATTGAAAGATTGAAAGAAATACAAGAAATGATGAATATTTGTGGTAAGCACAACGTCACATGTGAGACCGAGACGGTTACACCTGAAAGGCAGCACAATTGAAGGATTGAAAGAAATACAAGAAATGATGAATATTTGTGGTAAGCACAACGTCACATGTGAGACCGAGACGGTTACACCTGCTTAAATTAACGAAGCCTTAACCAGATAAGCGATAAGCCAACTATCATGTCAAGTATCGTTTTGTTATTGACATTGCTGGTAAAAACAATAAATATTCATTTGGATACAAGTTTTATATGCAAAGTAGTATCGATCTTTTAAGTGGGTTTATACAGTGTAATTATTGTATGCTATGATATATAGTATTGGATTTTTAATAGAAACGGATAAGGGACAAAAAATAGTTTATGGGTTAAAATGCCCCATTTTGACCAATTACAATATTGCATCACCTATGTTTCCTCTAAACATTCTAACCCATTAGTCGACCTATTTATAATGCCCTCTTTAAATTTTTGTGGTTGTAAGCTTCGGTTTTTATATTTTTATCATGCAATCACAACGGATTTCCAGTTTTTGTTATTTGATATCACATAATAACCTAAATACTACAAATGATGCAAGGAATAAACTTCCCAAGTTGTACCTCACGGGTATGGACGATTTGGGTTCCAATAAAATGAATGGATGTGGCCCATGATCACCCCTAGCATATTGACCTCTCAAACCATTCGGGCAATTCTCCCACTCCCAACTTGTACAATCAATGCTTCCCATCATCTCAGAAAACCTATGCTTATGCTCGTGATGAGCATATAATCTTTCAAGGTCAGTATACGTGGGCTTTCACAAATACTCAGCACCATATAACTCCATGATAACATTGCAAAACTTACGGAGACAATCACGGGATGTTGTTGCAGCCACTGCTAGATTCTCGTCAATAGAATCAGGAACGACCGCATATCCCAATTGACGAATTGCCGCAGTACACTTGACCAATGGGCTAATACTAGGTATGCCCCTAGCATCAAGAGTTTGTTGAAAATAAGGAGAATAATCG
Source organism: Artemisia tridentata subsp. tridentata (assembly GCA_021014915.2). NCBI lineage: Eukaryota > Viridiplantae > Streptophyta > Magnoliopsida > Asterales > Asteraceae > Artemisia > Artemisia tridentata. The sequence continues at coordinate 95,986,465 of CP139503.1, forward strand.
GTTACCTCTCGAACAATTTGTGTGAAAAGTTCTCGGCTCATTCGGAATCGCCGAGAGAATGTTCTTTCGTCGAACTGCGGGTTTTCGGAGAAGTATGCCGCCACTAAACGATTATGAGCACCCTCATGATCCCTACGTATGTACCTTCGTGGAACTTTTGGCTGTGATGCTTGGTAAGCGTTCCAAGCAAACATACCGAACTCCATAAACTCACTCAGAACTTCATCATCGTCGGAAGACGAAGAACCAAATAATAGCTCGTAAGACATAATTAAAAGAATGTGTTTGAAGGTATTGATAGAAATGTTGTTTGAATATGGATGAGAAGTTGTTTGAATTGTGTTTGAAATTGTGTGTTTAGATGTGTGTTTGAGGTTGGTATTTATAAGGTTGAATTTTTTTTTTTTTTTTTTTTTTTTTTTTTTTTTTTTTTATTATTATTTTTTTTAAATTGCAACGTTCAAAAGAGGTTGGAAGGATTTAAAACTCGGTCGAATTTTAGACCGATGTTTGTTTTGGTTTATAGTCGACCGATATTCGACCTTCTTGCCACATCCCACTCGACCGATCTTAATATTGGTCATTGTATGTGACCGATCGATATTTTCCAGTCGATTGTGTCCGGCCTTAAAACTCCTAAATTGTATCTCATGCAACCGTTGTAGCCAAGCATTTGTTGGTTTGTGAGGAACAAAGACTTGATTTGGGTAAATTGCTCTTCTACACATGCAAGTCGCACACAGGAATATAGTTTATACCAACAAAATGTGTTAAACATTGCTTTAGTCATTTCCATTTAAAATTCAAAAGATGATATACAACATATTATATTAGTGTTCTTTGTCTAATTATATAATAATTTTTGGGTATATCTGTTTTCGACTCGACATTGCGAGTCGACTAATCTCACAACGACTACCCGTTTGGATATTATAATAGATGAACTTACAAAAGTGACATATGGTAACACAACCACTAATATTTAAGCATAAGATTAAAAAAAAAAAAAAAATTGATCTAAATTATCGATACTCAAACACAACGTGCGGTAGTTAAAGTTTGTATATAAATATGAACCATGTCTATGAAAGTACCATATATAAACTTTTATCACGTACATCAAACATAATTATAAATCAAAATTTAGAATCATAAATTAAACAAAAAACAAAAATTAAGCTAATTGTTTTTTAATAAATTAAAATATATATATATATATATATATATATATATATATAGAGGTTGGTTCATGAAAAAAGTCCACTTTGATAGAAAAGTGGGAAAAGTGTACAAATCACTCACTCCCCTTCCCCCTTCTTTTTTTCACCAACTCAAGGGGTCTCTTTGTCATATATTTTCTTTTTCAGGGGCTGTTTTGAAAATTGAATTTCTTTTATTGACTACAAGTTTCATTTTACACATCGTGTAGATTTAATGAGAGTACTGAAATACGCTTAACATGAAATGCTTAACAATGTATTGACATATGCAATCAGTACACAACTAATGTAAGTATTGAAATTCGTTTTTAGACATATGCTTAACATGTACATTGAAAATTGATATTGGTTAACAATGAATTAAAATATGCTTAACAATACATTAAAATATGCAATCAGTACAAAACCAATGTTAGAACTGCAAGTCGTTTTCTTCATCATTTCGGCTTCTGATTCCTTTCTTCATATCTTGGAGTTGCGAGACGTACCAAGTCAATTGGTATCTGGATGGGAGAGTCACCAGAATTAGGTGGTGGAGTCGAAAAAGGTTCATTAACTCCAGCGTCCTTCCTGATTTTAAGAAGATCAGCTTCCTCGAGCCAGTATTCCATCGTACCAGAAGCATTGTGTGACCGTCGGAACCGTAATGTGGCATCAGGAGCCACCTCATTTGCAACGTGCTTGAGGAGGTGATCTAAGAGCCCAACGTCGCCTATCCTCTTTCGAGCTTCAAGTCTAAGTACTGGCCTTGTAATCGGATTGCCAATCATTGCTTTCTTTGCTTTCATTTCTTCCGGAAGAATAAGATTTTTTTCAAAACCACTTTTGACCCATATTGAGTATTGTTTAAGTTCACCAGCCAAAAGGACTCCAAATGCTTTTTCTCAGCAAACTCTTGAGATGGAACTTGCCTCTTAATCACTTTTCTTACAAGCTTAATTCCCATTACAACAATCCCATCACAAAAGCACTCCAAAAGCTAAGAGTGTTGCTGTTTTCTTCTACCTGAATTTGGTTAACATAAAGTATATCAGCATATCAGTGCAGTCCAAAAGCATATCAGTAATATGATATTTTGCAGAAGAAAGAGCATACTTACCAAAACTGTAAGAAGCCATGGCGCCTGAAATGAAGTGCCACAAAGTCTTTTCCTAGAAGGTTTGAATGAAATGTTGCGCTGTTAACAAGAGCACATGGCTTGGCTCAATCAACGTCTGACACGTATGATGAGCGAGAACGACAGGACCACCAAGCTGCATGACCCACTATTTCTCCACATCAGCAAATAAAACATTTCCAATCGCAAGAACCTAATCATTACACGTAAACTTATCAACCACCTCCTGCATCGTCCTATCTGTCGGCTTCTTCACATCCTCATTCCACACAGTCTTGACCTCATTCATAGTCACCTCAATCCCCTTCAGATTCTTAACATGCTCATTGTCAACGTAACACGGCTGCGGCGAGGAGAAATAACACAAAACCGGAAGCAACAAGCAAAACAATGGTCAACGTATATAAAGCAAAATGAAGCAACAGAAACTTACATTCTCATTGTCACATGCTATCATATCACCAAAAGAAACCTGAAGAGAAAAGAAAGATGATTTTACTCAATAGTTTTACTAGATCTTACTCCCGATACTATAATAAGCCCCCTTGCTGCCCCAATATGTCCAAACAGATTCTCTAAATATGCAAATGGATGCACTAATATGTGCCCATTCCTTTATAGTACTCAGGTATATAGAGATGCCATATTCATTTGGTGTAGAGGAGGAACCTGATGTGCTGCCAGGTTTATGCACCAAAGAATTCATGTTGATGCACCAGAAAAAATTCATGTTGATGCACTATAGAATGCATCTGAATACCAAGTTTACACGTTGAAGGTACCAAAAAAGGAGATGCACCAATATCAATTTTCTATCTCAAAAAGAAGAGTAAACTGACCTTTTACTACAAGCTGGCACATGCATCCAAGAATACCAGCAACTGAAGAACTACATCCAAGAATACCAACAACTGAAGAACTATCAGCTCCACCTGAGAGTGGGAGAAGGAAACCAATTTGTTAACAAATACACCTTCTTGTACCTAGTGTCTATGTTAACACATGCACCAATTTGTGAACAGATGCACCAATCTGTTGTTAACAGATGCACCAATCTGTTAACAGATGCACGAAGATAATACATATCAGTTAAAAGGAGGACTATTTGAAACATGACCCATGCCGCCACAGTGGGGGACCCATCAACAAGTGCATCTTCCATCAGCTCTCCCTGAACATGACTTCCTTAACAATCTTGAACCATTGGGATGGATGCACACCCAACCAAACGAGCTCCCTCAGTTGTCGCCACAGGTCTGTCTTCATTTTTATGACCCAGTCACAAGATTAATAACAAGTATATATAACAAACAGGCTGGGCGGGGCTGCCGTCTGGTTAATGGGTCAAGCTGCGTTTTAATGGTGGGCTGGGTTTTGTAAAACACTTAGATACTATAAGACCTGCGTTTTTACATTTTACTTAGCTTTTTGTGCCTCTGTTTGCCTGTTTTTTCCCTTGGTTCTTTGCTCTTTGCTTTTTATGCCCCGTGCGTTTCTTCCCTGTTTTTGTGTTTGCGGTTCTGTGTTTGCTTTTTGCCTGCTTGTTGTCTGCTTTGTTTTTTCGGTTGCTCTCCTGCCTTTGCTCTCTCACGCGCACACATGCACTTGTCGGAGGTCTCTTTGGAAGCAGTCTCTCTACCCCTGGGTTTTCCTTGGGGTAGGGGTAGGATCTGTCTACATCCCACCTCCCCCACACCCTGCCACGGCGGGATTGGGTTTGTTGTTGTTGTTGTAATCTGATTGAAGCTTACTTCTCTCTAAATAGAATGATTAGGTAAGGTGTATTTATGCCTTAAAGACACTTTTACTTTCAACCTGGTTGACTTGTTTGACCCATTTGACCTTTTCTATTATTGGCCAATTTTTATTTTATCTTTTGGACCTGTTACAGATGTAACAATATTTGGTAACTTACCTCTGTATGATATGATTTATGTAGGACCTTACCTTCCATGCTCGGATTTTGGAAAACAATAAACAATGGGATGGAGAGAAATCGATCATATTGACTTGCAGTTTCACCCCTGGTTCGTGCTCTTTGACTGCATATAAGCTCACTCCTACCGGACATGAATGGGGCCGTGCTAACAAAGATAATGGAAGTAACCCTCATGGGTATCTTCCAACCCACTATGAGAAGGTCCAGATGCTTCTAAGTGACCATTTTCTCGGGTTCTACATGGTAAGCAACAACTGCTCTTACATTAGGTGGAACTTAATTTACACTCAGTATTATGCATACATCTTCTCTGTGAATTGGTGAAATTAATGGAATCGTCTATGCTTGGTATCATCTGCATTGGTTGCTAGTTGCACTATTTGCCGTCACTTCTAGTCCCTCAATATTTAACTAGATCTGCTTTTCGGTGTGAAGAGTAAACTGATTATGTACCGATAGTGAAAGCAAGTTTTAGTGCACCAGCACACCATATATGCAACTAATTATAGACGAAGGGCGGTTTCTTTAATCTTCACCAAATCAATAGGATTATATAATCTCTAATGTACTCTTGATAGTTAAAGCGGACTGCTTATATTTCGACTATATATATATATATATATATATATATATATATATATATATATATATATATATATATATATATATATATATATATATATATATATGATTTGTAACTAAGCTCTTCATTGATTTTGTGCTTCAGGTTCCCGATAATGGTCCTTGGAATTACAATTTTATGGGAGTGAAGCATACAGCTGGCATGAAGTACGGGATAAAGCTAGGAACTCCACGAGAATTTTATCATGAAGATCACAGGCCAACACATTTCTTGGAGTTTAGCAATCTGGAAGAAGGTGATGTGGCTGAGGGAGACCGGGAAGACACATTTTCTTAAAGAAAAATGCTGCTGTTAAAACTTGTAAACTGCGACTTTTTGATCAGTTTTGCAAACTAGGCTCATCTCAGATATGCTGTAAATATTTGAATAGTTCATCTTGATGATTTGTATGATCGATGCCTGGTGCTTGCAAACCAGGCTTATTACAAAAGATTTTGTAGGCTTATGACTGTCGAGAGTTTATATTAACAAAATCAAAACATCAGCGATGTTTTTGACAGAAGATTTATGGATGTTGCAGTGTGTTTTGTTGGGTGTTTTTGTTTGTTTGTGGCTTTGCTTTTTTGATTCTGAGATGGAGCGGAAATTTCTGTCTATTATATAGGCAGTTTGAACTTTGAAGTGTGTATATGTTTAACATATGGCTATTTTACAATCCAGAGTTATTTTGGATCTTTCACATAATCCCAACTTCAGGTCCACAATTTCACTAGACTTAACTTCGCCTGCCAATATTCAGAGCTCAATCTATTTGATTGTTGAATTATGCTCTTTTATGGGCTTAATGGCACTAGCGAGCATGAGGATAACAATTATGCTCTTTTATGGGCTAGACACATTTTGCCCTTTAAAGCAGTTGGGCTAGACACATTTTGCCCATTAACATAAGTGAACACCCGTGTTTTTTCTCTACACACCACCCTTATTCTATATTTGTCATTTTTCCCGATATAGTGCTGTCTTCTAGTGGCCACAGACATTGCATACACATAAACTTTAATTGTTTTTTTTATCAATAAAAAATGGGTCAGAATGAGTGGTATTAACAATCTTATTTTTCTCAGACACTTCATTTTCACCTTCATTATTACACTATAATAAATGCTCCTAATACACACATTCAATTACTCGAATCACTAATTCTAGGTCCTATGTACTTACCACTTAAGCATGGACATTAAATCAAGATACTTATACATGAAGCCTCCACATTTATAAGGGGACTCAATCTTTTAGTAGATATAGATATTGCAAGAAAACTATTGTCTAAAATATAGTATGTAACGTCTTCCCAAATCAGTTATATGAATCAGAAACATCTTCAGAAATCAGTTATACACATCAGAATTATTTAATCAGAAATCAGATACATAAAATCAAATTGAAAAGTATAATGTAAACATTAAATGGCAAAATCGGTCTTGTAAAACCCATAAGTATTTAATATTATTTTAAATAACGACAATCAGAATGATAATTATATTGCAATAAAAATATTGACTAAAATATAGGATGTAACAACGTCCTTAGAAAATAGTTATATACATCAGAATCATTGAGTTAGAAATCAGAAACATACAATCATATTAAAATATTTTAAATAACGACCATCAGAATCAAAATTATATTGCAATATATATATATATATATATATATTATATATATTATATATATTATATATATATATATATATATATATTTTAAATATATATATATATATATATATATATATATATATATATATATATATTGATTAAAATATAGGATGTAACAACGTCTTCAAAAATCAGTTATATACATCAGAATCATTTAAACAGAAATCATATACATACAATCAAATTAAAATATAGAATGTAAACATTAAATTCATTCAATTTATACATTCGGTGAACAAATAATAACATTTACATCAGAATGATCAATTCAAATACTAAACGGTTTTTTCCCCTTCAGACACATCCTCGTCAGAAACAACAAAATATTTTTTTTGTATTCTATTCTCACATTCTTAACCCTAATTTTGAATAAATCATCAGTCATTTAAGGAATCTTAAACTCATTATCATGATCATCCTGCAAACTGTAAAAAAAAAGAAAAGAAAAATTATAAATTATTAAGAATAATATGATTTATCATGTTAGTATATTTAGAACAAATAGTTTTACTTTTTTTTTATGGATCTGATTGCGCGCAACTTCTCTGTTGGTGATCAAACTTGTTTTTGGAACAAAATACGAATCCAACATGACATCAACTGCATGTAATTCATACTATTCGTAAAGTTAAATCCTCTAATTTCAAAGTAATATATAATTGAATGATATGTTAATTAATTATCGTAATGACTTACAGCAACATGTACCATGTTCTGCCATGATAAAAGATAGATCAAACAAAAGTTTATTTGGGATTGTCACAACATACCAATACAAATCAACAAAAAGATATCAACATAATAATAATTTTAAAGAATTTACTATTAGCCTATTACCTCAAATCTTGTAGCATAAATGCTAAACATAATTTAGAATAAACTCTGCGAAAAACACAACACAAATTAAATATAAACTGATAATCAATATCAAATAGAACTCAAATGCTTGCACTCACCAAATATACCGTCAACATCAGAAACTGAAATCATGTACATGGTTTTGCCAGCGATAAGAAAACGAAGGCACTTAGGTTAGAAGACTAATGAACAATGAGCATCCACATTGGGCGAGTATATATAGGCTCAGGATTATGGATTCGCAACCGTGCCCCTATAGATAACGCAATTCAAATATAGAAAAGATATCGGTGAAAATAACCATTGTTTTTAAAACCTTCTAGAACGTGCATCTCATATTTGGAAACACGTCTCTGATACGACCGAGAGTTTCGCGACACCAAAGTTTCAGAAAACACACCCGGTTCCTCAAAAGGTTTTTTTATTTTATTTTATTTATTTATTTATTTTATTCGCGTTTTCGACACGTGTATGTTTGAGGAGCCTTTTAATAAAAAACAAGGACGATTTTTGCAGTTTACTCTTAATATTATTATCTTTATCTATAAAAAACATAATTCGAGTTTATTTCTTGCGGTCCATGAAACTCGTTTTCTCCAAAATAACCACACCGACTTATTATTTTTTTTTGAACTTCACACCGACTTAATTCTGTATATATAATCAAAATGGAAATTTCTGGAGGTAGCGAGAAGAGATTATTATATTTAGATATTTACATATATTTGTACTAATCACTCTCTTAATTACAATGAACAATTGAGCTACAGTTAAAAACAGTTGCATGAACAGTACAACCACATGTAAAACACCACAACCAACCAAACATTCATCATATAATTACCCTTTTAATTACTTTGGCAGATTTTTTTGGGTACCAAGCCATACCCATGTTTTAATAGATAGAATAATTACACTACCTAAATCCATTTATAAAAGCGTGAAACAAAAACATTTAATAAGTCTCACATCATTTAAAAAACCATTCCAAATAACCAAAACAAACAGCACCTAAACTCGAGAACACAATATTTCCCCCTTCACTCTTCACACACACACTTGCACCTTCACTCACACCAGATCAAAAACCCTAACTCTTTACAACAACGGTAACGGAATGAACGTTCCGCCATTAGCGCCGTCGGGGACATGCGGAGGAGCGATACTACCGCCGGCAGCGGCACAGCCGTCGTACACGGTGTTACCGACGGCGGCGGGAGCGGAAGCAATGTTATATAAGTTTGATACTTTGATTCAATGAGAAATATTATATAACTATGTGTTTCTGATATATAGTTTGAATTAGCTAGGGGTAGTTTTAGTCTCGAGAGCTACTCAACGTCTATTTACTATGCTATTGTTTGAATTAGTTAGCAGTAGTTTTAGACTTTTAGCTGTGATTTGATATTTTTGGATAGTAGTTTGCGCGTTTTAATGTGATAAATTGGCGCATCAAATGAGATACAACAAGTAAGATTAGTATGAATTATAGGGTGTTTGGCCGAGTTTTTGACAAGGGAGCTTATTGTGTTTTGGATTAGCCAAACAGCCTCTTGGTTGGGAGTAGCTGTGAGTGGATTTTGAGGGTTTTACTTGCTGGATTTGCAGATCATATTTGTTTTGCGTATTAAAGTAAAGGAATTTGTGTTGTTGTATAGAAGTGGTTTGGCATGAACAGGGGGAACATGAGTGTGTATCACTGATTATAATGGGAAAGGGAACATATGGGGTTTCTGGGGTTAAAGGTTACATTTGGACGATATTCATCTAGCTCTATGAACTTTCGTGTATCATTAATGTTTCAGTAATATATATGTGTGAGTGTAACATGATAACTTGGTATATTAAGCATGACATAGTTTGCATTGTTAGGAGTCGCCTTAGGTCTGAGTATAGTTTGTGGATTTTAGCTCCTGGAAAACGTGTTATGGATTATCTGGGGTTAGAAGTTATGCTCGCATGATATTTGTTGAGAATTATTATTATATGAACTGTTTTTTTTTTTTTTCCTTTCAGATTTTAGCTTGTTCATTGTATTTATATTTATGCCTCATCGGTTAAGTTTACGGGCACCTGATGCTATACATTTGATAGAAGTTCTATTTATCTTGCATGTCATGTTTGCATATATGATTGTATGGTAAGACTGCAGATATTTTGATGCTAAATTCAATGAATTAGTGTCAGGATCTTCTAATTTTTTAAACTCATGTTTTTTTCCGCAGGGATCATGGTGACATGTCATCGAAGAAGTATGATAAGTGTGTATATCTAGGTGCGCTAAAATTTGTTCCTCATGCTGTCTACAAGCTTCTAGAAAACATGCCCATGCCATGGGAACAGGTACTGTAATTTTATTTCTCGTTGGAATGGACTGTGACTTTTATTTCTTAATATCGTTGGTTGCTTTTTAATCTACCTTTATCTGATGATTTTATTATGTCTGTGTTAACATAGGTCCGTGATGTTAAGGTGCTATATCACATTACTGGCGCAATCACGTGTGTAAATGAGATTCCATGGGTTGTTGAACCAATATATCTTGCTCAGGTATGCTTTTTTGCTACAGTAACCAACTGTATGAAACGAAAAGACTAAAGTTATCCACGATGAATTCTATCTACATTTCAGTAATTGTTCCCCAATTATATTACGAAGTATATTGATTCTAATGAACTTTTGCAGTGGGGAACCATGTGGATTATGATGAGAAGGGAGAAGAGGGCCCGTAGACAATTCAAGAGAATGCGGTTTCCTCCTTTTGATGATGAAGAGCCTCCACTGGATTACGCTGACAATCTTCTGGATGTGGATCCTTTGGAACCAATACAACTGGAGTTGGATGAGGAGGAAGATTCTGCTGTCTATACTTGGTTCTATGACCATAAGCCTCTTGTGAACACAACGCTTATTAACGGACCTAGTTACCGAAAATGGCATCTTTCACCCCCTATCATGGCAACACTTCATCGATTAGCAGGACAGCTACTTTCTGATCTGATTGATCGTAACTATTTCTATCTGTTTTGATATGGAGTCATTTTTCACCGCCAAAGCTCTTAATATGTGCATACTGGGTATTTTTTTTTTTTATTTTTATTTTATTTTTTTTTTTTTTTTTATTTATTTATTTTTTCTTCAAGTTTTTGCATGTACGTTTCTTTTATTTTAACATGCTGCTTATGTTGAGAGTCCGTTGAGCATCTTTTTAAAGTTTTTCGTTGTTTGCAGGTGGCCCAAAATTTGAACCCTTGTATCGTGACATGGAGAAAGGTGATGAGGACTGGAATGAGTTTAACGACATTAATAAACTTATTATCCGTTCACCTTTGAGGACAGAGTACAGGGTCGCGTTCCCTCATCTGTACAACAATAGGCCAAGGAAAGTAAGGTTATGTGTATATCATACGCCAATGGTCATGTATATAAAAACAGAGGATCCTGATTTGCCTGCATTTTATTATGATCCCCTGATACATCCCATAACTGCTGCTAACAAATATCGGCGTGCTAAGATAGCCTACGAGGATGATGACGAGGATGATTTCTCTTTGCCAGATGGTGTCGAGCCCTTGCTTACCAACACTCTTTTATACACGGACAATACAGCTGCTGGTATTTCCTTGTTATTTGCACCTCGACCTTTCAACATGAAATCTGGTCGAATGAGGCGTGCTCAAGATATCCCTCTTGTGTCCGAGTGGTATAAAGAACACTGGTATTTGATTTGGATCTTGTAGGCAAAGGAAGCTAGTCAGTTGACGACCAGTACTACCAATGTTCATGGTGATGAACTCATTGTTACTACAACGAGTCCCTACGAACAATCTGCTTTTGCTTCCATAACTGACTGGCGTGTGAGAGCAATGTCAGCTACAAACCTCCATCTCCGTGTGAATCATATATATGTAAACTCGGAAGACATAAAGGTATCATCGCTTACACTTCTTTCTATAAGGTAGCGCCACTTAAGTTTCTAAGGTCTTATGTGTTTTGTATTGATATTTTGTGCAGGAAACGGGGTACACATACATTATGCCAAAGAATATCTTGAAGAAATTCATATGCATTGCCGATTTGAGAACTCAGATTTCTGGCTACTTGTATGGTGTAAGTCCTCCTGACAACCCTCAAGTGAAAGAAATTCGTTGCATCGCCATGCCGCCACAGTGGGGGACCCATCAACAAGTGCATCTTCCATCAGCTCTCCCTGAACATGACTTCCTTAACAATCTTGAACCATTGGGATGGATGCACACCCAACCAAACGAGCTCCCTCAGTTGTCGCCACAGGTCTGTCTTCATTTTTATGACCCAGTCACAAGATTAATAACAAGTATATATAACAAACAGGCTGGGCGGGGCTGCCGTCTGGTTAATGGGTCAAGCTGCGTTTTAATGGTGGGCTGGGTTTTGTAAAACACTTAGATACTATAAGACCTGCGTTTTTACATTTTACTTAGCTTTTTGTGCCTCTGTTTGCCTGTTTTTTCCCTTGGTTCTTTGCTCTTTGCTTTTTATGCCCCGTGCGTTTCTTCCCTGTTTTTGTGTTTGCGGTTCTGTGTTTGCTTTTTGCCTGCTTGTTGTCTGCTTTGTTTTTTCGGTTGCTCTCCTGCCTTTGCTCTCTCACGCGCACACATGCACTTGTCGGAGGTCTCTTTGGAAGCAGTCTCTCTACCCCTGGGTTTTCCTTGGGGTAGGGGTAGGATCTGTCTACATCCCACCTCCCCCACACCCTGCCACGGCGGGATTGGGTTTGTTGTTGTTGTTGTAATCTGATTGAAGCTTACTTCTCTCTAAATAGAATGATTAGGTAAGGTGTATTTATGCCTTAAAGACACTTTTACTTTCAACCTGGTTGACTTGTTTGACCCATTTGACCTTTTCTATTATTGGCCAATTTTTATTTTATCTTTTGGACCTGTTACAGATGTAACAATATTTGGTAACTTACCTCTGTATGATATGATTTATGTAGGACCTTACCTTCCATGCTCGGATTTTGGAAAACAATAAACAATGGGATGGAGAGAAATCGATCATATTGACTTGCAGTTTCACCCCTGGTTCGTGCTCTTTGACTGCATATAAGCTCACTCCTACCGGACATGAATGGGGCCGTGCTAACAAAGATAATGGAAGTAACCCTCATGGGTATCTTCAAACCCACTATGAGAAGGTCCAGATGCTTCTAAGTGACCATTTTCTCGGGTTCTACATGGTAAGCAACAACTGCTCTTACATTAGGTGGAACTTAATTTACACTCAGTATTATGCATACATCTTCTCTGTGAATTGGTGAAATTAATGGAATCGTCTATGCTTGGTATCATCTGCATTGGTTGCTAGTTGCACTATTTGCCGTCACTTCTAGTCCCTCAATATTTAACTAGATCTGCTTTTCGGTGTGAAGAGTAAACTGATTATGTACCGATAGTGAAAGCAAGTTTTAGTGCACCAGCACACCATATATGCAACTAATTATAGACGAAGGGCGGTTTCTTTAATCTTCACCAAATCAATAGGATTATATAATCTCTAATGTACTCTTGATAGTTAAAGCGGACTGCTTATATTCGACTATATATATATATATATATATATATATATATATATATATATATATATATATATGATTTGTAACTAAGCTCTTCATTGATTTTGTGCTTCAGGTTCCCGATAATGGTCCTTGGAATTACAATTTTATGGGAGTGAAGCATACAGCTGGCATGAAGTACGGGATAAAGCTAGGAACTCCACGAGAATTTTATCATGAAGATCACAGGCCAACACATTTCTTGGAGTTTAGCAATCTGGAAGAAGGTGATGTGGCTGAGGGAGACCGGGAAGACACATTTTCTTAAAGAAAAATGCTGCTGTTAAAACTTGTAAACTGCGACTTTTTGATCAGTTTTGCAAACTAGGCTCATCTCAGATATGCTGTAAATATTTGAATAGTTCATCTTGATGATTTGTATGATCGATGCCTGGTGCTTGCAAACCAGGCTTATTACAAAAGATTTTGTAGGCTTATGACTGTCGAGAGTTTATATTAACAAAAATCAAAACATCAGCGATGTTTTGACAGAAGATTTATGGATGTTGCAGTGTGTTTTGTTGGGTGTTTTTGTTTGTTTGTGGCTTTGCTTTTTTGATTCTGAGATGGAGCGGAAATTTCTGTCTATTATATAGGCAGTTTGAACTTGAAGTGTGTATATGTTTAACATATGGCTATTTTACAATCCAGAGTTATTTTGGATCTTTCACATAATCCCAACTTCAGGTCCACAATTTCACTAGACTTAACTTCGCCTGCCAATATTCAGAGCTCAATCTATTTGATTGTTGAATTATGCTCTTTTATGGGCTTAATGGCACTAGCGAGCATGAGGATAACAATTATGCTCTTTTATGGGCTAGACACATTTTGCCCTTTAAAGCAGTTGGGCTAGACACATTTTGCCCATTAACATAAGTGAACACCCGTGTTTTTTCTCTACACACCACCCTTATTCTATATTTGTCATTTTTCCCGATATAGTGCTGTCTTCTAGTGGCCACAGACATTGCATACACATAAACTTTAATTGTTTTTTTTATCAATAAAAAATGGTCAGAATGAGTGGTATTAACAATCTTATTTTTCTCAGACACTTCATTTTCACCTTCATTATTACACTATAATAAATGCTCCTAATACACACATTCAATTACTCGAATCACTAATTCTAGGTCCTATGTACTTACCACTTAAGCATGGACATTAAATCAAGATACTTATACATGAAGCCTCCACATTTATAAGGGGACTCAATCTTTTAGTAGATATAGATATTGCAAGAAAACTATTGTCTAAAATATAGTATGTAACGTCTTCCCAAATCAGTTATATGAATCAGAAACATCTTCAGAAATCAGTTATACACATCAAATTATTTAATCAGAAATCAGATACATAAAATCAAATTGAAAAGTATAATGTAAACATTAAATGGCAAAATCGGTCTTGTAAAACCCATAAGTATTTAATATTATTTAAATAACGACAATCAGAATGATAATTATATTGCAATAAAAATATTGACTAAAATATAGGATGTAACAACGTCCTTAGAAAATAGTTATATACATCAGAATCATTGAGTTAGAAATCAGAAACATACAATCATATTAAAATATTTTAAATAACGACCATCAGAATCAAAATTATATTGCAATATATATATATATATATATATATATATATATATATATATAATATATATATATATATATATATATTATATATTATATATATATATATTGATTAAAAATATAGGATGTAACAACGTCTTCAAAAATCAGTTATATACATCAGAATCATTTAAACAGAAATCATATACATACAATCAAATTAAAATATAGAATGTAAACATTAAATTCATTCAATTTATACATTCGGTGAACAAATAATAACATTTACATCAGAATGATCAATTCAAATACTAAACGGTTTTTTCCCCTTCAGACACATCCTCGTCAGAAACAACAAAAATATTTTTTTTGTATTCTATTCTCACATTCTTAACCCTAATTTTGAATAAATCATCAGTCATTTAAGGAATCTTAAACTCATTATCATGATCATCCTGCAAACTGTAAAAAAAAAAAAAAAGAAAAATTATAAATTATTAAGAATAATATGATTTATCATGTTAGTATATTTAGAACAAATAGTTTTTATACTTTTTTTTTATGGATCTGATTGCGCGCAACTTCTCTGTTGGTGATCAAACTTGTTTTTGGAACAAAATACGAATCCAACATGACATCAACTGCATGTAATTCATACTATTCGTAAAGTTAAATCCTCTAATTTCAAAGTAATATATAATTGAATGATATGTTAATTAATTATCGTAATGACTTACAGCAACATGTACCATGTTCTGCCATGATAAAAGATAGATCAAACAAAAGTTTATTTGGGATTGTCACAACATACCAATACAAATCAACAAAAAGATATCAACATAATAATAATTTTAAAGAATTTACTATTAGCCTATACCTCAAATCTTGTAGCATAAATGCTAAACATAATTTAGAATAAACTCTGCGAAAAACACAACACAAATTAAATATAAACTGATAATCAATATCAAATAGAACTCAAATGCTTGCACTCACCAAATATACCGTCAACATCAGAAACTGAAATCATGTACATGGTTTTTTCCAGCGATAAGAAAACGAAGGCACTTAGGTTAGAAGACTAATGAACAATGAGCATCCACATTGGGCGAGTATATATAGGCTCAGGATTATGGATTCGCAACCGTGCCCCTATAGATAACGCAATTCAAATATAGAAAAGATATCGGTGAAAAATAACCATTGTTTTTAAAACCTTCTAGAACGTGCATCTCATATTTGGAAACACGTCTCTGATACGACCGAGAGTTTCGCGACACCAAAGTTTCAGAAAACACACCCGGTTCCTCAAAAGGTTTTTTTATTTTATTTTATTTATTTATTTATTTTATTCGCGTTTTCGACACGTGTATGTTTGAGGAGCCTTTTAATAAAAAACAAGGACGATTTTGCAGTTTACTCTTAATATTATTATCTTTATCTATAAAAAACATAATTCGAGTTTATTTCTTGCGGTCCATGAAACTCGTTTTCTCCAAATAACCACACCGACTTATTATTTTTTTTTGAACTTCACACCGACTTAATTCTGTATATATAATCAAAATGGAAATTTCTGGAGGTAGCGAGAAGAGATTATTATATTTAGATATTTACATATATTTGTACTAATCACTCTCTTAATTACAATGAACAATTGAGCTACAGTTAAAAACAGTTGCATGAACAGTACAACCACATGTAAAACACCACAACCAACCAAACATTCATCATATAATTACCCTTTTAATTACTTTGGCAGATTTTTTTGGTACCAAGCCATACCCATGTTTTAATAGATAGAATAATTACACTACCTAAATCCATTTATAAAAGCGTGAAACAAAAACATTTAATAAGTCTCACATCATTTAAAAAACCATTCCAAATAACCAAAACAAACAGCACCTAAACTCGAGAACACAATATTTCCCCCTTCACTCTCACACACACACTTGCACCTTCACTCACACCAGATCAAAAACCCTAACTCTTTACAACAACGGTAACGGAATGAACGTTCCGCCATTAGCGCCGTCGGGGACATGCGGAGGAGCGATACTACCGCCTGCAGCGGCACAGCCGTCGTACACGGTGTTACCGACGGCGGCGGGAGCGGAAGCAATGTTATATAAGTTTGATACTTTGATTCAATGAGAAATATTATATAACTATGTGTTTCTGATATATAGTTTGAATTAGCTAGGGGTAGTTTTAGTCTCGAGAGCTACTCAACGTCTATTTACTATGCTATTGTTTGAATTAGTTAGCAGTAGTTTTAGACTTTTAGCTGTGATTTGATATTTTTGGATAGTAGTTTGCGCGTTTTAATGTGATAAATTGGCGCATCAAATGAGATACAACAAGTAAGATTAGTATGAATTATAGGGTGTTTGGCCGAGTTTTTGACAAGGGAGCTTATTGTGTTTTGGATTAGCCAAACAGCCTCTTGGTTGGGAGTAGCTGTGAGTGGATTTTGAGGGTTTTACTTGCTGGATTTGCAGATCATATTTGTTTTGCGTATTAAAGTAAAGGAATTTGTGTTGTTGTATAGAAGTGGTTTGGCATGAACAGGGGAACATGAGTGTGTATCACTGATTATAATGGGAAAGGGAACATAATGGGGTTTCTGGGGTTAAAGGTTACATTTGGACGATATTCATCTAGCTCTATGAACTTTCGTGTATCATTAATGTTTCAGTAATATATATGTGTGAGTGTAACATGATAACTTGGTATATTAAGCATGACATAGTTTGCATTGTTAGGAGTCGCCTTAGGTCTGAGTATAGTTTGTGGATTTTAGCTCCTGGAAAACGTGTTATGGATTATCTGGGGTTAGAAGTTATGCTCGCATGATATTTGTTGAGAATTATTATTATATGAACTGTTTTTTTTTTTTTCCTTTCAGATTTTAGCTTGTTCATTGTATTTATATTTATGCCTCATCGGTTAAGTTTACGGGCACCTGATGCTATACATTTGATAGAAGTTCTATTTATCTTGCATGTCATGTTTGCATATATGATTGTATGGTAAGACTGCAGATATTTTGATGCTAAATTCAATGAATTAGTGTCAGGATCTTCTAATTTTTTAAACTCATGTTTTTTTCCGCAGGGATCATGGTGACATGTCATCGAAGAAGTATGATAAGTGTGTATATCTAGGTGCGCTAAAATTTGTTCCTCATGCTGTCTACAAGCTTCTAGAAAACATGCCCATGCCATGGGAACAGGTACTGTAATTTTATTTCTCGTTGGAATGGACTGTGACTTTTATTTCTTAATATCGTTGGTTGCTTTTAATCTACCTTTATCTGATGATTTTATTATGTCTGTGTTAACATAGGTCCGTGATGTTAAGGTGCTATATCACATTACTGGCGCAATCACGTGTGTAAATGAGATTCCATGGGTTGTTGAACCAATATATCTTGCTCAGGTATGCTTTTTTGCTACAGTAACCAACTGTATGAAACGAAAAGACTAAAGTTATCCACGATGAATTCTATCTACATTTCAGTAATTGTTCCCCAATTATATTACGAAGTATATTGATTCTAATGAACTTTTGCAGTGGGGAACCATGTGGATTATGATGAGAAGGGAGAAGAGGGCCCGTAGACAATTCAAGAGAATGCGGTTTCCTCCTTTTGATGATGAAGAGCCTCCACTGGATTACGCTGACAATCTTCTGGATGTGGATCCTTTGGAACCAATACAACTGGAGTTGGATGAGGAGGAAGATTCTGCTGTCTATACTTGGTTCTATGACCATAAGCCTCTTGTGAACACAACGCTTATTAACGGACCTAGTTACCGAAAATGGCATCTTTCACCCCCTATCATGGCAACACTTCATCGATTAGCAGGACAGCTACTTTCTGATCTGATTGATCGTAACTATTTCTATCTGTTTGATATGGAGTCATTTTTCACCGCCAAAGCTCTTAATATGTGCATACTGGGTATTTTTTTTTTTATTTTTATTTTTTTTTTTTTTTTTTTTTTATTTATTTATTTTTTCTTCAAGTTTTTGCATGTACGTTTCTTTTATTTTAACATGCTGCTTATGTTGAGAGTCCGTTGAGCATCTTTTTAAAGTTTTTCGTTGTTTGCAGGTGGCCCAAAATTTGAACCCTTGTATCGTGACATGGAGAAAGGTGATGAGGACTGGAATGAGTTTAACGACATTAATAAACTTATTATCCGTTCACCTTTGAGGACAGAGTACAGGGTCGCGTTCCCTCATCTGTACAACAATAGGCCAAGGAAAGTAAGGTTATGTGTATATCATACGCCAATGGTCATGTATATAAAAACAGAGGATCCTGATTTGCCTGCATTTTATTATGATCCCCTGATACATCCCATAACTGCTGCTAACAAATATCGGCGTGCTAAGATAGCCTACGAGGATGATGACGAGGATGATTTCTCTTTGCCAGATGGTGTCGAGCCCTTGCTTACCAACACTCTTTTATACACGGACAATACAGCTGCTGGTATTTCCTTGTTATTTGCACCTCGACCTTTCAACATGAAATCTGGTCGAATGAGGCGTGCTCAAGATATCCCTCTTGTGTCCGAGTGGTATAAAGAACACTGGTATTTGATTTGGATCTTGTAGGCAAAGGAAGCTAGTCAGTTGACGACCAGTACTACCAATGTTCATGGTGATGAACTCATTGTTACTACAACGAGTCCCTACGAACAATCTGCTTTTGCTTCCATAACTGACTGGCGTGTGAGAGCAATGTCAGCTACAAACCTCCATCTCCGTGTGAATCATATATATGTAAACTCGGAAGACATAAAGGTATCATCGCTTACACTTCTTTCTATAAGGTAGCGCCACTTAAGTTTCTAAGGTCTTATGTGTTTTGTATTGATATTTTGTGCAGGAAACGGGGTACACATACATTATGCCAAAGAATATCTTGAAGAAATTCATATGCATTGCCGATTTGAGAACTCAGATTTCTGGCTACTTGTATGGTGTAAGTCCTCCTGACAACCCTCAAGTGAAAGAAATTCGTTGCATCGCCATGCCGCCACAGTGGGGGACCCATCAACAAGTGCATCTTCCATCAGCTCTCCCTGAACATGACTTCCTTAACAATCTTGAACCATTGGGATGGATGCACACCCAACCAAACGAGCTCCCTCAGTTGTCGCCACAGGTCTGTCTTCATTTTTATGACCCAGTCACAAGATTAATAACAAGTATATATAACAAACAGGCTGGGCGGGGCTGCCGTCTGGTTAATGGGTCAAGCTGCGTTTTAATGGTGGGCTGGTTTTGTAAAACACTTAGATACTATAAACCTGCGTTTTTACATTTTACTTAGCTTTTTGTGCCTCTGTTTGCCTGTTTTTTCCCTTGGTTCTTTGCTCTTTGCTTTTTATGCCCCGTGCGTTTCTTCCCTGTTTTTGTGTTTGCGGTTCTGTGTTTGCTTTTTGCCTGCTTGTTGTCTGCTTTGTTTTTTTCGGTTGCTCTCCTGCCTTTGCTCTCTCACGCGCACACATGCACTTGTCGGAGGTCTCTTTGGAAGCAGTCTCTCTACCCCTGGGTTTTCCTTGGGGTAGGGGTAGGATCTGTCTACATCCCACCTCCCCCACACCCTGCCACGGCGGGATTGGGTTTGTTGTTGTTGTTGTAATCTGATTGAAGCTTACTTCTCTCTAAATAGAATGATTAGGTAAGGTGTATTTATGCCTTAAAGACACTTTTACTTTCAACCTGGTTGACTTGTTTGACCCATTTGACCTTTTCTATTATTGGCCAATTTTTATTTTATCTTTTGGACCTGTTACAGATGTAACAATATTTGGTAACTTACCTCTGTATGATATGATTTATGTAGGACCTTACCTTCCATGCTCGGATTTTGGAAAACAATAAACAATGGGATGGAGAGAAATCGATCATATTGACTTGCAGTTTCACCCCTGGTTCGTGCTCTTTGACTGCATATAAGCTCACTCCTACCGGACATGAATGGGGCCGTGCTAACAAAGATAATGGAAGTAACCCTCATGGGTATCTTCCAACCCACTATGAGAAGGTCCAGATGCTTCTAAGTGACCATTTTCTCGGGTTCTACATGGTAAGCAACAACTGCTCTTACATTAGGTGGAACTTAATTTACACTCAGTATTATGCATACATCTTCTCTGTGAATTGGTGAAATTAATGGAATCGTCTATGCTTGGTATCATCTGCATTGGTTGCTAGTTGCACTATTTGCCGTCACTTCTAGTCCCTCAATATTAACTAGATCTGCTTTTCGGTGTGAAGAGTAAACTGATTATGTACCGATAGTGAAAGCAAGTTTTAGTGCACCAGCACACCATATATGCAACTAATTATAGACGAAGGGCGGTTTCTTTAATCTTCACCAAATCAATAGGATTATATAATCTCTAATGTACTCTTGATAGTTAAAGCGGACTGCTTATATTTCGACTATATATATATATATATATATATATATATATATATATATATATATATATATATATATATATATATGATTTGTAACTAAGCTCTTCATTGATTTTGTGCTTCAGGTTCCCGATAATGGTCCTTGGAATTACAATTTTATGGGAGTGAAGCATACAGCTGGCATGAAGTACGGGATAAAGCTAGGAACTCCACGAGAATTTTATCATGAAGATCACAGGCCAACACATTTCTTGGAGTTTAGCAATCTGGAAGAAGGTGATGTGGCTGAGGGAGACCGGGAAGACACATTTTCTTAAAGAAAAATGCTGCTGTTAAAACTTGTAAACTGCGACTTTTTGATCAGTTTTGCAAACTAGGCTCATCTCAGATATGCTGTAAATATTTGAATAGTTCATCTTGATGATTTGTATGATCGATGCCTGGTGCTTGCAAACCAGGCTTATTACAAAAGATTTTGTAGGCTTATGACTGTCGAGAGTTTATATTAACAAAATCAAAACATCAGCGATGTTTTTGACAGAAGATTTATGGATGTTGCAGTGTGTTTTGTTGGGTGTTTTTGTTTGTTTGTGGCTTTGCTTTTTTGATTCTGAGATGAGCGGAAATTTCTGTCTATTATATAGGCAGTTTGAACTTTGAAGTGTGTATATGTTTAACATATGGCTATTTTACAATCCAGAGTTATTTTGGATCTTTCACATAATCCCAACTTCAGGTCCACAATTTCACTAGACTTAACTTCGCCTGCCAATATTCAGAGCTCAATCTATTGATTGTTGAATTATGCTCTTTTATGGGCTTAATGGCACTAGCGAGCATGAGGATAACAATTATGCTCTTTTATGGCTAGACACAATTTTGCCCTTTAAAGCAGTTGGGCTAGACACATTTTGCCCATTAACATAAGTGAACACCCGTGTTTTTTCTCTACACACCACCCTTATTCTATATTTGTCATTTTTTCCCGATATAGTGCTGTCTTCTAGTGGCCACAGACATTGCATACACATAAACTTTAATTGTTTTTTTTATCAATAAAAAATGGGTCAGAATGAGTGGTATTAA
The DNA here is from genome assembly GCA_021014915.2 of Artemisia tridentata subsp. tridentata. NCBI lineage: Eukaryota > Viridiplantae > Streptophyta > Magnoliopsida > Asterales > Asteraceae > Artemisia > Artemisia tridentata. The sequence continues at coordinate 96,008,606 of CP139503.1, forward strand.
CAATCTTATTTTTCTCAGACACTTCATTTTCACCTTCATTATTACACTATAATAAATGCTCCTAATACACACATTCAATTACTCGAATCACTAATTCTAGGTCCTATGTACTTACCACTTAAGCATGGACATTAAATCAAGATACTTATACATGAAGCCTCCACATTTATAAGGGGACTCAATCTTTTAGTAGATATAGATATTGCAAGAAAACTATTGTCTAAAATATAGTATGTAACGTCTTCCCAAATCAGTTATATGAATCAGAAACATCTTCAGAAATCAGTTATACACATCAGAATTATTTAATCAGAAATCAGATACATAAAATCAAATTGAAAAGTATAATGTAAACATTAAATGGCAAAATCGGTCTTGTAAAACCCATAAGTATTTAATATTATTTTAAATAACGACAATCAGAATGATAATTATATTGCAATAAAAATATTGACTAAAATATAGGATGTAACAACGTCCTTAGAAAATAGTTATATACATCAGAATCATTGAGTTAGAAATCAGAAACATACAATCATATTAAAATATTTTAAATAACGACCATCAGAATCAAAATTATATTGCAATATATATATATATATATATATATATATATATATATATATATATATATATATATATATATATATATATATATATATATATATATATATATTGATTAAAATATAGGATGTAACAACGTCTTCAAAAATCAGTTATATACATCAGAATCATTTAAACAGAAATCATATACATACAATCAAATTAAAATATAGAATGTAAACATTAAATTCATTCAATTTATACATTCGGTGAACAAATAATAACATTTACATCAGAATGATCAATTCAAATACTAAACGGTTTTTTCCCCTTCAGACACATCCTCGTCAGAAACAACAAAATATTTTTTTTGTATTCTATTCTCACATTCTTAACCCTAATTTTGAATAAATCATCAGTCATTTAAGGAATCTTAAACTCATTATCATGATCATCCTGCAAACTGTAAAAAAAAAAAAAGAAAAATTATAAATTATTAAGAATAATATGATTTATCATGTTAGTATATTTAGAACAAATAGTTTTACTTTTTTTTTATGGATCTGATTGCGCGCAACTTCTCTGTTGGTGATCAAACTTGTTTTTGGAACAAAATACGAATCCAACATGACATCAACTGCATGTAATTCATACTATTCGTAAAGTTAAATCCTCTAATTTCAAAGTAATATATAATTGAATGATATGTTAATTAATTATCGTAATGACTTACAGCAACATGTACCATGTTCTGCCATGATAAAAGATAGATCAAACAAAAGTTTATTTGGGATTGTCACAACATACCAATACAAATCAACAAAAAGATATCAACATAATAATAATTTTAAAGAATTTACTATTAGCCTATTACCTCAAATCTTGTAGCATAAATGCTAAACATAATTTAGAATAAACTCTGCGAAAAACACAACACAAATTAAATATAAACTGATAATCAATATCAAATAGAACTCAAATGCTTGCACTCACCAAATATACCGTCAACATCAGAAACTGAAATCATGTACATGGTTTTGCCAGCGATAAGAAAACGAAGGCACTTAGGTTAGAAGACTAATGAACAATGAGCATCCACATTGGGCGAGTATATATAGGCTCAGGATTATGGATTCGCAACCGTGCCCCTATAGATAACGCAATTCAAATATAGAAAAGATATCGGTGAAAATAACCATTGTTTTTAAAACCTTCTAGAACGTGCATCTCATATTTGGAAACACGTCTCTGATACGACCGAGAGTTTCGCGACACCAAAGTTTCAGAAAACACACCCGGTTCCTCAAAAGGTTTTTTTATTTTATTTTATTTATTTATTTATTTTATTCGCGTTTTCGACACGTGTATGTTTGAGGAGCCTTTTAATAAAAAACAAGGACGATTTTTGCAGTTTACTCTTAATATTATTATCTTTATCTATAAAAAACATAATTCGAGTTTATTTCTTGCGGTCCATGAAACTCGTTTTCTCCAAAAATAACCACACCGACTTATTATTTTTTTTTGAACTTCACACCGACTTAATTCTGTATATATAATCAAAATGGAAATTTCTGGAGGTAGCGAGAAGAGATTATTATATTTAGATATTTACATATATTTGTACTAATCACTCTCTTAATTACAATGAACAATTGAGCTACAGTTAAAAACAGTTGCATGAACAGTACAACCACATGTAAAACACCACAACCAACCAAACATTCATCATATAATTACCCTTTTAATTACTTTGGCAGATTTTTTTGGGTACCAAGCCATACCCATGTTTTAATAGATAGAATAATTACACTACCTAAATCCATTTATAAAAGCGTGAAACAAAAACATTTAATAAGTCTCACATCATTTAAAAAACCATTCCAAATAACCAAAACAAACAGCACCTAAACTCGAGAACACAATATTTCCCCCTTCACTCTTCACACACACACTTGCACCTTCACTCACACCAGATCAAAAACCCTAACTCTTTACAACAACGGTAACGGAATGAACGTTCCGCCATTAGCGCCGTCGGGGACATGCGGAGGAGCGATACTACCGCCTGCAGCGGCACAGCCGTCGTACACGGTGTTACCGACGGCGGCGGGAGCGGAAGCAATGTTATATAAGTTTGATACTTTGATTCAATGAGAAATATTATATAACTATGTGTTTCTGATATATAGTTTGAATTAGCTAGGGGTAGTTTTAGTCTCGAGAGCTACTCAACGTCTATTTACTATGCTATTGTTTGAATTAGTTAGCAGTAGTTTTAGACTTTTAGCTGTGATTTGATATTTTTGGATAGTAGTTTGCGCGTTTTAATGTGATAAATTGGCGCATCAAATGAGATACAACAAGTAAGATTAGTATGAATTATAGGGTGTTTGGCCGAGTTTTTGACAAGGGAGCTTATTGTGTTTTGGATTAGCCAAACAGCCTCTTGGTTGGGAGTAGCTGTGAGTGGATTTTGAGGGTTTTACTTGCTGGATTTGCAGATCATATTTGTTTTGCGTATTAAAGTAAAGGAATTTGTGTTGTTGTATAGAAGTGGTTTGGCATGAACAGGGGGAACATGAGTGTGTATCACTGATTATAATGGGAAAGGGAACATATGGGGTTTCTGGGGTTAAAGGTTACATTTGGACGATATTCATCTAGCTCTATGAACTTTCGTGTATCATTAATGTTTCAGTAATATATATGTGTGAGTGTAACATGATAACTTGGTATATTAAGCATGACATAGTTTGCATTGTTAGGAGTCGCCTTAGGTCTGAGTATAGTTTGTGGATTTTAGCTCCTGGAAAACGTGTTATGGATTATCTGGGGTTAGAAGTTATGCTCGCATGATATTTGTTGAGAATTATTATTATATGAACTGTTTTTTTTTTTTTTCCTTTCAGATTTTAGCTTGTTCATTGTATTTATATTTATGCCTCATCGGTTAAGTTTACGGGCACCTGATGCTATACATTTGATAGAAGTTCTATTTATCTTGCATGTCATGTTTGCATATATGATTGTATGGTAAGACTGCAGATATTTTGATGCTAAATTCAATGAATTAGTGTCAGGATCTTCTAATTTTTTAAACTCATGTTTTTTTCCGCAGGGATCATGGTGACATGTCATCGAAGAAGTATGATAAGTGTGTATATCTAGGTGCGCTAAAATTTGTTCCTCATGCTGTCTACAAGCTTCTAGAAAACATGCCCATGCCATGGGAACAGGTACTGTAATTTTATTTCTCGTTGGAATGGACTGTGACTTTTATTTCTTAATATCGTTGGTTGCTTTTAATCTACCTTTATCTGATGATTTTATTATGTCTGTGTTAACATAGGTCCGTGATGTTAAGGTGCTATATCACATTACTGGCGCAATCACGTGTGTAAATGAGATTCCATGGGTTGTTGAACCAATATATCTTGCTCAGGTATGCTTTTTTGCTACAGTAACCAACTGTATGAAACGAAAAGACTAAAGTTATCCACGATGAATTCTATCTACATTTCAGTAATTGTTCCCCAATTATATTACGAAGTATATTGATTCTAATGAACTTTTGCAGTGGGGAACCATGTGGATTATGATGAGAAGGGAGAAGAGGGCCCGTAGACAATTCAAGAGAATGCGGTTTCCTCCTTTTGATGATGAAGAGCCTCCACTGGATTACGCTGACAATCTTCTGGATGTGGATCCTTTGGAACCAATACAACTGGAGTTGGATGAGGAGGAAGATTCTGCTGTCTATACTTGGTTCTATGACCATAAGCCTCTTGTGAACACAACGCTTATTAACGGACCTAGTTACCGAAAATGGCATCTTTCACCCCCTATCATGGCAACACTTCATCGATTAGCAGGACAGCTACTTTCTGATCTGATTGATCGTAACTATTTCTATCTGTTTGATATGGAGTCATTTTTCACCGCCAAAGCTCTTAATATGTGCATACTGGGTATTTTTTTTTTTTTTTTTATTTTATTTTTTTTTTTTTTTTTATTTATTTATTTTTTCTTCAAGTTTTTGCATGTACGTTTCTTTTATTTTAACATGCTGCTTATGTTGAGAGTCCGTTGAGCATCTTTTTAAAGTTTTTCGTTGTTTGCAGGTGGCCCAAAATTTGAACCCTTGTATCGTGACATGGAGAAAGGTGATGAGGACTGGAATGAGTTTAACGACATTAATAAACTTATTATCCGTTCACCTTTGAGGACAGAGTACAGGGTCGCGTTCCCTCATCTGTACAACAATAGGCCAAGGAAAGTAAGGTTATGTGTATATCATACGCCAATGGTCATGTATATAAAAACAGAGGATCCTGATTTGCCTGCATTTTATTATGATCCCCTGATACATCCCATAACTGCTGCTAACAAATATCGGCGTGCTAAGATAGCCTACGAGGATGATGACGAGGATGATTTCTCTTTGCCAGATGGTGTCGAGCCCTTGCTTACCAACACTCTTTTATACACGGACAATACAGCTGCTGGTATTTCCTTGTTATTTGCACCTCGACCTTTCAACATGAAATCTGGTCGAATGAGGCGTGCTCAAGATATCCCTCTTGTGTCCGAGTGGTATAAAGAACACTGTATGGTTAGCTTTCCTAGTAATTCATTTTCTTATCGTTACTTACAATCTTTATTTGATTTAATTGCTTAGCCTTTCTAAATTCTTTTTGCAGCCCTCCTTCATATCCAGTGAAAGTTAGGGTTAGCTATCAGAAGTTGTTGAAATGCTTTGTTTTGAATGAGTTGCATCATAGACCACCAAAAGCTCAAAAGAAGAGGCACTTGTTCCGTTTACTCCAGGCTGACAAGTTTTTCCAGACTACAGAACTTGATTGGGCTGAAGCAGGTCTGCAAGTTTGTAAGCAGGGGTACAACATGCTGAATTTGTTTATCCGTAGAAAGAATCTAAATTACCTTCATCTTGATTACAATTTTAATCTGAAGCCCGTTAAGACTCTTACTACCAAGGAGCGTAAGAAGTCACGGTTTGGAAATGCTTTCCATTTATGCCGTGAGATCTTGCGTTTGACAAAGCTCGTAGTTGATGCAAATATTCAGTTCCGGTTGGGGTACGTGGATGCTTTCCAGTTGGCTGATGGTCTACAATATACATTTTCCCATGTTGGCCAGTTGACTGGTATGTATCGTTACAAGTACAGACTCATGAGACAGATTCGGATGTGCAAAGATTTGAAACATTTGATCTATTACCGGTTTAATACTGGGCCTGTTGGTAAAGGCCCTGGGTGTGGCTTCTGGGCACCCATGTGGAGGGTGTGGTTGTTTTTCTTACGTGGTATAGTGCCTTTGCTGGAGAGGTGGCTGGGAAATCTACTGGCTCGCCAGTTTGACGGTCAACATTCTAAAGGCGTGGCCAAGACTGTTACAAAGCAAGGTGTCGAAAGTCATTTCGACCTGGAGCTTCGTGATGCTGTGATGCATGCTGTTCTTGATGCCATGCCAGGTTATAATCTACTTCATATCACAATCATCCGCCTAAAAGAAATTGTTAAAATTTAGTTTTCGTCTAATTGAAGTGATACTTAACCTGTACTCTTTCTTTTTTGAACTTTCAGAGGGATTAAAGCAAAATAAGGCGAGGACCATTTTGCAGCACTTGAGTGAAGCATGGCGTTGTTGGAAGGCAAATATACCCTGGAAGGTAATATTTTTTTCTAATTTGTTTACATTTTTTAATATATGCAATGTCAACAATATTCATCTGACATTGATGTTTATAGGTTCCGGGATTGCCCGTTCCATTCGAGAACATGATTCTCTTGTACGTGAAGTCAAAAGCTGATTGGTGGACAAATATTGCTCACTATAGTCGTGAACGTATACGTAGGGGTGCCACAGTTGATAAGAATGTCTGTAGGAAGAACTTAGGGAGGCTGACTCGTCTTTGGTTGAAGGCAGAGCAGGTACGGGTGATTGTGTTTGTGTATAATATTCTATTAACGAACTGCAATATCACATCTATACACACGTCTGGAGATAATTAATTTCCTGTTTTATCTATGTTTCTTACAGGAACGCCAACACAAATACTTAAAAGATGGTCAGCATGTCACCCCAGAGGAAGTTGTGGCTATCCACACTACTACAGTGCATTGGTTGGAATCTAGAAAGTTCTCACCCATACCGTTTCCACCATTGTCTTACAAGCATGATACAAAGCTTCTTATTCTTGCTCTTGAGAGGCTTAAGGAATCTTATAGTGTGGCTGTGAGGTTAAATCAGCTCCAAAGAGAATAAATGGGTTTGATTGAACAAGCTTATGACAATCCCCATGAGGCGTTATCAAGAATAAAACGTCATCTTCTTACCCAGCGTGCTTTGTATAGCTATCTGATTCCAGTCTATGAGATTGAGCCTCTTGAAAAGATCACCGACGCATATCTTGATCAATACTTGTAGTATGAAGGTGACAAGCGTCATCTGTTTCCTAATTGGATCAAGCCTGCAGATTCTGAGCCACCACCACTCTTGGTTTATAAATGGTGCCAGGGCATAAACAATTTGCAGGGTATATGGGACACTGGTGATGGTCAGTGTGTGGTGATGCTTCAGACCAAGTTTGAGAAGTTTTTTGAAAAGATTGATATGACAATGCTTAACAGGCTTCTGCGATTGGTCCTTGACCACAATATTGCTGATTATGTCACGGCAAAGAACAATGTTGTGCTGTCTTATAAAGATATGAGCCACACAAACTCTTATGGACTGATACGTGGCCTGCAGTTTGCATCTTTTGTGGTTCAGTACTATGGATTGGTCTTGGATCTTTTAATCCTTGGTTTGACTCGTGCAAGTGAGATTGCTGGTCCACCACAGATGCCAAATCTTGGAAGGAGTGTTTTTTGGGACATGAAGAATCGTCTTCCCCGAAGTATCACAACACTGGAGTGGGAGAATAGCTTTGTCTCTGTTTACAGCAAAGACAATCCAAACCTGCTGTTTAGCATGTAAGTTACTCCTCCTTTTGCTGGACCACACTTGCTTTTTCAGTGTAATCATTTAGCATACGGCGTTGTTTTGTTTTGAAGTAAATTGTATTTTATACATGTTAATGGAACCTTTGTCAATGGCATGCAGGTGTGGGTTTGAGGTCCGTATATTGCCGAAAATAAGAATGACTCAGGAGGCATTCAGCAATACAAAAGACGGAGTTTGGAATTTGCAGAATGAACAGACAAAAGAGCGTACAGCAGTTGCTTTCTTACGAGTTGATGATGAACACATGAAAGTGTTTGAGAATCGCGTGAGGCAAATTCTTATGAGTTCAGGGTCTACGACATTGTTACTACAACGAGTCCCTACGAACAATCTGCTTTTGCTTCCATAACTGACTGGCGTGTGAGAGCAATGTCAGCTACAAACCTCCATCTCCGTGTGAATCATATATATGTAAACTCGGAAGACATAAAGGTATCATCGCTTACACTTCTTTCTATAAGGTAGCGCCACTTAAGTTTCTAAGGTCTTATGTGTTTTGTATTGATATTTTGTGCAGGAAACGGGGTACACATACATTATGCCAAAGAATATCTTGAAGAAATTCATATGCATTGCCGATTTGAGAACTCAGATTTCTGGCTACTTGTATGGTGTAAGTCCTCCTGACAACCCTCAAGTGAAAGAAATTCGTTGCATCGCCATGCCGCCACAGTGGGGGACCCATCAACAAGTGCATCTTCCATCAGCTCTCCCTGAACATGACTTCCTTAACAATCTTGAACCATTGGGATGGATGCACACCCAACCAAACGAGCTCCCTCAGTTGTCGCCACAGGTCTGTCTTCATTTTTATGACCCAGTCACAAGATTAATAACAAGTATATATAACAAACAGGCTGGGCGGGGCTGCCGTCTGGTTAATGGGTCAAGCTGCGTTTTAATGGTGGGCTAGGTTTTGTAAAACACTTAGATACTATAAGACCTGCGTTTTTACATTTTACTTAGCTTTTTGTGCCTCTGTTTGCCTGTTTTTTTCCTTGGTTCTTTGCTCTTTGCTTTTTGTGCCCCGTGCGTTTCTTCCCTGTTTTTGTGTTTGCGGTTCTGTGTTTGCTTTTTTGCCTGCTTGTTGCCTCTGTTTGCCTGTTTTTTTCCTTGGTTCTTTGCTCTTTGCTTGTTGTCTGCTTTGTTTTTTCGGTTGCTCTCCTGCCTTTGCTCTCTCACGCGCACACATGCACTTGCCGGAGTCTCTTTGGAAGCAGTCTCTCTACCCCTGGGTTTTCCTTGGGGTAGGGGTAGGATCTGTCTACATCCCACCTCCCCCACACCCTGCCACGGCGGGATTGGGGTTTGTTGTTGTTGTTGTAATCTGATTGAAGCTTACTTCTCTCTAAATAGAATGATTAGGTAAGGTGTATTTATGCCTTAAAGACACTTTTACTTTCAACCTGGTTGACTTGTTTGACCCATTTGACCTTTTCTATTATTGGCCAATTTTTATTTTATCTTTTGGACCTGTTACAGATGTAACAATATTTGGTAACTTACCTCTGTATGATATGATTTATGTAGGACCTTACCTTCCATGCTCGGATTTTGGAAAACAATAAACAATGGGATGGAGAGAAATCGATCATATTGACTTGCATTTTTCACCCCTGGTTCGTGCTCTTTGACTGCATATAAGCTCACTCCTACCGGACATGAATGGGGCCGTGCTAACAAAGATAATGGAAGTAACCCTCATGGGTATCTTCCAACCCACTATGAGAAGGTCCAGATGCTTCTAAGTGACCATTTTCTCGGGTTCTACATGGTAAGCAACAACTGCTCTTACATTAGGTGGAACTTAATTTACACTCAGTATTATGCATACATCTTCTCTGTGAATTGGTGAAATTAATGGAATCGTCTATGCTTGGTATCATCTGCATTGGTTGCTAGTTGCACTATTTGCCGTCACTTCTAGTCCCTCAATATTTAACTAGATCTGCTTTTCGGTGTGAAGAGTAAACTGATTATGTACCGATAGTGAAAGCAAGTTTTAGTGCACCAGCACACCATATATGCAACTAATTATAGACGAAGGGCGGTTTCTTTAATCTTCACCAAATCAATAGGATTATATAATCTCTAATGTACTCTTGATAGTTTAAAGCGGACTGCTTATATTTCGACTATATATATATATATATATATATGATTTGTAGCTAAGCTCTTCATTGATTTTGTGCTTCAGGTTCCCGATAATGGTCCTTGGAATTACAATTTTATGGGAGTGAAGCATACAGCTGGCATGAAGTACGGGATAAAGCTAGGAACTCCACGAGAATTTTATCATGAAGATCACAGGCCAACACATTTCTTGGAGTTTAGCAATCTGGAAGAAGGTGATGTGGCTGAGGGAGACCGGGAAGACACATTTTCTTAAAGAAAAATGCTGCTGTTAAAACTTGTAAACTGCGACTTTTTGATCAGTTTTGCAAACTAGGCTCATCTCAGATATGCTGTAAATATTTGAATAGTTCATCTTGATGATTTGTATGATCGATGCCTGGTGCTTGCAAACCAGGCTTATTACAAAAGATTTTGTAGGCTTATGACTGTCGAGAGTTTATATTAACAAAATCAAAACATCAGCGATGTTTTTGACAGAAGATTTATGGATGTTGCAGTGTGTTTTGTTGGGTGTTTTTGTTTGTTTGTGGCTTTGCTTTTTTGATTCTGAGATGGAGCGGAAATTTCTGTCTATTATATAGGCAGTTTGAACTTTGAAGTGTGTATATGTTTAACATATGGCTATTTTACAATCCAGAGTTATTTTGGATCTTTCACATAATCCCAACTTCAGGTCCACAATTTCACTAGACTTAACTTCGCCTGCCAATATTCAGAGCTCAATCTATTTGATTGTTGAATTATGCTCTTTTATGGCTTAATGGCACTAGCGAGCATGAGGATAACAATTATGCTCTTTTATGGGCTAGACACATTTTGCCCTTTAAAGCAGTTGGGCTAGACACATTTTGCCCATTAACATAAGTGAACACCCGTGTTTTTTCTCTACACACCACCCTTATTCTATATTTGTCATTTTTCCCGATATAGTGCTGTCTTCTAGTGGCCACAGACATTGCATACACATAAACTTTAATTGTTTTTTTATCAATAAAAAATGGGTCAGAATGAGTGGTATTAACAATCTTATTTTTCTCAGACACTTCATTTTCACCTTCATAAGTGAACATTAAATCAAGATACTTATACATGAAGCCTCCACATTTATAAGGGGACTCAATCTTTTAGTAGATATAGATATTGCAAGAAAACTATTGTCTAAAATATAGTATGTAACAATGTCTTCCCAAATCAGTTATATGAATCAGAAACATCTTCAGAAATCAGTTATACACATCAGAATTATTTAATCAGAAATCAGATACATAAAATCAAATTGAATAATATAATGTAAACATTAAATGATTAGGTAAGGTGTATTTATGCCTTAAAGACACTTTTACTTTCAACCTGGTTGACTTGTTTGACCCGTTTGACCTTTTCTATTATTGGCCAATTTTTATTTTATCTTTTGGACCTGTTACAGATGTAACAATATTTGGTAACTTACCTCTGTATGATATGATTTATGTAGGACCTTACCTTCCATGCTCGGATTTTGGAAAACAATAAACAATGGGATGGAGAGAAATCGATCATATTGACTTGCAGTTTCACCCCTGGTTCGTGCTCTTTGACTGCATATAAGCTCACTCCTACCGGACATGAATGGGGCCGTGCTAACAAAGATAATGGAAGTAACCCTCATGGGTATCTTCCAACCCACTATGAGAAGGTCCAGATGCTTCTAAGTGACCATTTTCTCGGGTTATACATGGTAAGCAACAACTGCTCTTACATTAGGTGGAACTTAATTTACACTCAGTATTATGCATACATCTTCTCTGTGAATTGGTGAAATTAATGGAATCGTCTATGCTTGGTATCATCTGCATTGGTTGCTAGTTGCACTATTTGCCGTCACTTCTAGTCCCTCAATATTTAACTAGATCTGCTTTTCGGTGTGAAGAGTAAACTGATTATGTACCGATAGTGAAAGCAAGTTTTAGTGCACCAGCACACCATATATGCAACTAATTATAGACGAAGGGCGGTTTCTTTAATCTTCACCAAATCAATAGGATTATATAATCTCTAATGTACTCTTGATAGTTAAAGCGGACTGCTTATATTTCGACTATATATATATATATATATATATATATATATGATTTGTAACTAAGCTCTTCATTGATTTTGTGCTTCAGGTTCCCGATAATGGTCCTTGGAATTACAATTTTATGGGAGTGAAGCATACAGCTGGCATGAAGTACGGGATAAAGCTAGGAACTCCACGAGAATTTTATCATGAAGATCACAGGCCAACACATTTCTTGGAGTTTAGCAATCTGGAAGAAGGTGATGTGGCTGAGGGAGACCGGGAAGACACATTTTCTTAAAGAAAAATGCTGCTGTTAAAACTTGTAAACTGCGACTTTTTGATCAGTTTTGCAAACTAGGCTCATCTCAGATATGCTGTAAATATTTGAATAGTTCATCTTGATGATTTGTATGATCGATGCCTGGTGCTTGCAAACCAGGCTTATTACAAAAGATTTTGTAGGCTTATGACTGTCGAGAGTTTATATTAACAAAATCAAAACATCAGCGATGTTTTTGACAGAAGATTTATGGATGTTGCAGTGTGTTTTGTTGGGTGTTTTTGTTTGTTTGTGGCTTTGCTTTTTTGATTCTGAGATGGAGCAGAAATTTCTGTCTATTATATAGGCAGTTTGAACTTTGAAGTGTGTATATGTTTAACATATGGCGTTGATAACCAACACGCGTTTATACCTTTTGCATTTGATACTTTTGACTTTCTTGCATCGGAGGCTGTGGAGCTGCTCAAAAGAGTCCAACGGGTTATGCATGGCAATGTTACGACCCCAAGGTCTTTGAATGTTGTTTTTAAAAGACTAAGTTTTGCTATTCAAAAAGGGCTAGCGGCGCAGCTTGTTGCCCGCTTGCCTGTCGTTTCAGTGTAAAACTTTATTATTTTTATTTATAAAACATATGGCTATTTTACAATCCAGAGTTATTTTGGATCTTTCACATAATCCCAACTTCAGGTCCACAATTTCACTATGGCTTGGTACCCAAAAAAATCTGCCAAAGTAATTAAAAGGGTAATTATATGATGAATGTTTGGTTGGTTGTGGTGTTTTACTTGTGGTTGTACTGTTCATGCAACTGTTTTTAAATGTAGCTCAACTGTTCATTGCAATTTGATTAAGTCGGTGTGAAGTTCAAAAAAAAATAATAAGTCGGTGTGGTTATTTTGGAGAAAACGAGTTTCATGGAACTCGAATTATGTTTTTTACAGATAAAGATAATAATATTAAGAGTAAATTGCAAAAATCGTCCTTGTTTTTTTATTAAAAGGCTCCCCAAACATACACGTGTCGAAAACGCGAATAAAATAAATAAATAAATAAAGTAAAATAAAAAAACCTTTTGAGGAACCGGGTGTGTTTTCTGAAACTTTGGTGTCGCGAAACTCTCGGTCGTATCAGAGACGTGTTTCCAAATATGAGATGCACGTTCTAGAAGGTTTTAAAAACAATGGTTATTTTCACCGATATCTTTTCTATATTTGAATTGCGTTATCTATAGGGGCACGGTTGCGAAACCATAATCCTGAGCCTATATATACTCGCCCAATGTGGATGCTCATTGTTCATTAGTCTTCTAACCTAAGTGCCTTCGTTTTCTTATCGCTGGCAAAACCATGTACATGATTTCAGTTTCTGATGTTGACGGCATATTTGGTGAGTGCAAGCATTTGAGTTCTATTTGATATTGATTATCAGTTTATATTTAATTTGTGTTGTGTTTTTCGCAGAGTTTATTCTAAATTATGTTTAGCATTTATGCTACAAGATTTGAGGTAATAGGCTAATAGTAAATTCTTTAAAATTATTATTATGTTGATATCTTTTTGTTGATTTGTATTGGTATGTTATGACAATCCCAAACAAACTTTTGTTTGATCTATCTTTTATCATGGCAGAACATGGTACATGTTGCTGTAAGTCATTACGATAATTAATTAACATATCATTCAATTATATATTACTTTGAAATTAGAGGATTTAACTTTACGAATAGTATGAATTACATGCAGTTGATGTCATGTTGGATTCGTATTTTGTTCCAAAAACAAGTTTGATCACCAACAGAGAAGTTGCGCGCAATCAAATCCATAAAAAAAAAAAGTAAAACTATTTGTTCTAAATATACTAACATGATAAATCATATTATTCTTAATAATTTATAATTTTTCTTTTTTTTTTTACAGTTTGCAGGATGATCATGATAATGAGTTTAAGATTCCTTAAACGACTGATGATTTATTCAAAATTAGGGTTAAGAATGTGATAATAGAATACAAAAAAAATATTTTGTTTGTTTCTGACGAGGATGTGTCTGAAGAGAAAAATTGAATGAATTTAATATTTACATTCCATATTTTAATTTGATTGTATGTATATGATTTCTGTTTAAATGATTCTGATGTATATAACTGATTTTTGAAGACGTTGTTACATCCTATATTTTCGTCAATATATACATATATATATATATATATATATATATATATACATATATATATATATATACATATATATATATATATACATATATATATATATATTGCAATATATATATATATATATATATATATATATATATATATATATATATATATATATATATATATATATATATACATATATATATTGCAATATATATATATATATGTATATATATATATATATGTATATATATATATATATGTATATATGTATATATATATATATATGTATGTATATATATATATATATATACATATATATATATATATATATATATTATATATATATATATATATATATATATAATATATATATATTGCAATATAATTCTGATTCTGATGGTCGTTATTTAAAATATTTTAATATGATTGTATGTTTCTGATTTCTAACTCAATGATTCTGATGTATATAACTATTTTCTAAGGACGTTGTTACATCCTATATTTTAGTCAATATTTTTATTGCAATATAATTATCATTCTGATTGTCGTTATTTAAAATAATATTAAATACTTATAGGTTTTACAAGACCGATTTTGCCATTTAATGTTTACATTATATTATTCAATTTGATTTTATGTATCTGATTTCTGATTAAATAATTCTGATGTGTATAACTGATTTCTGAAGATGTTTCTGATTCATATAACTGATTTGGGAAGACATTGTTACATACTATATTTTAGACAATAGTTTTCTTGCAATATCTATATCTACTAAAAGATTGAGTCCCCTTATAAATGTGGAGGCTTCATGTATAAGTATCTTGATTTAATGTCCATGCTTAAGTGGTAAGTACATAGGACCTAGAATTAGTGATTCGAGTAATTGAATGTGTGTATTAGGAGCATTTATTATAGTGTAATAATGAAGGTGAAAATGAAGTGTCTGAGAAAAATAAGATTGTTAATACCACTCATTTTGACCCATTTTTTATTGATAAAAAAAACAATTAAAGTTTATGTGTATGCAATGTCTGTGGCCACTAGAAGACAGCACTATATCGGGAAAAATGACAAATATAGAATAAGGGTGGTGTGTAGAGAAAAAACACGGGTGTTCACTTATGTTAATGGGCAAAATGTGTCTAGCCCAACTGCTTTAAAGGGCAAAATGTGTCTAGCCCATAAAAGAGCATAATTGTTATCCTCATGCTCGCTAGTGCCATTAAGCCCATAAAAGAGCATAATTCAACAATCAAATAGATTGAGCTCTGAATATTGGCAGGCGAAGTTAAGTCTAGTGAAATTGTGGACCTGAAGTTGGGATTATGTGAAAGATCCAAAATAACTCTGGATTGTAAAATAGCCATATGTTAAACATATACACACTTCAAAGTTCAAACTGCCTATATAATAGACAGAAATTTCCGCTCCATCTCAGAATCAAAAAAGCAAAGCCACAAACAAACAAAAACACCCAACAAAACACACTGCAACATCCATAAATCTTCTGTCAAAAACATCGCTGATGTTTTGATTTTGTTAATATAAACTCTCGACAGTCATAAGCCTACAAAATCTTTTGTAATAAGCCTGGTTTGCAAGCACCAGGCATCGATCATACAAATCATCAAGATGAACTATTCAAATATTTACAGCATATCTGAGATGAGCCTAGTTTGCAAAACTGATCAAAAAGTCGCAGTTTACAAGTTTTAACAGCAGCATTTTTCTTTAAGAAAATGTGTCTTCCCGGTCTCCCTCAGCCACATCACCTTCTTCCAGATTGCTAAACTCCAAGAAATGTGTTGGCCTGTGATCTTCATGATAAAATTCTCGTGGAGTTCCTAGCTTTATCCCGTACTTCATGCCAGCTGTATGCTTCACTCCCATAAAATTGTAATTCCAAGGACCATTATCGGGAACCTGAAGCACAAAATCAATGAAGAGCTTAGTTACAAATCATATATATATATATATTATATATATATATATATATATATATATATATATATATATATATATATATATATATATATATATTATAGTCGAAATATAAGCAGTCCGCTTTAACTATCAAGAGTACATTAGAGATTATATAATCCTATTGATTTGGTGAAGATTAAAGAAACCGCCCTTCGTCTATAATTAGTTGCATATATGGTGTGCTGGTGCACTAAAACTTGCTTTCACTATCGGTACATAATCAGTTTACTCTTCACACCGAAAAGCAGATCTAGTTAAATATTGAGGGACTAGAAGTGACGGCAAATAGTGCAACTAGCAACCAATGCAGATGATACCAAGCATAGACGATTCCATTAATTTCACCAATTCACAGAGAAGATGTATGCATAATACTGAGTGTAAATTAAGTTCCACCTAATGTAAGAGCAGTTGTTGCTTACCATGTAGAACCCGAGAAAATGGTCACTTAGAAGCATCTGGACCTTCTCATAGTGGGTTGGAAGATACCCATGAGGGTTACTTCCATTATCTTTGTTAGCACGGCCCCATTCATGTCCGGTAGGAGTGAGCTTATATGCAGTCAAAGAGCACGAACCAGGGGTGAAACTGCAAGTCAATATGATCGATTTCTCTCCATCCCATTGTTTATTGTTTTCCAAAATCCGAGCATGGAAGGTAAGGTCCTACATAAATCATATCATACAGAGGTAAGTTACCAAATATTGTTACATCTGTAACAGGTCCAAAAGATAAAATAAAAATTGGCCAATAATAGAAAAGGTCAAATGGGTCAAACAAGTCAACCAGGTTGAAAGTAAAAGTGTCTTTAAGGCATAAATACACCTTACCTAATCATTCTATTTAGAGAGAAGTAAGCTTCAATCAGATTACAACAACAACAACAACAACAAACCTAATCCCGCCGTGGCAGGGTGTGGGGGAGGTGGGATGTAGACAGATCCTACCCCTACCCCAAGGAAAACCCAGGGGTAGAGAGACTGCTTCCAAAGAGACCTCCGGCAAGTGCATGTGTGCGCGTGAGAGAGCAAAGGCAGGAGAGCAACCGAAAAAACAAAGCAGACAACAAGCAGGCAAAAAGCAAACACAGAACCGCAAACACAAAAACAGGGAAGAAACGCACGAGGCACAAAAAGCAAAGAGCAAAGAACCAAGGAAAAAAACAGGCAAACAGAGGCACAATATCACATCCCGTAATTTTCCCTATGATTAATACGTTATTACAACATAAATTAACCATTTTTACAAGTAACAATTTTTTTATTGGCAATCACGACGTTACTTATAATTCACTATTAAAACTTGTAACCGATTCTGTGTTATCACTTAAAACTTTATTTAACAAGTTTTCTTTACAAAAGCTGAATTTCAACAATTTTCTTTACATTCATCAAGTTATCATCCGAAACCCTCATTGTTAAAAATCCATTACTTACAAACTCCTTGTTTAACGGGTAGGTTAAACCCCACAGCATTTTGATTTCCAAACATTATGAACCATGTTATTTTCAAAACGCGATAGAATAACAATCCTCATTCAAAAATGAAAATTTTCTCAAGTCATGTCGACTATAAAAATAGTGATTTCCACATAAACCCCAATAGATCATCTCTTTCGAAATTTATATGACTCCAAACGCTTGAAATCCTTTTGTTCATACGTACACTCTTTCCAACGCCTCGTATAGAGGATTGCACAACATACGACTCCATAACAAATTATCATACTAAAATCTTCATCCCAATGACTTCCACTTATTGCAAAACAACCCTAACAACAACCTTAGACCAGGATTCAGTTTAACGGGTAGGTACTATCACATCCCGTAATTTTCCCTATGATTAATACGTTATTACAACATAAATTAACCATTTTTACAAGTAACAATTTTTTTATTGGCAATCACGACGTTACTTATAATTCACTATTACCTTGAAACAAAACTCATATCTTTAAATAGTCTAAGATTTGCAAGTAAATTAAAACGTTAATATTAATAAATATACGTTTCGATAATCAACCAAACATGTTTTATATATTTCCCGAGCTCACGAAAAATTTCTTAAATACTCACTAATGCTATTGGACCTCGGTACAACTCCCAAACTTTGCTAAACGGGCTTCTAAGACCCATTGGGCCTTAATAAACCCAAGCTACACCAACCGGACCCTTTTATGTATTTCTTTTTGTTTCTGGGCCTGCTCCATCGGACTAGCCCACCAGGCTCTTTAGCCCAAAACGCACCCTTAGCTTATTTTCTTTTGTTAACCGAGTCGTGACCTCCATTCACTTTGGCCATGGCATTTCGAAAATCGACTAACAACTTACCTATATTATTGCACATCTCGTTTAACATTGCTACTAAGATTCATGAATGGTAATCATTTTGCAAATTCGTGCACGTTAACTACCTGAAAGATTGACCAAGCTCAGCTTGTTTCACGCTCTTACTAAACTTGACACAAATTGGAATATCACTCTAAACCAAACCATGTGACTCCAAAACCACCTCCAATATTCCCCAATCACAGAAATGCCACATTGTGAGGTTCTTGACTACTTGAGTACCTGTAACAAATTAGCACAAGCTTCCTAACCATTCTCTTGTATTGATTCACTTGGAGGGATTAAGGAAGAATCGCATGCCCTCTTGGTAATCATTTGAGAAGCTTTCACACTCAAATCTCTCATGTTTTCCTGCACATTTGTCATCATTTCACTCATGCACCAATCTCGTATAAAAATCTTACAACCGATCCCCTAGACAAACAAATAAGACCAAGCATCCCATGATGATATTCCTTACACACCCATTTGTCCCTTACTTCTTGTCTTCCTAGAATCTTGCTGCCAAGAACACCGAACAAGTCAACTATCATGTAACTCTATATAAGTCATCTTCTTTTCCTTCTATACGAACACACTCACTTTCATAATTCACAAACATTTTCAAGGCTTTATCTTTTATACGTATACACACATATATAAACTTCCCATTCCAACATATCCCAAGTTGTTTCCATGTTGGTAAATACAAGAAGAACTCAGGTCGAGTATACACTTTGGAAGCTAATCGGGTTTAGTTGTGAAAAGCTAGATCGATTCTTTTGGTCCTTTGTTCTTCCTTCCATGCACTCGTACGCACATCATCTTGTAAGCATACTCGATCACCTTCCTTTCATTTCATTGTTTGCTTTTTCATATCGCTAAGTGTTAATAATTGAAAATATATGTTTAGTCGATATATATTCACACCCTCGTTAAAATGGTAAATACATCGTAACCTTTGCTAAACTCGACTGTTAGGAACCAGTCGACCTTTCAAAGTGTTAGCAAGCCACCATAGATCACGAATGAACCCTCACAAACCTCACATGCATACGCATTATACAAAAACGAGACTCCTTTTATCTCTGTCATCTCACGTACAAAATATGTAATCAAAATACTTAGTTATTTTTTCCCAGTCTTTTGACTTAGAAAATCTGCCCAACTCGCCATATAAACAGACCTATTTCTTCGAAATAACAAAAGCAACCCACACATAATTTTACTTATTTCGAATCTCAACCTAGTCAACCTCATTTTTCGTGTTTTAAGTTTTTAACGAAAAGCTCTAGAAAGCTATTAAAAACGTCCAAACTTCACGCCACAAAAACTGGTTTAAGAACTTGGTATATTTTCATAATTTCCAGTTTTCAGAAATGTGTGACCAGGCCACAAACCAAAAGTATATCTTCGAATTTATGAACGTAATACCTAAATATTTTCGCACCATCTCAAAGACGACCTAAGATACTACACTTTTCGTGTTTTAAGTATCTTGAAATGATTTGAACTCGTCACTTAAAAACCTTCATTTTAAATCGACAGTTACTAAGATTTCAGAAAATTTCATTTTCAAATAAATACTATAATTGTCGATTGGGCTTGTGTAAGGCCCAATAACACCTAGCGATCCAACAGCCCACTGAGCCCATACCAAATATTTTTAGAATCACAAAAATAATCCAAGTCCAAGCCCAAAAGTATTTTCATGCCCTCGCCTCCAAATTTCTTAACGGGCCTTGTTTTAATTCGTTTTAAGGCCCAATATATCAAAATGAATTTTTCTGGTCAAACCAACAGTTGACTTAAGCTTCAATAAGCTAAAATAAGCTTCTAGAATTTTTATAAAATCTTTCCACAAGTTTCTATGCAAAAAGGACTAACCTTGCAAACTAGTTACGCTTTAAGGGACCAAAACTGCCAACCTTGTAAAAATAGGTTCTGAAACAGTAAAAGCAGTATCTTTGGGATAGAAAATGACTTTATAATAAAGTATAAACTCATATTGTCAATTGGGTTAATTTTGGGTTGAAAATGTAACTTTTTTATAAACTAGGGACTAACGGTGTAACGCAAACACCGTTAGGATATAAAGTGTAAAATAGAGAAAGTTCAAGAGTAAACAGAAACATTATAACATTTTTATTTTCAATCCTCAATTTACACAATCCACCCTCATCTCTTGCATTGTTTCATTTCAAACACAAACTTATTAAAAATATGTTATATTTATTTATATATAACTTTCAAACCACTCGACTCAACGTTTTGTCTCATCCAATTCGAGACAACGACTATCATGATTTCTGAATCATAAAATAATATTATTAATAATATTATTCTTGAACTCCAAACCTCTCAAACCATTCACTCATGTCACCGATCAAATCGTCATACGATTCCTCATATCGCATTCATTATTCGTGCTGGAACGAATTCTCAAACATTGTTATTATTCAGGTCGTGCGTGTAAAACTATCTCCGAAATCTCAACTGAAATTGTATTTCAGTAAATCCTCTTTCATCATTATAGTTATCGCATCAGGTGAGTTCATAGCCCCACTTTTCTTGTTACTGTTTTATAAACTCTTTAGGGGAGATACATGCTCAAATACAATGCTTTTAATTTTCATAAGCACTCTTAACTATTTACACATTACTGTGAGTCCCATAAACTACTCTTTTACCTACTCTGAACTACTTTTTGAAGGCGATACATGTTCGCTTCACATATAAACTTTACTAGTTTACTTTAAACATTAAACTCAATGATAAACCAATTTACTTGTTATTGAAACGTAATACTTGCGGATTAATGCGAACTTATGAGATCACATCTATACATTTTTATATCTCATGGAGAGATACCTGCTATAAACATGATCACAAATGATTTTCAACTGTATGCTATATCTGATCCACTATTGCCTAAGTTTACCTTTATTGCCATGTTCGAAGTCCCTCACATCATGAACCTTAATCACTTGCGAGTGAACGTAAATAATTGTGAATAGATCTATTTGGGACTGACAATCCCCGTTTGGGTCTGCTAGGATGAGCCACCCAGGCGCACTTTATTTGAACAAACTTATGGGTTATTGGCAAATACCCATCACGAGGGCCTATATACTTTACATCATTTTTGATGCCTGTTAAGCGTTGAGTGTCATGAGGCTTAGAGCAATAGAAAGCGATACTGTAGTCATGATACAGTATTGCCACTATTTTTATTAAACTTGAAATTGTATTCACTATATAGCAGAAAATCACTACTTGGCAAACAATAACTATTTTGTTGACCCGGTTAGGGCTAACAAACGAACTATGAGTATATAACAAACCCACTACCTATTTCACAATAAACCAACTTATGGGTGTATAATATCGTAACCCATCGCTTAATTTATTAATAATTGTAATTGTTACAATTATTACCTAAACTTGAAATTATTGAAAATCAACTGATTTTATGAAAACTCTATGGATTTACTCACAAACTCTTGATTTTGGAAATCAACAATATTTACTCACAAACTCATTGATTTTGTAAATCAACAGTTTTCAACTACAAACTCTATGAACTCACCAACCTTTGTGTTGACGCTTTTAGCATGTATTTATCTCAGGTCCATAATGAGCACGGATGGCACGGAGTGAGACGGATACTTATGAAGGCTATAAATATCATTCGAAAACCTATTTAATAAATTTTGAAACCATTGGGACCTTACTTTGTAAACTCTGATATTCGAATGATAAACCTTTAAAACGACCAAATTGTGATCGTTTTCTACTATTCAACTGTTGTGCCATGAAGTAACACCCAATTTAAATTCCGCTGCATATCACGAAATTGGGGGTGTTACAGATTGGTATCAGAGCTACAGTTATAGAGAAACGGGTCTAAATGAGGTCCAAACTATAACTACTTTTACAAACAAAACATTTTATAGCCTTTCGCTCTCCGTGCTTACCATCCGCCAGACGCTCATGTGACTTCTAGATAGTTTTGCTACACCAACACTCTTCTAATATATTGATATATATACTCACCAACTATTTCGAGTACTATACCAACCATTCTTAATTACCTTACTCCCATCTTTATAGATGCGTATAACATACTCTTTCCTATTCCGGAAAATCCGCGCATGGATTATTTTGTGGATTAGTACGAGTGTTAAATCAGAAATTCTTAAGTAGGATGGTTTACAATGCTTTATTTGAATGATTGGGATGCCTTTTATTTAATAAAGAAATTGTAAAGCGCCGAACCATAAGTTTATATTCCTTATTTACATTGTTTGGGACGCCTCTCTATGTAAATAACGAATTATAAACAAGTGGGCTTATTTGTATCTGTAATGACACGAGTATGAAACCGATAATCACAAAAATTCATCAAACACACAACATAACTTTCATTAGAAACCATAAATATTGATACATAGTGATATGATTAGCATTGGGAATGCTAACATTACAAATATCACTAAGAAAGGCATAACATCGTCAATCGGTTGACCCGCTATGCCAATGAAAAACACCACTACGCCAGCAAGAGCAAGACCACGACTGGGTGCAACACCTCGAATATCCTGTACGACAAGAATACACAAGTATTAATGCAATAAAACATTAATACATGGTGTTATTATACGAATTCAAAGCGACATCTTATCGTAATACTATCTCTTACCCCCATATTTCATCCGCGCTGACGGCCAAAACCACGAGTGCTATGAGAAGCGCTATGACCGTGGCCAAGGACTCCAGATCTTCATCTGGGACGTAAGCCAAGAAGACGGCTGCAGCAGCTACATAATTACAAGAACGGTGTAGGTGTAAGACATTTTGTAAATGTTGGGTGAGAGAAATGTGGGTGATAAGGAGTGAAATCCAACACATATATAGAGGAGTAGCAGTGAGGCTACTACTCTAGCCGTTTGTGTTCACTATTCCTCACACAAGGATAAACAAAATTTCTCATCCCCTAAAGCTGAGTTCAGCAATTTTCCTTACATACACCAATCCTCATCCGAATACCTCTATGTAAGAATCTGTGATCAACAAAACTCTTTTGTTTAACGGGTAGGTTACCCGCACAGATTCTTGAAATTGGAAACCATGTGAAATTTCATAAAAGAATAACAATAGTTATTCCAAAAGAAATTTTTCCAAGTTATGTTAACTATGAAAATAGTAAATTTCACATGAGATTTCAATAATTTCATCATTCATTAAGACATATGACTACATAATGATCTACTTATTCCTCTAACGTTGTGAATTTCACAATGCTTCCCTTTAAAATCCCAGACATTGTATGTGATTACAATGGTCTCCAAATTTATTTCGTAACCATAAGTCTTACCACTTTGAATTTATCACAAAACTCTAGTGGTCTATATTTTCTTTAGCCGACACTGTAAGTAAATACAGTGGCCTCTACTTTTCTTGGACACTGTAAGTGATACAGTGATTCCTATATTTCAACCTCAGGCACTGTAAATTCTACAGAAATCTCAATTAAATCAACACCATATTATTCAAATAAACTTGACAGAAATACTTAAACATTACAAACTATACTGGAATTCAAAACATCCATAAACATAAACCTAGACTTCAAGGTAGTCCGGTGATCCCAAGTTTGGAGTTTTGGATAATAACCTCATCATAAGGATAAAAGCTCGCCAATTTCTCTTCTTCCCATTGAGCTTCCAACCTGCTCAACTCCCGCTCCATTCAGGAGTCCAACCACCATCATCAACTGCCACATTTTCCTCGAAACTTGGCTGGAAGTGATCCAGATGAGGCAAATGTTGTTTTTGCACAACCACCCTTGGTGTAGATGAACTTGATTTCACCTTGATGTAATTGTGGTTGTTGTTGCTGTTGTGGTGGTGGTGGATTTTGTTGTTGTTGCTGTCGTTGATGTTCAACCCTAGCAGCTTCAACACTCTCTTCCAAACTCCAACGGACCTTGTTGGAAATCTGGTTCCTCTATCTGATGAACACAAGCCCACAACGATTCGATGACAGCAGCGTCCTTACAATATTCATCATACAAAAACGTGTCGATCACATATTTTCTATCATCTGAAATGTCTGTGCACATGGCATAGCTTTCCCTAAGTCGTCGTTTCAGTTGTTTCGTAGCCTCGAACTGTAGAATGACCTTCACAATAGCATTTTGACGATCCACGTCACTACCCTCAGTTTCTGCCTTGATAAACAGTTGGAATTGTTCAGCGGTATGTGGTAGCTTACAAGCCATTGATTGTGTGTGTGGGGATAACACAAGCATGCCAATGGTATTTATAAGGGTTTGAAAAATATATTTTTTTCTTCTCAATTATTTTATCCTGAAAAATATAACCGTTTGTATTCAAACGGTAAAACTTTCAAAAAATTTGTATCTATACTAGCAACTAGCTCTGGTACGCAGTAAAATTTTTACTTTGGTTTTCACATTTCAACGCAAAAGGCAGAAACAAATCGCGTTAAACACGCCACACCACGACTTAAAAATCATGAAACGCGCCACATATGAATAACACCTTTCCGTACGATTTGACCTCTCAATCTCTAGGAGATTGTGAATCTCCTAACGTCCTCTCAAAACTCTCAGGCATTATACGAGATTTCGATGATCTCGAAACTACCTCGTAACCATATATGTCATGGAACGTATGTTCAACATTTCACATTCTCCAAACCAAACTTATCCTTGAAACGTAAATTCTCGACTCATTGCTCACAGCAACCCAACGCATCTTTGTTTATCATTAGGCCTTTATCACTGAAATTCGAATCCAACTCTATTTAAGCTCAAAGACTTAAGATTATTCCTAATCAAATCGGCTCATGCCCGTTTACTTTGAGTCGTTCTCTGTAAAAATCCACTAACAACCTATCAATATTTTTACACGTCTCGATCATGCGTAACAAGTCTCTTCCAATTACTCGATCATGTGATGACCAAGACATCATCAAAGATCAGCCCAACTGTCCTGTTCCCAAATTATCTCAACTAGATCAAAAATCATATATTGCCTAAGTACATTGTTCCATTCGAATTCCAAACAACCTCAGCAAACTCAAACGAACCCCCACCTAATTATTTAGTCATATTGATTTAATCCTTTGTGGACTCAACTACAACCAAAACAAACCAATTTTCGTGTTTCTCTTTTGTCCTCCAGCAACGATTAACAACCCCAAGGAACAAAATAGATTTTTAACTACGACACATCTCATCTTATGGCATATCGATTTCCCCTCCTAACTTCCATATTTATCTAACAACTCGAATATTTTGAAACGATAGATACAAACAAGTTAATAACGTAAGATACGATTTTATATAAAGCAAACAAACCTTATCTCACATCCTATTTTTTTTGTTACTCAAAGCAAATTGATTCATCATCTACAAAAACTTGTAACCGATTCTGTGTTATCACTAAAACTTTATTTAACAAGTTTTCTTTACAAAAGCTGAATTTCAACAATTTTCTTTACATTCATCAAATTATCATCCGAAACCCTCATTGTTAAAAATCCATTACTTACAAACTCCTTGTTTAACGGGTAGGTTAAACCCCACAGCATTTTGATTTCCAAACATTATGAACCATGTTATTTTCAAAACGCGATAGAATAACAATCCTCATTCAAAAATGAAAATTTTCTCAAGTCATGTCGACTATAAAAATAGTGATTTCCACATAAACCCCAATAGATCCATCTCTTTCGAAATTTATATGACTCCAAACGCTTGAAATCCTTTTGTTCATACGTACACTCTTTCCAACGCCTCGTATAGAGGATTGCACAACATACGACTCCATAACAAATTATCATACTAAAATCTTCATCCCAATGACTTCCACTTATTGCAAAACAACCCTAACAACAACCTTAGACCAGGATTCAGTTTAACGGGTAGGTACTATCACATCCCGTAATTTTCCCTATGATTAATACGTTATTACAACATAAATTAACCATTTTTACAAGTAACAATTTTTTTATTGGCAATCACGACGTTACTTATAATTCACTATTACCTTGAAACAAAACTCATATCTTTAAATAGTCTAAGATTTGCAAGTAAATTAAAACGTTAATATTAATAAATATACGTTTCGATAATCAACCAAACATGTTTTATATATTTCCCGAGCTCACGAAAAATTTCTTAAATACTCACTAATGCTATTGGACCTCGGTACAACTCCCAAACTTTGCTAAACGGGCTTCTAAGACCCATTGGGCCTTAATAAACCCAAGCTACACCAACCGGACCCTTTTATGTATTTCTTTTTGTTTCTGGGCCTGCTCCATCAAATAAGCCCACCAGGCTCTTTAGCCCAAAACGCACCCTTAGCTTATTTTCTTTTGTTAACCGAGTCGTGACCTCCATTCACTTTGGCCATGGCATTTCGAAAATCGACTAACAACTTACCTATATTATTGCACATCTCGTTTAACATTGCTACTAAGATTCATGAATGGTAATCATTTTGCAAATTCGTGCACGTTAACTACCTGAAAGATTGACCAAGCTCAGCTTGTTTCACGCTCTTACTAAACTTGACACAAAATTGGAATATCACTCTAAACCAAACCATGTGACTCCAAAACCACCTCCAATATTCCCCAATCACAGAAATGCCACATTGTGAGGCTCTTGACTACTTGAGTACCTGTAACAAATTAGCACAAGCTTCCCAACCATTCTTTTGTCTTGATTCACTTGGAGGGATTAAGGAAGAATCGCATGCCCTCTTGGTAATCATTTGAGAAGCTTTCACACTCAAATCTCTCATGTTTTCCTGCACATTTGTCATCATTTCACTCATGCACCAATCTCGTATAAAAATCTCACAACCGATCCCCTAGACAAACAAATAAGACCAAGCATCCCATGATGATATTCCTTACACACCCATTTGTCCCTTACTTCTTGTCTTCCTAGAATCTTGCTGCCAAGAACACCGAACAAGTCAACTATCATGTAACTCTATATAAGTCATCTTCTTTTCCTTCTATACGAACACACTCACTTTCACAATTCACAAACATTTTCAAGGCTTTATCTTTTATACGTATACACACATATATAAACTTCCCATTCCAACATATCCTAAGTTGTTTCCATGTTGGTAAATACAAGAAGAACTCAGGTCGAGTATACACTTTGGAAGCTAATCGGGTTTAGTTGTGAAAAGCTAGATCGATTCTTTTGGTCCTTTGTTCTTCCTTCCATGCACTCGTACGCACATCATCTTGTAAGCATACTCGATCACCTTCCTTTCATTTCCTTGTTTGCTTTTTCATATCGCTAAGTGTTAATAATTGAAAATATATGTTTAGTCGATATATATTCACACCCTCGTTAAAATGGTAAATACATCGAAACCTTTGCTAAACTCGACTGTTAGGAACCAGTCGACCTTTCAAAGTGTTAGCAAGCCACCATAGATCACGAATGAACCCTCACAAACCTCACATGCATACGCATTATACAAAAACGAGACTCCTTTTATCTCTGTCATCTCACGTACAAAATATGTAATCAAAATACTTAGTTATTTTTTCCCAGTCTTTTGACTTAGAAAATCTGCCCAACTCGCCATATAAACAGACCTATTTCTTCGAAATAACAAAAGCAACCCACACATAATTTTACTTATTTCGAATCTCAACCTAGTCAACCTCATTTTTCGTGTTTTAAGTTTTTAACGAAAAGCTCTAGAAAGCTATTAAAAACGTCCAAACTTCACGCCACAAAAACTGGTTTAAGAACTTGGTATATTTTCATAATTTCCAGTTTTCAGAAATGTGTGACCAGGCCACAAACCAAAAGTATATCTTCGAATTTATGAACGTAATACCTAAATATTTTCGCACCATCTCAAAGACGACCTAAGATACTACACTTTTCGTGTTTTAAGTATCTTGAAATGATTTGAACTCGTCACTTAAAAACCTTCATTTTAAATCGACAGTTACTAAGATTTCAGAAAATTTCATTTTTCAAATAAATACTATAATTGTCGATTGGGCTTGTGTAAGGCCCAATAACACCTAGCGATCCAACAGCCCACTGAGCCCATACCAAATATTTTTAGAATCACAAAAATAATCCAAGTCCAAGCCCAAAAGTATTTTCATGCCCTCGCCTCCAAATTTCTTAACGGGCCTTGTTTTAATTCGTTTTAAGGCCCAATATATCAAAATGAATTTTTCTGGTCAAACCAACAGTTGACTTAAGTTTCAATAAGCTAAAATAAGCTTCTAGAATTTTTATAAAATCTTTCCACAAGTTTCTATGCAAAAAGGACTAACCTTGCAAACTAGTTACGCTTTAAGGGACCAAAACTGCCAACCTTGTAAAAATAGGTTCTGAAACAGTAAAAGCAGTATCTTTGGGATAGAAAATGACTTTATAATAAAGTATAAACTCATATTGTCAATTGGGTTAATTTTGGGTTGAAAATGTAACTTTTTATAAACTAGGGACTAACGGTGTAACGCAAACACCGTTAGGATATAAAGTGTAAAATAGAGAAAGTTCAAGAGTAAACAGAAACATTATAACATTTTTATTTTCAATCCTCAATTTACACAATCCACCCTCATCTCTTGCATTGTTTCGTTTCAAACACAAACTTATTAAAAATATGTTATATTTATTTATATATAACTTTTAAACCACTCGACTCAACGTTTTGTCTCATCCAATTCGAGACAACGACTATCATGATTTCTGAATCATAAAATAATATTATTGATAATATTATTCTTGAACTCCAAACCTCTCAAACCATTCACTCATGTCACCGATCAAATCGTCATACGATTCCTCATATCGCATTCATTATTCGTGCTGGAACGAATTCTCAAACATTGTTATTACTCAGGTCGTGCGTGTAAAGCTATCTCCGAAATCTCAACTGAAATTGTATTTCAGTAAATCCTCTTTCATCATTATAGTTATCGCATCAGGTGAGTTCATAGCCCCACTTTTCTTGTTACTGTTTTATAAACTCTTTAGGGGAGATACATGCTCAAATACAATGCTTTTACTTTTCATAAGCACTCTTAACTATTTACACATTACTGTAAGTCCCATAAACTACTCTTTTACCTACTCTGAACTACTTTTTGAAGGCGATACATGTTCGCTTCACATATAAACTTTACTAGTTTACTTTAAACATTAAACTCAGTGATAAACCACTTTACTTGTTATTGAAACGTAATACTTGCGGATTAATACGAACTTATGAAATCACATCTATACATTTTTATATCTCATGGAGAGATACCTGCTATAAACATGATCACAAATGATTTTCAACTGTATGCTATACCTGATTCACTATTGCCTAAGTTTACCTTTATTGCCATGTTCGAAGTCCCTCACATCATGAACCTTAATCACTTGCGAGTGAACGTAAATAATTGTGAATAGATCTATTTGGGACTGACAATCCCCGTTTGGGTCTGCTAGGATGAGCCACCCAGGCGCACTTTATTTGAACAAACTTATGGGTTATTGGCAAATACCCATCACGAGGGCCTATATACTTTACATCATTTTTGATGCCTGTTAAGCGTTGAGTGTCATGAGGCTTAGAGCAATAGAAAGCGATACTGTAGTCATGATACAGTATTGTCACTATTTTTATTAAACTTGAAATTGTATTCACTATATAGCAGAAAATCACTACTTGGCAAACAATAACTATTTTGTTGACCCGGTTAGGGCTAACAAACGAACTATGAGTATATAACAAACCCACTACCTATTTCACAATAAACCAACTTATGGGTGTATAATATCGTAACCCATCGCTTAATTTATTAATAATTGTAATTGTTACAATTATTACCTAAACTTGAAATTATTGAAAATCAACTGATTTTATGAAAACTCTATGGATTTACTCACAAACTCTTGATTTTGGAAATCAACAATATTTACTCACAAACTCTTGATTTTGTAAATCAACAGTTTTCAACTACAAACTCTATGAACTCACCAACCTTTGTGTTGACGCTTTTAGCATGTATTTATCTCAGGTCCATAATGAGCACGGATGGCACGGAGGAGCACGGATACTTATGAAGGCTATAAATATCATTCGAAAACCTATTTAATAAATTTTGAAACCATTGGGACCTTACTTTGTAAACTCTGATATTCGAATGATAAATCTTTTAAAACGACCAAATTGGTGATCGTTTTCTACTATTCAACTGTTGTGCCATGAAGTAACACCCAATTTAAATTCCGCTGCATATCACGAAATTGGGGGTGTTACACACAAAAAGCTAAGTAAAATGTAAAAACGCACGTCTTATAGTATCTAAGTGTTTTACAAAACCCAGCCCACCATTAAAACGCAGCTTGACCCATTAACCAGAAGGCAGCCCCGCCCAGCCTGTTTGTTATATATACTTGTTATTAATCTAGTGACTGGGTCATAAAAATGAAGACAGACCTGTGGCGACAACTGAGGGAGCTCGTTTGGTTGGGTGTGCATCCATCCCAATGGTTCAAGATTGTTAAGGAAGTCATGTTCAGGGAGAGCTGATGGAAGATGCACTTGTTGATGGGTCCCCCACTGTGGCGGCATGGCGATGCAACGAATTTCTTTCACTTGAGGATTGTCAGGAGGACTTGCACCATACAAGTAGCCAGAAATCTGAGTTCTCAAATCGGCAATGCATATGAATTTCTTCAAGATATTCTTTGGCATAATGTATGTGTACCCCGTTTCCTGCACAAAATATCAATACAAAACACATAAGACCTTAGAAACTTAAGTGGCGCTACCTTATAGAAAGAAGTGTAAGCGATGATACCTTTATGTCTTCCGAGTTTACATATTTATGATTCACACGGAGATGGAGGTTTGTAGCTGACATTGCTCTCACACGCCAGTCAGTTATGGAAGCAAAAGCAGATTGTTCGTAGGGACTCGTTGTAGTAACAATGTCGTAGACCCTGAACTCATAAGAATTTGCCTCACGCGATTCTCAAACACTTTCATGTGTTCATCATCAACTCGTAAGAAAGCAACTGCTGTACGCTCTTTTGTCTGTTCATTCTGCAAATTCCAAACTCCGTCTTTTGTATTGCTGAATGCCTCCTGAGTCATTCTTATTTTCGGCAATATACGGACCTCAAACCCACACCTGCATGCCATTGACAAAGGTTCCATTAACATGTATAAAATACAATTTACTTCAAAATAAAACAACGCCGTATGCTAAATGATTACACTGAAAAAGCAAGGAGTGTGGTCCAGCAAAAGAAGGAGAAACTTACATGCTAAACAGCAGGTTTGGATTGTCTTTGCTGTAAACAGAGACAAAGCTGTTCTCCCACTCCAGTGTTGTGATACTTCGGGGAAGACGATTCTTCATGTCCCAAAAAACACTTCTTGCAAGATTCACTGACAGAAAAACAAGAGAAAGTGAGAGTTTTAGATAACATGTGTATATTACTACGCTTCTACCACAACATAATCTCTAGTATATTTCATAAACATAAGATCTAGAAGCTTACAATCATGCTTCATGAGCCTCATTCTTGCGTCTCTCGGCCAGCACTTCTTGTTATTGTAACCGACCATATTCTTGTTGTTAGGATCGGGGTGCTCCGTGAGATAACGCTGGATAAGATCACGAGCCTCTTCATGTGTAAAGCCGAATAGAATGTGAACTTTGTCAATGTAACGAGAGTACAGCCTTATTGGATGCCGGGTTTCAACTTTAGTGTCCCAAAAGGTAATGAACTCATTTGGCATCTGTGGTGGACCAGCAATCTCACTTGCACGAGTCAAACCAAGGATGGAAAGATCCAAGACCAATCCATAGTACTGTACCACAAAAGACGCAAACTGCAGGCCGCGTATCAGTCCATTAGAGTTTGTGTGGCTCATATCTTTATAAGACAGCACAACATTGTTCTTTGCTGTGACATAATCAGCAATATTGTGGTCAAGGACCAATCGCAGAAGCATGTTAAGCAATGTCATATCGATCTTTTCAAAAAACTTCTCAAACTTGGTCTGAAGCATCACCACACACTGCCCATCACCAGTGTCCCATATACCCTGCAAATTGTTTATGCCCTGGCACCATTTATAAACCAAGAGTGGTGGTGGCTCAGAATCTGCAGGCTTGATCCAATTGGGAAACAGATGCCGCTTGTCACCTTCATACCACAAGTATTGATCAAGATATGCGTCGGTGATCTTTTCAAGAGGCTCAATCTCATAGACTGGAATCAGATAGCTATACAAATCCATAAACTCAATCCCAACCTACAAAACAATAACCCGCTTACTTTGAGATCACACAAAGCAAAAGATCTTATTGTTCAGCTATGATAACATTCACACAAATAGCATGTTATGGACTCACTTCTTTAAAAGCACGCTGGGTAAGAAGATGACGTTTTATTCTTGATAAAGCCTCATGTGGATTGTCATAAGCTTGTTCAATCAAACCCAGTTCTTCTCTTTGGAGCTGATTTAACCTCACAGCCACACTATAAGATTCCTTAAGCCTCTCAAGAGCAAGAATAAGAAGCTTTGTATCGTGCTTGTAAGACAATGGTGGAAAAGGAATGGGTGAGAACTTTCTAGACTCCAACCAATGGACTGTAGTAGTGTGGATAGCCACAACTTCCTCTGGGGTGACATGCTGACCATCTTTTAAGTATTTGTGTTGGCGTTCCGATAAAACAGGAAATTAATTATCTCCAGACGTGTGTATAGATGTGATATTGCAGTTCGCTAGTAGCATATTATACACACACACAATCACCCATACCTGCTCTGCCTTCAACCAAAGACGAGTCAGCCTGCCTAAGTTCTTCCTACAGACAGTCTTATCAACTGTGGCACCCCTCCGTATACGTTCACGATTATAGTGAGCAATATTTGTCCACCAATCAGCTTTTGACTTCACGTACAAGAGAATCATGTTCTCGAATGGAACGGGCAATCCCGGAACCTATAAACATCAATGTCAGATGAATATAACATGACATTGCATATATTAAAAAATGTAAACAAATTAGAAAAAAATATTACCTTCCAGGGTATATTTGCCTTCCAACAACGCCATGCTTCACTCAAGTGCTGCAAAATGGTCCTCGCCTTATTTTGCTTTAATCCCTCTGAAAGTTCAAAAAAGAAAGAGTACAGGTTAAGTATCACTTCAATTAGACGAAAACTAAATTTTAACAATTTCTTTTAGGCGGATGATTGTGATATGAAGTAGATTATAACCTGGCATGGCATCAAGAACAGCATGCATCACAGCATCACGAAGCTCCAGGTCGAAATGACTTTCGACACCTTGCTTTGTAACAGTCTTGGCCACGCCTTTAGAATGTTGACCGTCAAACTGGCGAGCCAGTAGATTTCCCAGCCACCTCTCCAGCAAAGGCACTATACCACGTAAGAAAAACAACCACACCCTCCACATGGGTGCCCAGAAGCCACACCCAGGGCCTTTACCAACAGGCCCAGTATTAAACCGGTAATAGATCAAATGTTTCAAATCTTTGCACATCCGAATCTATCTCATGAGTCTGTACTTGTAACGATACATACCAGTCAACTGGCCAACATGGGAAAATGTATATTGTAGACCATCAGCCAACTGGAAAGCATCCACGTACCCCAACCGGAACTGAATATTTGCATCAACTACGAGCTTTGTCAAACGCAAGATCTCACGGCATAAATGGAAAGCATTTCCAAACCGTGACTTCTTACGCTCCTTGGTAGTAAGAGTCTTAACGGGCTTCAGATTAAAATTGTAATCAAGATGAAGGTAATTTAGATTCTTTCTACGGATAAACAAATTCAGCATGTTGTACCCCTGCTTACAAACTTGCAGACCTGCTTCAGCCCAATCAAGTTCTGTAGTCTGGAAAAACTTAGTCAGCCTGGAGTAAACGGAACAAGTGCCTCTTCTTTTGAGCTTTTGGTGGTCTATGATGCAACTCATTCAAAACAAAGCATTTCAACAACTTCTGATAGCTAACCCTAACTTTCACTGGATATGAAGGAGGGCTGCAAAAAGAATTTAGAAAGGCTAAGCAATTAAATCAAATAAAGATTGTAAGTAACGATAAGAAAATGAATTACTAGGAAAGCTAACCATACCAGTGTTCTTTATACCACTCGGACACAAGAGGGATATCTTGAGCACGCCTCATTCGACCAGATTTCATGTTGAAAGGTCGAGGTGCAAATAACAAGGAAATACCAGCAGCTGTATTGTCCGTGTATAAAAGAGTGTTGGTAAGCAAGGGCTCGACACCATCTGGCAAAGAGAAATCATCCTCGTCATCATCCTCGTAGGCTATCTTAGCACGCCGATATTTGTTAGCAGCAGTTATGGGATGTATCAGGGGATCATAATAAAATGCAGGCAAATCAGGATCCTCTGTTTTTATATACATGACCATTGGCGTATGATATACACATAACCTTACTTTCCTTGGCCTATTGTTGTACAGATGAGGGAACGCGACCCTGTACTCTGTCCTCAAAGGTGAACGGATAATAAGTTTATTAATGTCGTTAAACTCATTCCAGTCCTCATCACCTTTCTCCATGTCACGATACAAGGGTTCAAATTTTGGGCCACCTGCAAACAACGAAAAACTTTAAAAAGATGCTCAACGGACTCTCAACATAAGCAGCATGTTAAAATAAAAGAAACGTACATGCAAAAACTTGAAGAAAAAATAAATAAATAAAAAAAAAAAATAAAATAAAATAAAAATAAAAAAAAAATACCCAGTATGCACATATTAAGAGCTTTGGCGGTGAAAAATGACTCCATATCAAACAGATAGAAATAGTTACAATCAATCAGATCAGAAAGTAGCTGTCCTGCTAATCGATGAAGTGTTGCCATGATAGGGAGTGAAAGATGCCATTTTCGGTAACTAGGTCCGTTAATAAGCGTTGTGTTCACAAGAGGCTTATGGTCATAGAACCAAGTATAGACAGCAGAATCTTCCTCCTCATCCAACTCCAGTTGTATTGGTTCCAAAGGATCCACATCCAGAAGATTGTCAGCGTAATCCAGTGGAGGCTCTTCATCATCAAAAGGAGGAAACCGCATTCTCTTGAATTGTCTACGGGCCCTCTTCTCCCTTCTCATCATAATCCACATGGTTCCCCACTGCAAAAGTTCATTAGAATCAATATACTTCGTAATATAATTGGGGAACAATTACTTAAATGTAGATAGAATTCATCGTGGATAACTTTAGTCTTTTCGTTTCATACAGTTGGTTACTGTAGCAAAAAAGCATACCTGAGCAAGATATATTGGTTCAACAACCCATGGAATCTCATTTTCACACGTGATTGCGCCAGTAATGTGATATAGCACCTTAACATCACGGACCTATGTTAACACAGACATAATAAAATCATCAGATAAAGGTAGATTAAAAAGCAACCAACGATATTAAGAAATAAAAGTCACAGTCCATTCCAACGAGAAATAAAATTACAGTACCTGTTCCCATGGCATGGGCATGTTTTCTAGAAGCTTGTAGACAGCATGAGGAACAAATTTTAGCGCACCTAGATATACACACTTATCATACTTCTTCGATGACATGTCACCATGATCCCTGCGGAAAAAAACATGAGTTTAAAAAATTAGAAGATCCTGACACTAATTCATTGAATTTAGCATCAAAATATCTGCAGTCTTACCATACAATCATATATGCAAACATGACATGCAAGATAAATAGAACTTCTATCAAATGTATAGCATCAGGTGCCCGTAAACTTAACCGATGAGGCATAAATATAAATACAATGAACAAGCTAAAATCTGAAAGGAAAAAAAAAAAAACAGTTCATATAATAATAATTCTCAACAAATATCATGCGAGCATAACTTCTAACCCCAGATAATCCATAACACGTTTTCCAGGAGCTAAAATCCACAAACTATACTCAGACCTAAGGCGACTCCTAACAATGCAAACTATGTCATGCTTAATATACCAAGTTATCATGTTACACTCACACATATATATTACTGAAACATTAATGATACACGAAAGTTCATAGAGCTAGATGAATATCGTCCAAATGTAACCTTTAACCCCAGAAACCCCATATGTTCCCTTTCCCATTATAATCAGTGATACACACTCATGTTCCCCCTGTTCATGCCAAACCACTTCTATACAACAACACAAATTCCTTTACTTTAATACGCAAAACAAATATGATCTGCAAATCCAGCAAGTAAAACCCTCAAAATCCACTCACAGCTACTCCCAACCAAGAGGCTGTTTGGCTAATCCAAAACACAATAAGCTCCCTTGTCAAAAACTCGGCCAAACACCCTATAATTCATACTAATCTTACTTGTTGTATCTCATTTGATGCGCCAATTTATCACATTAAAACGCACAAACTACTATCCAAAAATATCAAATCACAGCTAAAAGTCTAAAACTACTGCTAACTAATTCAAACAATAGCATAGTAAATAGACGTTGAGTAGCTCTCGAGACTAAAACTACCCCTAGCTAATTCAAACTATATATCAGAAACACATAGTTATATAATATTTCTCATTGAATCAAAGTATCAAACTTATATAACATTGCTTCCGCTCCCGCCGCCGTCGGTAACACCGTGTACGACGGCTGTGCCGCTGCCGGCGGTAGTATCGCTCCTCCGCATGTCCCCGACGGCGCTAATGGCGGAACGTTCATTCCGTTACCGTTGTTGTAAAGAGTTAGGGTTTTTGATCTGGTGTGAGTGAAGGTGCAAGTGTGTGTGTGAAGAGTGAAGGGGGAAATATTGTGTTCTCGAGTTTAGGTGCTGTTTGTTTTGGTTATTTGGAATGGTTTTTTAAATGATGTGAGACTTATTAAATGTTTTTGGTTCACGCTTTTATAAATGGATTTAGGTAGTGTAATTATTCTATCTATTAAAACATGGGTATGGCTTGGTACCCAAAAAAATCTGCCAAAGTAATTAAAAGGGTAATTATATGATGAATGTTTGGTTGGTTGCGGTGTTTTACATGTGGTTGTACTGTTCATGCAACTGTTTTTAACTGTAGCTCAATTGTTCATTGCAATTAAGAGAGTGATTAGTACAAATATATGTAAATATCTAAATATAATAATCTCTTCTCGCTACCTCCAGAAATTTCCATTTTGATTATATATACAGAATTAAGTCGGTGTGAAGTTCAAAAAAAAATAATAAGTCGGTGTGGTTATTTTGGAGAAAACGAGTTTCATGGACCGCAAGAAATAAACTCGAATTATGTTTTTTATAGATAAAGATAATAATATTAAGAGTAAATTGCAAAAATCGTCCTTGTTTTTTATTAAAAGGCTCCCCAAACATACACGTGTCGAAAACGCGAATAAAAAAAATAAATAAATAAATAAATAAAATAAAATAAAATAAAAAACTTTTGAGGAACCGGGTGTGTTTTCTGAAACTTTGGTGTCGCGAAACTCTCGGTCGTATCAGAGACGTGTTTCCAAATATGAGATGCACGTTCTAGAAGGTTTTAAAAAAAAATGGTTATTTTCACCGATATCTTTTATGTATTTGAATTGCGTTATCTATAGGGGCACGGTTGCGAAACCATAATCCTGAGCCTATATATACTCGCCCAATGTGGATGCTCATTGTTCATTAGTCTTCTAACCTAAGTGCCTTCGTTTTCTTATCGCTGGCAAAACCATGTACATGATTTCAGTTTCTGATGTTGACGGTATATTTGGTGAGTGCAAGCATTTGAGTTCTATTTGATATTGATTATCAGTTTATATTTAATTTGTGTTGTGTTTTTCGCAGAGTTTATGATTCGTCCCGAACCGGCTATCTTTTATTTCTCTATCACACAAGTCAACCACTTGTGAATGGTCAACCGTAATAAATGATAAAAGACAAACAGCCTCAGAACGAATGCTCGTGTGTAGTGTGAAACCAGGCAAGTGATCACCCGGATCGTTTCCCAACGAGATGTGAATGGAAAACTGTGAAAAGCTAGGATTAGAGTGATTGATGATTGTGATATTGCTTGATTTATGATTTAACAAGATAAAATCTATTAAATAGAAGCTATCACTATTTTTCTGTATCGTTTAATCTAAAGGTTCACTAAAACGATTATATTTTACGCTAAAAACGCGAATCGGGAATTAAGAAAACGTGATTACAACTAAGATTATATGTAAAATTAACTCTACAAGTGTTCTAATATTTTTTATAACTTAAAAATGACAAAATAAAATTATCTAAAAAAGATTTATATTTTTCTGATTTTTATATTTTTTATTATAATTTAATTACTAGTTAAACTAAATAAATAGATTAAAAATAGTAAAACTTTTCTAAAAATTACGAAACTTTTTTATAATTTACTCTAAGTGATTACCTAACTAATAAAAATAAAATGGAAAAGAGAGCTTATACGGATAAGCTAAAAATAAGCTGGTAAGCTAGATAAGCTTATTAATACTAAACTGTTTAAGTACTATTTAAATAAATAGGGGTGCTAAGGTTTAATGAAAAGGGACAACTAGCATAGTGGTTGAGTTGTGGGCTTGTGTACGAGGGGTCGCTGGTTCGAATCCCACTAACTCCTAACTTTATTTTTTTTTGAGTTTTATATTTTTCTTTTTGCTAACTACTTTTCAACTAAAAATAAGCAACTTTAATAAAGGAAGTTATTTTCTAATAAGCTAAATAAGTCAGAAACCAACTGCTTATTTACACAGTTTTACATATTAAGGTTTTAAAACTAAGAAATTTTCTATTTAATCTATAAGCTATAAAATAAGTTATAAGCTACTAGAAAAAGCTAAAAGGGACTAAGTTATATGTAAATAAGCTAAAGGAGTCAAGAGAAGCTGGCTGATAAGCCAGTAAAGCCCTCAATAAGCCAAGGCTTATCAAGGTACTACTGAGGTACTTAAAGAGCAGGGCAAAAATGGCTGTTTTGCAGCCTTGATTAAGGGGCTTAAAAGCTTTCTAAAAATCACACAAAAAATTCTAGATGTACACAAGCTGGGCAACTCTAAGCGTGCCAAATTTTAGGTTCTAACTCCTTAAGACGAAGAAATGAAAAATCGATGAAAACTGGCTGAAAATGGTACAATACGCAAAATGTGCAGAAAGTTACTGAAGTGGCTGATTTTTTTGCAATACATGAACCAAGGCTATAGGGGACTTTGTGAATACTAAATATAGACCTAAGGGACACCAAAGATGTCAAAAAGAAGGGCCAAATAAGCTTGTAGCTTGTTGTAGCTTGTTTGAGCTCTTGGCAGTCCAAAATTCACACAGGGCAGTCAAACTTGGATTTTCTATCTAGAAAGCTAATCAGAGGTTGGAAATGGCTTCTAAGGACTGAGATAAGCTTTTACAAATTTGGGCTTGTGGTCAATCAACAGTAAACTAGTGTTTGGCTAGTGAAACTGTGTTAAACCAAACATCCCTATATGGGCAAACTGTTTTGGTTTTTAACTGCATAAGGTTAAATTAAGCTGAGGTATTGAACTTTAATTAATCACTAACTAATATTAAGCTATAAAAAGTAACTTGTGACTGAAAAGAAAACAGTTTTAACTAAGCTAGCTTGTAGAAGCTATTTTTGGCTTTTAAAGGTTTATATAGTGCAATGAAGAAACAGGTTATATAATAACTAAAAAACTGAAGAAATAAGTTTATATAAACTATTGATAAGCTATAAATTATAAAGACAAGCTGCAATAAGCTTATAGAATAGTAATATTGAAAAGTCAAGAAAACTTGAAAATTTACTTACAATCGAATGAACTATGAAATAAGGAACCAAGGACTAGGAACTACTCCTAGCTTGTTGTCAACAAGCTAGGAACCAGATAAACCATCCAGCTTAGCTTCTAAACCCATGATTCAGCTTATTACCACTTCAGTTGACTTTGGTTGACTTTTTTCATAACTTGAAATTAAAACAGATTAATAACTATATAAGCTTACAATAAGCTATGTAAGCTCATATAAGCTTATAGCAAGGGTTTTTGGTAGCTTGTTTGTAACTGAGAGCTTATTTGAACTTCACAGGTTACTTGAAATAGAGGTTAACTAATAATGATCATAAGATTGCTTGAAATTGGAATACAGAGACTAATTTTAACTTGAATTAAAACTTGGAAACAAGAAATTACAATAATAAAGACTGGATAATTAAATACGACTACACTAAATTATTCTACTCTAACTACTGTGGGTCTTCTCTTCCTTTTATAGCCATCCAAAAAGCTTCCTCATGTGTCTCTGATCAAATCCCACCCTTTGGTTTAGCTTGAAATGATCTCATTCGTCCATTGGCATTTTGGCGCCAAAATGGTAAAGTGGGAAAATGGGTTTACAGACCTAGTAGAGGTGGGAAGGCATTAAATGAGGAGGTGATGGGTCAGTGGAGAGGAAGAGATAAGGGTGAGGTGATGGGGTTAAGGAGGTGGTATGGCAGAGGTGGTATTGCAGGTGGTTTGTGTGAGGGAGAAAGAGGGAAGACCAGTTTGACTTAAGTCAAACCGGTATTGGGTTGTTTATAATAAAAGGGTGAGTGGGCTTGGGTTATTTATTATTTGGATTGGGTTTATACAGCTGGGTAGGGTTTTATTTAATAAGGGTAGTATGGATTTAGGATTAATTATGAAGTTGGTTTTAAAGTTTAGGGACTAAACTTGCATAATCTGAAATTCCAGGGACCACACCTGCCAAAAATCAAAACTTATTCCAGGGACTGTTAGTGTCAAGAGTCAATAGTATAAGGACCACAAAAGATTATTTTTTATTTTATAACATCCGGGGACCTATTTTGACAACTTCGGGACTAAAACTGCCAATTATGCAAACTTAGCTCGTTTTTGACTGTTTTTTAATCATTTTGCACTTGTAACACATAAAAACACAATCAAATGATATTTTCGGTATTTTGAAGCATATTTGCATGTTTTTAAACGTTTTGGCAGTTCAGATGGGACAAAAATGATGAGTATTTAGACACTCATCAGTTTATTCTAAATTATGTTTAGCATTTATGCTACAAGATTTGAGGTAATAGGCTAATAGTAAATTCTTTAAAATTATTATTATGTTGATATCTTTTTGTTGATTTGTATTGGTATGTTGTGACAATCCCAAACAAACTTTTGTTTGATCTATCTTTTATCATGGCAGAACATGGTACATGTTGCTGTAAGTCATTACGATAATTAATTAACATATCATTCAATTATATATTACTTTGAAATTAGAGGATTTAACTTTACGAATAGTATGAATTACATGCAGTTGATGTCATGTTGGATTCGTATTTTGTTCCAAAAACAAGTTTGATCACCAACAGAGAAGTTGCGCGCAATCAGATCCATAAAAAAAAAGTAAAACTATTTGTTCTAAATATACTAACATGATAAATCATATTATTCTTAATAATTTATAATTTTTCTTTTTTTTTTACAGTTTGCAGGATGATCATGATAATGAGTTTAAGATTCCTTAAATGACTGATGATTTATTCAAAATTAGGGTTAAGAATGTGAGAATAGAATACAAAAAAAATATTTTGTTGTTTCTGACGAGGATGTGTCTGAAGGGGGAAAAACCGTTTAGTATTTGAATTGATCATTCTGATGTAAATGTTATTATTTGTTCACCGAATGTATAAATTGAATGAATTTAATGTTTACATTCTATATTTTAATTTGATTGTATGTATATGATTTCTGTTTAAATGATTCTGATGTATATAACTGATTTTTGAAGACGTTGTTACATCCTATATTTTAGTCAATATATATATATATATATATATATATATATATATATATATATATATATATATATATATATATATATATATATATATATATATATATATATATATATATATATATATATATATATATATAGGATAAAGATCAAATAAAAAGACAAATATCCGTACATTACGTAAAAAGATTTTTTTTTTCAAAACTTTTCTCAAAAAATTCCAAAAAAAATCCACAAGATCAGGTATGTTGGTGCATGAAAAAGTTGTGAAGGAAGTTTTTCTAAAAGTTGATATTTTTTCCGAAAACAATTTATGAAAAAATACGTTTGTGCATTAAATCGTTTTTTTGTGCATAAAAAATTCGTTTTTGCACCCAAGTTCTTTTGACTTTTTTTAATCAAAATAACATTGCGCATCTAACTAAAACAAGTTGAAAATTTTGTGCATCAAAAATTTTTTGCGCATCAAAATTCGTTTTTTGTGCATTAAAAAAAACGTATAAAAACTCAAAATTAGAAAAACTTCTTTCACAAAAGTTTCATGCACCAATATTCCCGATCTTGTGGAATTTTTATGGATTTTTTCGCAAATTTTTTTGAAAAAAAAATCTTTTTACCTAGTGTACGGATATTTGTCTTTTTATTTTAACTTTACCCTATATATATATATATATATATATATATATATATATATATATATATATATTGCAATATAATTCTGATTCTGATGGTCGTTATTTAAAATATTTTAATATGATTGTAT
Organism: Artemisia tridentata subsp. tridentata; assembly: GCA_021014915.2. Classification (NCBI taxonomy): domain Eukaryota; kingdom Viridiplantae; phylum Streptophyta; class Magnoliopsida; order Asterales; family Asteraceae; genus Artemisia; species Artemisia tridentata. The sequence goes on from CP139503.1 coordinate 96,051,749, forward strand.
GTTTCTGATTTCTAACTCAATGATTCTGATGTATATAACTATTTTCTAAGACGTTGTTACATCCTATATTTTAGTCAATATTTTTATTGCAATATAATTATCATTCTGATTGTCGTTATTTAAAATAATATTAAATACTTATTGTAGGTCACGTTAATATCTCAAACACACACTCGTTATGACTAAAGATAACACGTACTACTATCTAGATTAAGCTACGTATAAAGAGAAATAAGCTAAACTAAATAAGATAATAAGAAGAGAATAAGAAGAATGGAAGGCTTTCACTTAATCAAATTACAAACGAGCAGAGCTTTCGCACATACATGAAAAACCGACATTAAATGAGGCACCCCATGCCTTCTATTTATAGGCCACGATCTAGGGTTAAGCACATGGGGTGACCTTCTAGAAACTAATTACATTTAGCACTTCATTAGCCGGCCCATGGACTTCTAATGGACCGGGCTATACTTACAAACATAAAGTCCTATTAAGCAACATTAATTCGACACATGAACAAGACTTGAAATATATTTGAAACGTGTTCCTAACAATCTCCCCCTAAGTCTTGATCATCAATGTTGCTTGACGTCTTCTTTGCTTCTTTGGCTTCTGACGTCTTTATAATCTTTGTTTCTTTGTTCTTGTATAATGATGATATGATGTTGTCTCGATCTGCCAATCTCCAACGTCTTCTTGTCTTCTCCATCATGCTCATATGTCTTTGACTTGTATTTGTATCATATGTTGAACTTTTGATGTTACTGAGTCTTTGATAGAACATTTCTTCAAGATATGAACATGATGGAGTCTTGATGGTCGAACTCCAGCTCCTCAGCAGCAGCAGCAGCAGCAACAGCACGAACCAACCGGTACTTACAGGCTCAGACTTGAAATCATCAACAGCATAGTGTGAAGACTTTCTCAAATCCTAACCCAGGCCGTTCTGAACCGGATTCCCCCGAAAGGGATTACACGGACACACCGAAGTGCACCCACGATTCAGTGAGTCGCTGGAGATCACCCCACGACTGTAGACCGTTTGGAGCAAACACTAAGCGTAACTCACAAGGAGTTACCGAAGTGACCTGCTGACAGAGTTGTTTGATGTTGCTCTGGCAGGATTTCCATTCAATCATTGATAATCACAATTGTGACTTCTCTCATGAATGTTCTCGGCAGATTGCTAAGATCTGCGAAGGACACTTTCTTAATTTTACATCTGCTGCCCATGATGTAGAACAACAGAGTAATACTAAGTGTACCTAAGAGATCTTTTATGAATCTCATGGCTCTAGACTCAATTAGTGCACATTTGTTTGGTCATCGGAGGCGTGGAGCAGATTGCCTCCTTTTCAATATCAACACTCTCGTAATGGGAGGTCGATAGATTATGAAGGGTTCTCCGTGTGAATGAAACAAATGTCTTTTGAGAGACACTTGAGTGGCTTAGAAGGTTTATTAGTGCGTCACTGGGTCCATGACGTCTTTAGTTCTTCAATACCGGTGATGCTCATTAACCAGTAGATTATGAATTGAACCCGGTGTCTGCCCTAAGGTTGAACAAATGGAGGGCTATTTCTTTTCACCCTTTTCTTTGTTTTTCTTTTTAATTCTTCAACCCCTTCTTTCTCCTTTCATTCATTTTCTCCTTTTTATTATCATACCTAGGACTTTCTAGTTCTAAACTATTGATATTGTCCTTGGGTAGATCCCTCCGGCTCTGGCAGATCATAGGACGGTTTTCCCTAACCTTAGTCACCTTATAACTCCATGACTATCCTAATGATGCCATAAACCAAACCATTGAAAATCTCTCAAAGTGTCGATTATTGTAAAGACATTTTGTTGACACCTTGAGAGTTTTATGTTTTTCAGAAATACTCCCCCTTAACATGTGCGCATAAGTAATAAATTTTGAAATTTGCACATGCCGGAAAGAGTTGGCACTTTTGAATTGATTGACTTTCAATGAACCTGATCGTTGCGAGACACGCTTACATCACCAGTTAAACTGGCTTGAAATTATTACCCGTCCAGATCAGATTCAAAGATTATCGCTCGAAATTGGTACATTCTACTCAGACACATCCTTTGCGAGACACGCTTACATCACCAGTGAAACTGGCTTGAAATTATTACCCGTCCGGGACATGTCCTTTCGACTACTGACTTTCCTATTCGTCAATTCGAGGGTCAATTCTGAGTTGAGCATGAGAAATTCCAGCAAATGAGACACCATATTTTAATCATCTTTTTCTTCTCCCCCTCAAAAATAGCATACTCATGATGTTTTTGAAAAACGTTTATGATTAAAATATGCTGTTTTTGAGTGTTAGGGAAGAATTTCAAGAACATTTGTATTTTTCTGAACAAAGATTATATTTGCAAATACTCCCCCTTAACAAGGGAATACTTGTCCTTATGAGCAGAATGTTTGAAAAACTTTAGAAAACATTCTGGTTTTAATTCTGCTCATAAGTAAGAAGCTTTCGCTCCTTTTTCAGGATTGAGGCACTGAAGCGTACCTCAGGGTCCTTTCTTTGAGGTCCGGGTTGTACACTGTTATGTGTGCACAAACCGTAATACACAGGCCGATATGGAAAGAATAAGAATGATGTAATATGATAATAAATTCTTACATCAACCGCCCCTGCCAAAAGTTGTGAAGACTGGGTCTGTTCTCTGGAATAGCCTGATGGCGAAAGGTGGACGACCCCCAACATAACTTTCTAGCCTCCTCATCTGATCCCGATAATACAACCGTTCTTCAATCTTCCGAATAAATTCCTTAACTTGGCGCACTTCCTTAGAATTCCATCTTCTTGATTTTCCCAATGCTGAATCTTGAACCCGATTAGCTAACCCATCACGTACACTCTTTAAAGTATCGTCACAGAACTTATGAATTTCATTGAATGCCATGAAACGGTGAAAGTCTGTTGTGCTTCTGTAGACGAACCCAAAGACTGGACTATGTAGCATGGTGTATTGAGGGTCCTTTTTGCTATTGAGAAGAAACTGTGGTTCAACAAGATTTAGCTTTGTCTGATAATTTTCAACACCAAGCTGGAGATCCTCTACACGTTCTCGAATTATTTTTCTTCTGATGAAGTGACATAGAGAGGTACTGAGTGCATATCGAAGCTCGTTTGACAAATGTTGCAGTTTGCCTTGGACTTTCATCAGGTACATGTCTTCGATATCATTCAGGTTCAACTCAGGAAAATCAGCCTCAGAGAATGTGTAGATATTGTTGTCAATTCTTTTTACCTTGATCTCTTCGAGAAAGATATAATCACACCTTCTGGATCCGCTCACACAGAGAACGGCCACTAGTTTGAGATCACTGTAAACTGGTTCTCGAGATTTCTGGAGAACAAGTTTGTACTTGTACCAGCTTTGACGTTTTGAATACCAGTGATGAATCCCCAACTCTGCATCACGATCATATGTCACGAGCTCTTTAACAAACAGATGTCTGTTAATAGCTGCTTCTTCAATTGCTGATTGTGTATAGTGAGCAGCTGGTGTGAAAGTTATAGACGTAGCATACTTTGTTTTCCCTTGAGCTCCGTTCTTGAGAAGTTCCAGATCGTTGTTGAAGAAAAGTTGGAATGGAATTTCTGAGGAGTGAGATCTTCGTATCACAGGAAGCGGCTTGTTCCAATCAGTGATGTAGGGACGATTCTTGCCAGCTCCCCTAACTACGTCTGGATTAGCCCAGTCGAAGTCACTTGACATTGCACGTGCAATATTTTCAAGGTGATATTCGAGTTCAGCTGCACTGTTGGCTTTATCTTTCAGAAGAGTGAATGCATCGTTCTTGATCCGACGAAGTTCCCTTTTGGTCATCTTCTTTACATTAAGACTTCGTTTAATCTCTTGAGTAACAGCAAACGTGTTGTCTTCAACTCGGGAAGCTTCGTCAGTCGGAACCTGAGCACTTACCAGATGATCGAACCATTCATTCCCTAGCTCATCCGTATCATTATCAAGCCATGAGACAACAGCTGGTTCTTTAGATGATTTCTTGCTGTGTGATGACTTTGATTTGGAGGGCTTTGGTTTTGGTGGTGACGGTGGTGAATGCGGTTGATCGTCTTGCGGCTGAAATTCTACATCTTCAGCTGTGAAATGCTCATAATGATGTTCGGTTTCATTAGGACCAGATGATTGATGATTTGGAGGTATAGATGATGTTGGTTTTCCAGTTGGCTCCTGAATATGAATTCCAGACCCGCTTTTGTGTTTCTTCTGTTCGGGTTTTGGGTCTTGATCTTCCTCGTCATCCTTTCGAATACGTTTTCCTTTATCAGCAGCTTCCTTGCATGATTTCTTCTCAAAGTGTGTTTGAAGAGCTGTGATTAGGTTGATTTCTTCTTGAGAAGGAGAGGTGATTTCAAAGAGTCTGTCGAGAAGCACAAGCTCGATTTCTTCAGTGGAGAGATCTTGAAGTGGTTTGGTTTGGGAAGAAGATGAGACGGCTTCTTTGATTTTGTCTTCAAGTTGAGAATCAATGTGCTCATTTATGTTTTGCTGAAGATCAGGAAGAAATTGCTTGACAAAATGCTTTGTCTTGCGTGTGAGATAATCTTTGATATTAAAACCAAGGAATTCATCTATCTTCTTCTTGCTCTCCTGCATCTCTTCCACTTGCTGAGACAATTTCTTAACTAAACCTTCCATTTCAGCCAATTTAGTTGTTGCTTGTTTGTCTCATTATGTTTGTGCTCTCTTTACGGCTTGTTTAAGTTTCTTTGCTGCAGGAGATACAACTTCAACTTTCGTGACATGGACGATTCTTCTTTTATTCTTTCCTTTGTAAGCCTTTAGAATATTCTCAGAAATGGCTGCTTTTGATTTGGGTGATGAAGATCTTGAAGATGATGGAGTTAGAGAAGGAATTGGTTCATCAGATTTAGTTGTTGAGTCCTTATGAGGTGAGTGTGGAGGTGTAGGATTCTTAGGAGGTGACCCAGGAGGTGTCTTAGGTGAGGACTGAACAGGTGGTTGTTTCTGTTGCGGTTGAGGGTTACTAACGACCATAGCAAGTTCAGTTGGAGGAATGGTATCTTTATTTGTGTCCTTTGGAGGGGAAGGAGGAGGTGTTGGAGTGTGAGAACGTATATAACTATCTGCTTCCAGTTCGCTTGAGCATCCTCCTTACGTTTTCTTTCTGCTTCCTCTTTTCTTGCCTGTTCCTCAAGATCCATGGTAGCTTTAGTTGTTTGATCTCCCAGAATGTCCCTTTCTTCTTCCATGTTCCAATCTTCTGTATCATCATTACGTGGTTGTTCTCCTGGATTGTCGTCAAACATAGAATCAGAGATTTCCTTGTCAGATAAAACAATATTGCTTTCCAGATCCTTTTCTTTCTCTTCCTGAGTCTGTGCTCCCAAGTCGGGTTGATTAACCGAACTTGTTTGCTGAGAAGATATCGATTCAGCCTTATCGAGTTGATTAATCGAATCGGGCTGAACCTTGGTTGATGCAGCTCCAGATCCACCGGGTTGATTAACCGGATTAACGTGAGTCGAATCTTCTTCTTGAATGGTTCCCGATCCTCTAACTCCATGCTTCATCTCATACTCTCTCTGTTTCTCTACTGCCTTTCTTGCCCTTCGCTCTTCATCTTCCTTTAATGATTTGAGACTTTGCTTTTGTGCATTTTCCTGAGAGATCTTATTGTGAAGTTCTGCTTCTTCAATGGTCATAAAGACTAGTTCTTCTTCAGATTCAGATGAATCAGAATCAGACTCAGTATTTTCATCAATGATTCCACTCGGTTCAGGTTTTGGTTGAGGTTTGCTTGGTACTCTCCTTTTGATGACAGTAGTTCGGGGATGTTGTTTCTTTGGTTCAGAGACACTTGATGCACTACCCGTTTTAGACTTGCTTAGAGAACGAGTCTTAAAAGATCCTGATTCTTCAACCATCTTAGCAAGACCCACACGACGTTCACGGAATGCCTTGTCGTAATCAAGATAAGCTCTAGTTTCTTTTACCTCATCAGGCATCAGAAATTCTGGCAACCGTGCACCTTGTTTGCGCGTGCTTTCTTTTGGGAAGTAGACTTTGCTTAATGTTTTATCCATGCTGTACTCATGAACCTCTTGATCAGTAGGACGCTTGTCAAGGTCTTGATCATAATCAAGTAGATAGCTAATAAGAACTTTGGTGTATCGTACAAATGGAATTTTCTTGGATGTTTTTCGCATCAAGTACATTATGTCTTCCCAAATGAGAGCAGCAAAGTCAATTGGTTCCCGGTTCATAAATCCCCATACAACTTGAAGATGAGAAAGTCTTGGATGCTCAAACCCACTATCTCTTCCAGTTATGGAATGGGTTATGATGAAGAAGATAGTCCTCCAGGGTTGAGGAATGTATCTAGCATTGACTTTGGAGATTGTGGTTAATGGTGTATCTGGTTGAACATCATAACCAATGTCTACCAGGAATTGCATGACCTCAGACTCTGAAGGTGTCGGGTGGTATTGGTTAGAAGGTTCAGGTGCATCTGGAAGTTTTAAGGCTTTACAGAGTGTGGCAGGTGTGACTCTGATTTTCTTACGATCCAATGTACAAGTGAAATACTTGTCATCATTGCTTCTTGTGAAGGTATCCCAGAATTGATGAATGTATAGCTCTGGAATAGTGTCTGAGCTATCAAGAAGATCCCTGCATTTATGAGCTTTGAGAATCTCTACTGCAATCTGGCAACTTGAGTCAGAGCACTTGATCTTGTCCAGTTCTACACGTGAATTGTTCTTTCCAATTTCCAGAGTATACCCACGAGGAAAGATTTCTTCTTTGGTGAGAGCAGGAAGAGGTTGTTGTTGTGAAGTTGCCATTGATGTGTTTCTGAATCAACAATCATATACAAATATACAGAATGCATGTTTGTTAGAAAATTGTTAGCTTTTAAAAACAACACATGGCACCCTATTGTATTTATGATTGGTTGATACATGCTTGGTCAAAGAATTTATCAAGAGTTAGCCAAATTCTATAATATTTGATTAATTTCAATAAGTATAAAAAGATATACCTAAGGAAATTGATCAAAATTCTATATCAGATCACAACTGCGATAATTATGACAACTGCGATAATTAAAGACAACTGCGATAATTAATGACAACTGCGATAATTATCCAATCAAGATAAGTATCCTAACTGCGATAATTATCCCAACTGCGATAATTATCCAACTGCGATAATCATCCCAACTGCGATAATTATCCAACTGCGATAATCATCCCAACTGCGATAATTATGTCAATCAAGATAATTAAACCAATCAAGATAAGAATCTCAACTGCTATAATTATCCCAACTGCGATAATTATCCCAACTGCGATAACTATCCCAACTGCGATAATTTTGGCCAACTTCGATAAACTCTTGTACAAGAGTTTACGAACATATTTGACGATGAATATACACTTAAATCTTTATCGTGATTCATTATAACTCATGATTTGTGTCCACAGATTTTCACAAACAACTTAAATGACTATTATGAGCATTCTGGCTAAGTTATAACATAAACAAACCACAAATACGCAAGAATCAAACTGCTAGTGTTCGTGTTCTTCATAAACCCTAAAACTTAATCAACTAAATTAATGTGTTTCTGGGTACAATCCAAGCATGCCAACATTCAATTAAACATCAAACAACAACTTTCCAATAAACAAATTACACAATAATACATTCACAAAGTTTTCCCCAAATCGTTGCTTAAACCCTAAAATCCAATTAGAACAATTTGTGGTTTCTGGGAGTAATTAAGCATGCAATATAGGTTTATTAACATTGTAAAAGCATTATCATACAATCTTTTCTAACACAAACACTCTTATTCATAAATCCCCAATTTTACGCAAAACCCTAGAACTAATCATCACAATTTTGATTGTTCTAGCCGTTGGATCATGATTCTGTTCAAAACCATATTTAATAATAACATGTTAAGCATAATAACACTCACAAAAATGAAAGATCTTGTTCGGATTTGCAGAATGAATGTAAGCCGTTGATGATGGTTGGTGGATGATATTGAATACGTTAGGTGAATGTAACAGAGTAATAACTGCGGTGAATTAATTATCTTGACTTTTATATCTTTCAACTACTTTGCAGTCTTAGCAACTCTAGTCCCTTAACCTTAATATATTTGAAAATCCTAGTCCTAAACCACCATCATGCTAACACTAAGTCTCATTTTTTGACATTTAAGGCACACAACTTTTCTTTCTTTAAAATCTTATCACCTAAACTTGTGAAGCAACAATTTCTGAAAATATGCAAGTACAATTTTAAAACTTTGGAAAAATTATGTCTCCCCCTCAATACGTGTTCAAAAATAATTAGTGACATTTAAAAAAAAATGAACAAAGTGTTGGATAAGGGTTTGTATTTGCATTTTTTTTTTTAAGATATATTTACAAATATAGTTTGGATGTTTGACTCATTTATTTGTTTTTGAGAAAGTTTGTCAATTCTTGAGGAGTCAAACATCTCATTCCAATTTGGTGAACCAGTTTCACAAAACGATCATGAGGTAAGGCTTTCGTGAAAAGATCCGCCAATTGGTGTTCCGTTCCCACGAAATACAACTCAACGGTACCCTGCTCCACATGCTCCTTGATGAAGTGATATCTGAGAGCGATGTGTTTGGACTTGGAGTGTTGCACTGTGTTGCATGAGATAGCGATAGCACTTTTGGAGTCACAGTACATCGGGATTTTGTTGAATATGTAACCATAATCCATCAGTTGTGATCGCATCCAAATGATTTGAGCACAACAGGCAGACATGGCTACATATTCTGATTCCGTGGATGATAGAGACGTACAATCTTGCTTCTTTGACTGCCATGACACTAGCTTATCACCGAGGAATTGAACACCACCGGATGTGCTCTTTCTTGTATCAATACATCCCGCATGATCCGCATCTGAAAAAGCAGTTAGTGCAAAACCAGAATCCTTTGGATACCAGATCCCCAAATGAATGGTTCCCTTGATGTATCGAAGGATTTGTTTAACAGCAGATAAATGTCTTTCTGTTGGGTTAGACTGATAGCGTGAACATAGGTATGTGGCAAATACAACATCCGGTCTGCTAGCGGTGAGATACATGAGAGACCCAATTATACTACGATAATTTGTAGGATCAGTGGGTTTCCCATGTATGTCAGCATCTAGCTTCGGGGATGAGGAAGACATAGGGGTGTTATAGGTGTCACTAGATGTCATGCCATGCTTTTTTAATATCTCTTGTGCATATTTAGACTGACTCAAGAATATACCACGAGGTGATTGGTGAACTTGTAACCCTAGGAAAAAATTTAGTTCACCGATCATGGACATCTCAAAGTTTTGTTTCATAAGTTTTGCAAAAGCGTTTGAGTACTTTTTATGGGTAGACCCAAAAATGATGTCATCCACATAAATTTGTACGATGAGAATGTCCTCCCCGTGTTTTTGTATAAACAGAGTCGGGTCCACAGATCCTTTAGTAAAATGATTAGCAAGCAAGAATGCAGCGAGTTTATCGTACCATGCCCTCGGGGCTTGTTTAAGGCCGTAGAGGTCTTTCTTAAGTATGTATACGTGTTGTGGATGTTCTGGATCGACGAAGCCCTCTGGTTGTGAAACATACACCTCTTCACGAAGTTGTCCGTTCAGGAATGCTGTCTTCACGTCCATTTGGTAAACTGTGATGTTCTTATGAGCCGCGTACGCCAGAAACATTCTCACTGCCTCAAGCCTAGCCACTGGAGCAAAAGATTCCTCGAAGTCAATTCCCTCTTCTTGGCTATACCCTTTAGCAACCAATCGTGACTTGTTACGAATAACCGTGCCTTCTGCATCCAGTTTGTTTTTCCAGATCCATTTTAAACCAACAACATAAACTCCATCTGGTTTTTCAACGAGTTCCCAGACTTCCAATCTTTTGAACTGATCCAACTCCTCTTGCATTGATTCAATCCAATTGTCGTAAGTCATGGCCTCTTTGATATTTTTCGGTTCAGCTTGACAAACGGTGAGAGCGTATATGCAGGTTTCACCATCTGTGTGGAGTTTCTGTCGTGTCATAACTGGTTTATCTGGATTGCCAATCACATTAACTAACGGATGATCCCTTGTCCATTTATGAGTAGATGGGTAGTGTTGAATGTTGTTGTGATGATATGACGGGTCCATATTGCTCGAGGATGATTCTCCGGTATCTGGAATGGTTGGTGGTGGAGCAGATGGATTAAAAAAGGCGTTCCCGTCATATCCTGATGGTGTTGGAACATTGTTAGAAATGGGGGATGAATCTTCAACTGCATGTTGAGGTGTTTGATCCATTGAGGATGAAGGTTCAGGTTGAGGTGCATCGTTAGCAACTGTTGTGATAGAAGTTGCTGACTGATTAGGTGCTTGTTGTATGACATGTTGAGCAGCGGAACTGGTGGAAGCATCTGATGCACTAGTAACACGAACGTCATCAAACATTGGTGCAAACAAATCTTCCAGATCCTTCCTGTTGAAAGGTAGGGGTGCAGCTGAAGATTCAGGGAAGTTTAGACGGTTATGTGCGGGTTCTAAGCGGTCTTGCTCAGAAGCCATTTCTGTGAGTTCATCAAAATTAGCGTGTATGGTTTCTTGAATATCCCCAGTCCGACGATTCCAAATTCTGTATCCCTTGGAGTTTTCACAGTATCCAACAAATATCCCAATATCTGCTTTAGCCTTAAGTTTACCAAGATCATCTTTATCATTCTTCGGATAACACAAGGATCCAAAGACATGAAAATGGTTGATGTTTGGTTTTCTTCCTTGTATAAGTTCATATGGTGTTTTGATGTGTCTTTTGGTGATCATTGCACGGTTCTGAGTATAACAAGCAGTATTGACAGCTTCAGCCCAAAGATAATCCGGTAATTGAGCATTGATCAACATTGTTCGAGCTGCTTCCACGAGCGTACGGTTTCGTCTTTCAACTACACCATTTTGTTCAGGAGTGCGAGCTATTGAAGTCTGATGAACAATCCCATGTTTCTTAGTGAATTCCCGAATGATTTGATTCTTAAATTCAGTCCCGTTGTCTGTTCTGATGATTCGGACGGTGTTGCGGACTTGAACTTGAATCTTTGTGAGAAACGTGATGAGTATAGAAGGAACTTGATCTTTAGTCCGAAGAAAATAGACCCAAGTCCATCTTGAGTAGTCATCCACTATTACCAGAATATACTTCTTCCCGTTAATACTCTGAACTCGCATCGGACCACACAAATCCATATGAAGCAGTTGTAGGACATGGTCTGTGTTGTGTTCTGATTTGGGGGAAAATGAGCACGATGACTTTTCCCTTGTTCACAAGCAGAACACAAGTGATCCTTGGCATATCTGAATTTTGGTAGACCGTCAACTAATTTCTTCTTGGCAAGGTCAGTCATGGTTTTAAAATTGAGATGAGACAATCTTTTGTGCCATAACCAAGCCTTTGTGGGATGAGCCTTGGAGAGTAAACAAATAGGAGTGGAAGCTGTCATGCCTTCAAAGGAGATAGAATAAAGACTGGTTCCGCGTTTCCCTTTCATGAGGTCGTTTCCTTGAAGATCACGATTAAAGCATGTTTTCTCCCTGAATGCTACTTCCAAGTCTCCATCGCAGAATTGTCCCACGGAGAATAAATTATGACCAAGGGCTTCAACATAATACACACGGCTTATTTCGATGTTCCCATTAATGTAATCCCCATAGCCCATAATTGCAGCGAAGTGATCATTCCCAAATCTGACCGTTCCGATAAACTTTGCAACAAAGTTTTGAAGAAGTTTGAGATTGCCGGTCATATGTCGGGAGCACCCGCTATCAACAATCCAAAGGACGATTTGAATCACCTGCATCACAAACATTGGAAACAGGTGGAGAATTGATAACGGTTGGATCCGCTGGGTTAGTTACACAAGAGGTTAGTACTTTAGGTAACCATTTAAAATCAAAAGTGTTCTGTAACCAACGTTGCCAGGTCCAACTAGTCTCTGCCTTTTTCTAATGTATGCACTAGGTGAATTTGTTGTCTTGGATTTGGGCTTGTCCATTTTCTTCTCAGAAACATCTAGTGGGGGCATTCCTAAAATGGACTTTGCACTGGTTTTAAACCTAGAGGAAGCGCCACTAGTTCGTTTCTTTCTCTTAGTCAGCAAAGTTTTAGCAACACACTTTGTATGATCACCAGATAGTATGCTATGACGACAAAAAACACAAGTAGCATCAACCAAAACATCTTCATTAATATTTAAAGATTTAGCATCTGTTACATCAATCTTAGAACTAGACTCAGATAAGTGCAATTCTATTCCTGATGTTACATTTGTCTTATTCAAACTACTAGCTGGAACTTCTTCAGACATAGATAAATCCTGCCTAGGTTTCTTGACTCTATTCTTCCTCTATTTCTTGTGAGTCTTGGAATGGCTGACCTTAGATGTGGTTTCTAGTCCTGTGGAAGTACAAGTAGCTGAATTAGTGGGTAGGTCAGATGCTTGGGTATGTGCTTTGTCCACTACATACATCCCTGGGGCAATCTTATGAATGTTTGTTTTGCCTTTGTCTAAAACTCTGATTTTCTTCTTCAAATCAATAATGATGTGTTGGAACTCTTGATTTTGTGAATCTATTTTTCTGTTGAGGCGGACTGTGTCATTTCGGTTTTGAAGAATTTCATCCAGTTCCTTTTCATTTTGAAACAGTTTAAGTCTTAAGAAAGCCTTTGTTTCCTTAAAACGTTCAGGAACATGACTGTTTTGAAATGATAAAGATCCCATGAGATGTTGAAATTTTAGTTCAAATTCAGCACTTTGTTTTTGACACCAGTCAAGCCTTTTTTGAAGATGAAAAACTTTGTTTTCCACATCACTATTGATCTGTCGAAGATTCTCATTCTCATGTACCAGATTATCAATCTCCATACGCAACATCTTAATATCCACAGCATGATCATTCACAATTAAAGCATTACCAGATTCATAGAGCGAATTCATAATCACAGAGACCACGTCATAACACAAAACTTTTTCCAAGAGTCGATCATTTTCTTTTGCTAAAAATTTCTTTTGAAGTTTTTGACGTTGAACCTTATCATCTTTAGCTTTGAAAATGGATTTCATAGATGCTACTTCCGTGTATAACTCATCTTCCCATTTTGTTGCACATTTCTTCAGATTTCTGACATGAGGAAGAATTTTCTTTTGAAGAATCTATTTCTTTTCTTTCTGAACAGGAGAAAGAAAAGACGAGACAGGAATTTGAGAACTGAACTCAATTTCATTCTCCAAACGAGAAATGTCATCCATAAATGTCTGAAAATATCGAATAACCCGACATTCTTTAGGCATTTGTGGATTAACAAGATCCTCTGTCAAACAATCTTTGAATTGTACATCAGTCGTGGGGACAAGAGTTGTAGACGAAGGAGCATTTATGTTTGTGTATGTTAACGTTTGTTCTGGATGGTCCTTAGGAGGAACAAATGATTTGCTCAAATGAGGTCGTGCATTATAATCATAATGTACTTTTGAAAACTTTGTTTGTGAATTTGATCGACCCTCAATCTTGTTTGCAAGAAAATCAGTTTCTTCATCAACAGAATACATAACAACACGTTGAAAGGTATCATCTAACAGAAATGTTGCATTGTACAACTTAGGATTGTCTTTGAGTGCTATGTGTAAATTGCGGGGTGTATCACTTCCAAGTGCAAAACTTACTCCTTTAGGACTCAGTTTCACAACATTTTTTTGAATTTGTGTTACAGAATTACCCGTTTTATACACAACATTTTGAAAATCTTTGAGTTTGGTTTCCAAATCCAGAATTTGATCAAGATATGAGTCAACACGTTTCCTAGTGGCTTGCTTTTCTTCAAGAAGATCCTTCTGAGATGCAGAAAGCTCAGATTGAGTTTTTAACAACTCAGAATTTAAAGCATCAATTTGTTTTTTAAATTCAAATTGATCCTTTTCTTTTTGAGAAAAAAGCTCAGCTTTGGCAACGGTTAGCTCACGAACTTGACTTTATAAATTTTGAACTTTTACATATTCTTGTTGGAAAGCCATTTCAAAACCTTTTTCACGTTTATCTTGTTTTAGATATCCCGAAAGTTGTTGTTTGTAGCACTCATTATCCTTTGTTAACAATGCAATTTTTTCTTTGAGCTTCTGATTGATGTCATTGCATTTTTCTATTTGTGACTGGGTGGTCAATAGCAAGGCCTGTAATTCCGAATCTTGATCATCCAAATGATCTTTTTGTTCAAGATGATCACAATTGTCATCATCAATGAGATCATCAAATGAAACAACGGTTTTATCATCATCAAATGATACAACCGTGTTAACTTGATCATCGGATGGTGATGAAAATGACTCATTTTGAACAAAAGTTTCGTTTGTAGATGAAGATGCAGAAGATGAAGCAATTTCATGAATAATACATGTAGGATCAGGTACCTGAGAAAGACCATCGGTATCATATACCGGGCCTGACTCGGACATATTCATTTCTTGCATATTAGCCATAAGCATGACTGCAGCGTTTGCCTCAAGATCTTCCATTTCATCATCTGATTCCACATTAGCCATAAAACTTTGATCATTCTGAGTCATCATTCCGGCAGCTCTTTCATCTTTGAGTGCCATCATAAGAGCCTCTTTGTGATACGCACTGCCCATTGTTCTTGGTTTTGGACAAGCATTTGCCATGTGACCGTTCCCCCCCACAGTTGTAGCATGTGATAGACGTATTTGCAATGCCTTTCTGACATTCCCAGCAGTCGGATTTCCTCTCTGAACATTCCCCATATTGTTTCTGTTTGCCCCTGCAGTATTGAACCTATTTCCTCCTGACTGAACCCGTTGAGTACCATATCCACGATTTCCCGAACCATATCTGCCTGAAGACCGGTTTTGAACTTCTACTCTGCCATCATTAACAACAGCCTGATTTCTGGTATTTGAAGATGAACGAAGACGGTTGTTGGATTTGGTGAATCTGCCAAATGCTTTAGCAATCAATCCAATTGCTTCATTAAGAGAATTGAAAGCATCCTCTTCTTCATCATAATCTGCATTTGAGTACATCATTGAATCGGTGTTGTTGTATGGAACCATCTGGTTATCGGAGTATTGTTGTGGTGCTTCATAGGAAATGATTTGATTATGAGGTTGGGGTGGAATGCTTAGTTGAAAAGATGATTGTCCAAATTCCTGTTGTGGTAAAGAGAAGTTTGATTGAGCAACGAGAGCAAGTGAGTTTGGTGTTGGTGCTGGTGTGAAGCCTCCTCGTGCTGCAATTTCTTTATCCACTTCTGATTGATGTTGTCTGAGGTAATCATACATGAGTCCATATTTGACATCACCAATTTTCTTTGTCTGTCTTACAAAAGTCGCATATTTCTGCCATTCAGGACCAAGACATCCAAGGAATTTGGAGTTGACAGCAATCTTTGGTAACTTTATATCATGACGATCAAGGTCATTGATAATATTGGTGAAACGGTGGTAGTAAGATTCAATGGTTTCCCCTGGTTCCATGATGAAGTGGGTGTATTCCATATATAACTTGGACTCAAGATCTTCTTGGTTTAACTCTGTTCCTTCCATGAGAAGATGAACATGTTCCCACATATCTTTGGCTGTCTTTTGAGCATCAATACTTCGGTAGATAGGATTGGGAATTCCTTGAAGTATGAAAGACATTGCCAATTGGTTTGCTTCTTGTTGTAATGTTTGCTCAGTTGTGTAGTTGGCAACAGGAGTGGGAGTGGTTGTTTCTTCTCTCTCTGAAGTTGCTGGAACAACAGTAGCTGGAATAGGATAGGGTCCTTCTTCAATGACTTTCTTGAGGTATTGACCATGAGGTTTTTTGAGTTCAACGAATATGAGGAATCTACTAGCCCATTGCACGTAGTTACCCGGAGTTAGCATTGGTGGAGTTTCTTGACTTCCAGCTTCATGACGTGATTGCTGACTACTAATTGCCTCACACATCTTGTTAAACCAATGAGGTTCTCTGGAGTATGATGAATAATTCTGCAGTTGTTGATTCTGTTGCATGATTTGTTGTGGGGATACTTGTGGTGGAGAGAGAAATTGATGTTGTTGCACGAATGCTTGTTGTTGTTGATACTGAGGATGAAATTGCTGTTGTTGTGGATGTTGCTGTAGCTGGTAGTAGTAATTGAAGTGAGGTGGTTGAGACATATCTGGATCTTGAAGATAATTAAGATATGTGTTGATGAGATATATTAAGATATGTCCAAATGCGATGAGTACTGTTCACTGAAATGCGATAAGTACTTGTTCACTAAGTGCGATAAGTACAGTTCACCAAGTGCGATAAGTACAGTTCACCAAGTGCGATAAGATCAGTGCACCAAGTGCGATAAGACCAGTTCACCAAGTGCGATAAGGACAATTCACCAAGTGCGATAACCTTCAATAGCGATAACGAAAGTAGAAAATGCGATAAAACTATAAAGTGCGATAAACAATGACAATTTGGAAATATTATCTTAAAGAGCGATAAGTTATAGCAAAATGCGATAAAATATCAAACTGTGATAAGATAAGATATCAAACTGCGATAATTTATAGCAACTGCGATAATTTTATCACAATTCCAAGTTCGATAATTCTCAACTCTTGTACAAGAGAAGAGAAGCAACCAAGTCGAAGTATGTAAACTTTCTAATACAAGAAAGTACAATACTGAGTCCCAATGCCGATAATTGAAGATCTGCCAAATGCGATGAAACCCTAATTTATCTTGATTCGAACTGCGATAAAACCCTTAGTTATCTTTATTGCAACTGCGATGAAACCCTAACTTATCTTGATTGCAACTGCGATAAAACCCTTAGTTGTCGAAGTTCACTCAGAAACCAAAAATCTCACTTTTCATCAACTTTTTACAATCGCTAAAAATATGGATTACACCAAATCGTCCAAATAACCAAAAATCCCGATTGTTTTTGACTTTAAACGATTAGTAACCACTAGATTTAATGAAGATTAAGCTTGTTAACGTTTAGAAAATGAAATTCGATGAAGATTTGTGAAATTTTAACGAGCTCAAAGTTACTTTTCAACACAAACAAGAGTTTAACGTTAAGATTTGAACAAAAACCTTATTAGATCTATAAAACCAACGTAATTAACAATACGAATGACTCAAACACACTATCCTAATTATCCCTTGGCGTATGATACCACTTGTAGGTCACGTTAATATCTCAAACACACACTTGTAATGACTAAAGATAACACGTACTACTATCTAGATTAAGCTACGTATAAAGAGAAATAAGCTAAACTAAAGAAGAGAATAAGAAGAGAATAAGAAGAATGGAAGGCTTTCACTTAATCAAATTACACACGAGCAGAGCTTTCGCACAATACATGAAAAACCGACATTAAATGAGGCACCCCATGCCTTCTATTTATAGGCCACGATCTAGGGTTAAGCACATGGGGTGACCTTCTAGAAACTAATTACATTTAGCACTTCATTAGCCGGCCCATGGACTTCTAATGGACCGGGCTATACTTACAAACATAAAGTCCTATTAAGCAACATTAATTCGACACATGAACAAGACTTGCAATATATTTGAAACGTGTTCCTAACACTTATAGGTTTTACAAGACCGATTTTGCCATTTAATGTTTACATTATATTTTTCAATTTGATTTTATGTATCTGATTTCTGATTAAATAATTCTGATGTGTATAACTGATTTCTGAAGATGTTTCTGATTCATATAACTGATTTGGGAAGACGTTGTTACATACTATATTTTAGACAATAGTTTTCTTGCAATATCTATATCTACTAAAAGATTGAGTCCCCTTATAAATGTGGAGGCTTCATGTATAAGTATCTTGATTTAATGTCCATGCTTAAGTGGTAAGTACATAGGACCTAAAATTAGTGATTCAAGTAATTGAATGTGTGTATTAGGAGCATTTATTATAGTGTAATAATGAAGGTGAAAATGAAGTGTTTGAGAAAAATAAGATTGTTAATACCACTCCTTCTGACCCATTTTTTATTGGTAAAGAGTTTAGTGATAAAAAAACCAATTAAAGTTTATGTGTATGCAATGTCTGCAGCCACTAGAAGACAGCACTATATCTGGAAAAATGACAAATATAGAATAAGGTTGGTGTGTAGAGAAAAAACACGGGTGTTCACTTATGTTAATGGGCAAAATGTGTCTAGCCCAACTGCTTTAAAGGGCCAAATGTGTCTAGCCCATAAAAGAGCATAATTGTTATCCTCATGCTCGCTAGTGCCATTAAGCCCATAAAAGAGCATAATTCAACAATCAAATAGATTGAGCTCTGAATATTGGCAGGCGAAGTTAAGTCTAGTGAAATTGTGGACCTGAAGTTGGGATTATGTGAAAGATCCAAAATAACTCTGGATTGTAAAATAGCCATATGTTAAACATATACACACTTAAAAGTTCAAACTGCCTATATAATAGACAGAAATTTCCGCTCCATCTCAGAATCAAAAAAGCAAAGCCACAAACAAACAAAAACACCCAACAAAACACACTGCAACATCCATAAATCTTCTGTCAAAAGCTGATGTTTTGATTTTGTTAATATAAACTCTCGACAGTCATAAGCCTACAAAATCTTTTGTAATAAGCCTGGTTTGCAAGCACCAGGCATCGATCATACAAATCATCAAGATGAACTATTCAAATATTTACAGCATATCTGAGATGAGCCTAGTTTGCAAAACTGATCAAAAAGTCGCAGTTTACAAGTTTTAACAGCAGCATTTTTCTTTAAGAAAATGTGTCTTCCCGGTCTCCCTCAGCCACATCACCTTCTTCCAGATTGCTAAACTCCAAGAAATGTGTTGGCCTGTGATCTTCATGATAAAATTCTCGTGGAGTTCCTAGCTTTATCCCGTACTTCATGCCAGCTGTATGCTTCACTCCCATAAAATTGTAATTCCAAGGACCATTATCGGGAACCTGAAGCACAAAATCAATGAAGAGCTTAGTTACAAATCATATATATATATATATATATAGTCGAAATATAAGCAGTCCGCTTTAACTATCAAGAGTACATTAGAGATTATATAATCCTATTGATTTGGTGAAGATTAAAGAAACCGCCCTTCGTCTATAATTAGTTGCATATATGGTGTGCTGGTGCACTAAAACTTGCTTTCACTATCGGTACATAATCAGTTTACTCTTCACACCGAAAAGCAGATCTAGTTAAATATTGAGGGACTAGAAGTGACGGCAAATAGTGCAACTAGCAACCAATGCAGATGATACCAAGCATAGACGATTCCATTAATTTCACCAATTCACAGAGAAGATGTATGCATAATACTGAGTGTAAATTAAGTTCCACCTAATGTAAGAGCAGTTGTTGCTTACCATGTATAACCCGAGAAAATGGTCACTTAGAAGCATCTGGACCTTCTCATAGTGGGTTGGAAGATACCCATGAGGGTTACTTCCATTATCTTTGTTAGCACGGCCCCATTCATGTCCGGTAGGAGTGAGCTTATATGCAGTCAAAGAGCACGAACCAGGGGTGAAACTGCAAGTCAATATGATCGATTTCTCTCCATCCCATTGTTTATTGTTTTCCAAAATCCGAGCATGGAAGGTAAGGTCCTACATAAATCATATCATACAGAGGTAAGTTACCAAATATTGTTACATCTGTAACAGGTCCAAAAGATAAAATAAAAATTGGCCAATAATAGAAAAGGTCAAACGGGTCAAACAAGTCAACCAGGTTGAAAGTAAAAGTGTCTTTAAGGCATAAATACACCTTACCTAATCATTCTATTTAGAGAGAAGTAAGCTTCAATCAGATTACAACAACAACAACAACAACAACAAACTCAATCCCGCCGTGGCAGGGTGTGGGGGAGGTGGGATGTAGACAGATCCTACCCCTACCCCAAGGAAAACCCAGGGGTAGAGAGACTGCTTCCAAAGAGACCTCCGGCAAGTGCATGTGTGCGCGTGAGAGAGCAAAGGCAGGAGAGCAACCGAAAAAACAAAGCAGACAGCAAGCAGGCAAAAAGCAAACACAGAACCGCAAACACAAAAACAGGGAAGAAACGCACGGGGCACAAAAAGCAAAGAGCAAAGAACCAAGGAAAAAAACAGGCAAACAGAGGCACAAAAAGCTAAGTAAAATGTAAAAACGCAGGTCTAATAGTATCTAAGTGTTTTACAAAACCCAGCCCACCATTAAAACGCAGCTTGACCCATTAACCAGACGGCAGCCCCGCCCAGCCTGTTTGTTATATATACTTGTTATTAATCTTGTGACTGGGTCATAAAAATGAAGACAGACCTGTGGCGACAACTGAGGGAGCTCGTTTGGTTGGGTGTGCATCCATCCCAATGGTTCAAGATTGTTAAGGAAGTCATGTTCAGGGAGAGCTGATGGAAGATGCACTTGTTGATGGGTCCCCCACTGTGGCGGCATGGCGATGCAACGAATTTCTTTCACTTGAGGGTTGTCAGGAGGACTTACACCATACAAGTAGCCAGAAATCTGAGTTCTCAAATCGGCAATGCATATGAATTTCTTCAAGATATTCTTTGGCATAATGTATGTGTACCCCGTTTCCTGCACAAAATATCAATACAAAACACATAAGACCTTAGAAACTTAAGTGGCGCTACCTTATAGAAAGAAGTGTAAGCGATGATACCTTTATGTCTTCCGAGTTTACATATATATGATTCACACGGAGATGGAGGTTTGTAGCTGACATTGCTCTCACACGCCAGTCAGTTATGGAAGCAAAAGCAGATTGTTCGTAGGGACTCGTTGTAGTAACAATGAGTTCATCACCATGAACATTGGTAGTCCTGGTCGTCAACTGACTAGCTTCCTTTGCCTACAAGATCCAAATCAAATACGTCATATTAAAAAACCCCAAAATAAAGACCAACCACTACAAAGGCAGATCCAAAATGATCAAAGATGAAAGATAAAAGATGGATTAAAAAAATGCAATATCCAATGACTAAAATCAATCAACACCGACAGCAAAAACAAGGTTCTATGCAACACTGAAAGAATCTGATTCCAAATAAAAAACAATAATTGACAAGTACCTGTTTCTCTATCTCGGCTATTTGTTGGCACTGCTGAGAAGGTGGGGTAATTTCAGCACCAAGAATAATGTCACGTATCTCAGACTGTGTCAGTGCTGAGGTGTTAACATTATTCTTCTTTGCGTAATCAGACAATATGAGATCTCTTAAAGCAACTTCAACCTGCACCAAGACATTAGCTTCTGTTCAGGTAAAAGAGCAACAATAATGCTAGTAATGTATAGATCTATGAGGTTTACCTTCACCCACTGATCGTCTGTAAGAGATGGCCAGATGTGATGGGGCTCTGTAACAATAGTCTTATCAGGCTTGAGCAACATCTTAGCCTTCTCATTATTCACATGTAGCGCTCGCAGAATCAAAATTAGCCTAGAGAACGCTGTGTATGATGATATAGTCTTCAACCAATCATCATATATATTAAACAGCACCATTTGCGGTTCAGGTGCCTTCAGAATCAGATCACCAAATTTCTCAATTTTCAGACAAGCCTGGAACGGAAGCTGCAACTCACTTCCCTTGATAACAATATTGGGGAAATCAAGCAAATGGACTTCCAAAGGATCCAACATGCCTTTACGAGTGACGATGATCTGCTTTGGCTGTTCCTCAACAGGCAAAGATCGAACAAGAGCAGCCACTTCTTCTGCAGTCTTCCACTTGGCAAGCTGACCTAGACGCTTTTGCCCTGACCACACGCTTGAGTGAATAACCTGTAATATAACATTTAACTAGAAGTATAAATCAAACTAATCTGAAAGATATATGCCCATTGCTGAATGTAACAGAAAAGACAAACCTTCAAATAGAGCTGTCCTGTACGGGGATTGAAAATGAACATAGCACCATTAATCGGCTTTGTTGTAAGATTTCCTTCAAATGTATTGTGAATAGTCACACTGTACACATTTGTATCATCAACAAACCATATAATCTGATTGCTTAAAATTTCTCCAAAGTTCTGAGACGACAGGTAAGGTTCAGTTGGCTCAGAAGAATACAATTGCAACCCTTTCCGTATGCGCTCCCTCAATACATATAGAGCTGGATTTGACTGCAGAGAAAAAGAAATATTATAAGCTTTCCAGAATAAATCCTTGACCACAAACTACTGAATACCGAAGCAACCAAAAATATCGAAATGAAAAGATTGTCGAATACCTTCATGATCTTGTTCATAGCCTGGGCAAGCAACGGTTTTGACCCTGGGAACCAATTCCCAAAAGCGGAATGCAAGTTGTATGCAAGATCCAGTCCAATCATCACCCCTGCAAGTTTACATGCAATAACTTCAGTCTATACCCAAAAATAAAAAATCACTACTGTAGAAGTAAATAGAGGCCTCGACATGGGTAAAATTGAACTTTTTAAAACGACCTAATCTGCATAAATGAGTTAGTTCTGTTTTACAGCTTCATTTTAACTCGGTAAAAGTAATTGTGCGTTCCATTTTCAGCTAAATCCAGTTCATTTTACCCATGTGACCCATCAGATAAAAGATAACCCCAATCGACACAGTAGTAACTAAATAGATCAAAGCCGGCACATCTACAACTGATGGGCAAAGCACAGAAGTCAAAAATGTACCTGTTGGTGAAGGATAGACAGACATGTTGTCGGTAGTGTAGTCCATGAACTTGGCTCTCGTGTAACGTTCAATATCATGAGAATCATAATCACCCCAGCGAAGCTGCACATCAATCCAGAACTTATTAATTGCTTTCTGATCAAAGATATCCTTCGGCTCAGCAACAAGACTGGGTTTTGACATCGGCCATCTATGTGCAGCAGATAGAAGAATGTCAGCGCATGAGCTGTTCATTTTGTAACTCTTTCTAGGATGGATTGTTTCCTTCTGCACAGTCTCGATTTCCAGTGCATCCAACTCCTGATCCAGAACCTGGCAAAGATCCATCACCACACTCTCATGGACCTTCTGCCACAAGTGAGCACGGAAGATCTGAATGAGAGAGATCTTCAAGGTGGGAATCTTCCCGTGCATGAATATTCCAGTCAAATCCAGTTGCACTTCAAAACCAACATACACATTGGCTCGGTTAATGGTAGGTGACCACCAAAGTGTGAACCTACGATTTGGAATCTGGTTCAGCCCTGATCTCTGAGCATCTGTCAGCCTCTTGTACTTCATCGACTCCTCAAAACCTGAAGCCTTTTCCCAAAAGAGACCCTCCCAGGTTGGGAAACTGTAAGAGAACGGAAATTGTATTACAATTTTACCCTAATATGTCAGACACAAAAATAACAGAAAACTCGTGATTATAGACTAAAAGAAAAAATAAGAAATAACAGGGCTTACTATGTTCCCTTGAATAGGGTATGCTCCAGAATTCCCTCAACACCACCAAGTGCTTGGATAACATCAGTTTGGTAATTGTTCAAGTTCCAAAGTATACCATCATGCCTCTGATGTGTCCACCAGAATGGATTTTGTTTAAGAACCTGATATTGCTTAAAATCTGTCCTCACTCTCCATCCTTTGTCATATGCTAGTGTGTGTCGATCCTTCTGAAACAAGGTATTGATTCTTGGTATTCCACGATCCCACAAGTCCTGACAAAATGTTTCAGTACACATCATTTCAACATTCCTTAATCACAAACGTGGACATATATAATAGATCAATTCAAAAGGTACTAACCTCCAAGACTTCCGGCGTTAAACGCCTGTTCTGTGACTGGGCTTCCTGCCTCTTTAAAGCATATTCAGCCCAAACACGTTGTGAATCAATGAACTCGCTCTCCCATGACTGTTGAATACAAAAAAAACAGTCAGGAGACAAATGGCCACATAAGATTCAATAACATCTAGGGACTCGAATCTAATACCTGTATATAACGATAAAGATTTGGGATCAGCTGGTCTTCCTCATGACTCATACCACTCCTGAAGTGGGTTACCCCAACATCGTTCTGCTGACCGTAACGAAGATCACTCTGTGGAATTAATATGTGACCCATTGACAACATTCCAAGACCTCCAATCTCCTTGGGTGTGTAGAAAATCACAGGAGGGAACCTACAAACAAAAATTTAGAACACGGTCATACATCAATAAAAGGTTACAATACTGTGTAGTAAAATAAAGCTTCAAGCACCTACCTGCTAGGCATTTTGGAACTTAATCCAATCTTGATACGGGTCTGGATTTTGTTTTCACATTTGACCAACAGATCTAAAAGCTCTTGCGTATGCACAGTCGCTTCCCGGAAGTATGTCAATTAGACCTGCAAGATTAAAAAAAAAAAAAAAAAAAAAAAAATCATGCTTACACAATATAAATCATGTGAAGAGCAACCAGAAGTCCAAAGTAAATACCAATCAGAGCTGTATTCCACTTGTTAACAATTTTTGTGAATGTCGTAGACCCTGAACTCATAAGAATTTGCCTCACGCGATTCTCAAACACTTTCATGTGTTCATCATCAACTCGTAAGAAAGCAACTGCTGTACGCTTTTTGTCTGTTCATTCTGCAAATTCCAAACTCCGTCTTTTGTATTGCTGAATGCCTCCTGAGTCATTCTTATTTTCGGCAATATACGGACCTCAAACCCACACCTGCATGCCATTGACAAAGGTTCCATTAACATGTATAAAATACAATTTACTTCAAAATAAAACAACGCCGTATGCTAAATGATTACACTGAAAAAGCAAGGAGTGTGGTCCAGCAAAAGAAGGAGAAACTTACATGCTAAACAGCAGGTTTGGATTGTCTTTGCTGTAAACAGAGACAAAGCTGTTCTCCCACTCCAGTGTTGTGATACTTCGGGGAGGACGATTATTCATGTCCCAAAAAACACTCCTTCCAAGATTCACTAACAGAAAAACAAGAGAAAGAGTGAGTTTTAGATAACAAACGTATATTACTTCGCTTCTACCACAACATAATCTCTAGTATATCTCATAAATATATAATCTAGAAGCTTACCATCATGCTTCATGAGCCTCATTCTTGCATCTCTCGGCCAGCACTTTTTGTTATTGTAACCGACCATATTCTTGTTGTTAGGATCGGGGTGCTCCGTGAGATAACGCTGGATAAGATCACGAGCCTCTTCATGTGTAAAGCCGAATAGAATGTGAACTTTGTCAATGTAACGAGAGTACAGCCTTATTGGATGCCGGGTTTCAACTTTAGTGTCCCAAAAGGTAATGAACTCATTTGGCATCTGTGGTGGACCAGCAATCTCACTTGCACAAGTCAAACCAAGGATGGAAAGATCCAAGACCAATCCATAGTACTGTACCACAAAAGACGCAAACTGCAGGCCGCGTATCAGTCCATTAGAGTTTGTGTGGCTCATATCTTTATAAGACAGCACAACATTGTTCTTTGCTGTGACATAATCAGCAATATTGTGGTCAAGGACCAATCGCAGAAGCATGTTAAGCAATGTCATATCGATCTTTTCAAAAAACTTCTCAAACTTGGTCTGAAGCATCACCACACACTGCTCATCACCAGTGTCCCATATACCCTGCAAATTGTTTATGCCCTGGCACCATTTATAAACCAAGAGTGGTGGTGGCTCAGAATCTGCAGGCTTGATCCAATTGGGAAACAGATGCCGCTTGTCACCTTCATACCACAAGTATTGATCAAGATATGCGTCGGTGATCTTTTCAAGAGGCTCAATCTCATAGACTGGAATCAGATAGCTATACAAATCCATAAACTCAATCCCAACCTACAAAACAATAACCCGCTTACTTTGAGATCACACAAAGCAAAAGATCTTATTGTTCAGCTATGATAACATTCACACAAATAGCATGTTATGGACTCACTTCTTTAAAAGCACGCTGGGTAAGAAGATGACGTTTTATTCTTGATAATGCCTCATTTGGATTGGCATAAGCTTGTTCAATCAAACCCAGTTCTTCTCTTTGGAGCTGATTTAACCTCACAGCCACACTATAAGATTCCTTAAGCCTCTCAAGAGCAAGAATAAGAAGCTTCGTATCGTGCTTGTAAGACAATGGTGGAAAAGGAATGGGTGAGAACTTTCTAGACTCCAACCAATGGACTGTGGTAGTGTGGATAGCCACAACTTCCTCTGGGGTGACATGCTGACCATCTTTTAAGTATTTGTGTTGGCGTTCCTGTAAGAAACATAGATAAAACAGGAAATTAATTATCTCCAGACGTGTGTATAGATGTGATATTGCAGTTCGTTAATAGCATATTATACACAAACACAATCACCCATACCTGCTCTGCCTTCAACCAAAGACGAGTCAGCCTCCCTAAGTTCTTCCTACAGACAGTCTTATCAACTGTGGCACCCCTACGTATACGTTCACGACTATAGTGAGCATATTTGTCCACCAATCAGCTTTTGACTTCACGTACAAGAGAATCATGTTCTCGAATGGAACGGGCAATCCCGGAACCTATAAACATCAATGTCAGATGAATATAACATGACATTGCATATATTAAAAAATGTAAACAAATTAGAAAAAAATATTACCTTCCAGGGTATATTTGCCTTCCAACAACGCCATGCTTCACTCAAGTGCTGCAAAATGGTCCTCGCCTTATTTTGCTTTAATCCCTCTGAAAGTTCAAAAAAGAAAGAGTACAGGTTAAGTATCACTTCAATTAGACGAAAACTAAATTTTAACAATTTCTTTTAGGCGGATGATTGTGATATGAAGTAGATTATAACCTGGCATGGCATCAAGAACAGCATGCATCACAGCATCACGAAGCTCCAGGTCGAAATGACTTTCGACACCTTGCTTTGTAACAGTCTTGGCCACGCCTTTAGAATGTTGACCGTCAAACTGGCGAGCCAGTAGATTTCCCAGCCACCTCTCCAGCAAAGGCACTATACCACGTAAGAAAAACAACCACACCCTCCACATGGGTGCCCAGAAGCCACACCCAGGGCCTTTACCAACAGGCCCAGTATTAAACCGGTAATAGATCAAATGTTTCAAATCTTTGCACATCCGAATCTGTCTCATGAGTCTGTACTTGTAACGATACATACCAGTCAACTGGCCAACATGGGAAAATGTATATTGTAGACCATCAGCCAACTGGAAAGCATCCACGTACCCCAACCGGAACTGAATATTTGCATCAACTACGAGCTTTGTCAAACGCAAGATCTCACGGCATAAATGGAAAGCATTTCCAAACCGTGACTTCTTACGCTCCTTGGTAGTAAGAGTCTTAACAGGCTTCAGATTAAAATTGTAATCAAGATGAAGGTAATTTAGATTCTTTCTACGGATAAACAAATTCAGCATGTTGTACCCCTGCTTACAAACTTGCAGACCTGCTTCAGCCCAATCAAGTTCTGTAGTCTGGAAAAACTTGTCAGCCTGGAGTAAACGGAACAAGTGCCTCTTCTTTTGAGCTTTTGGTGGTCTATGATGCAACTCATTCAAAACAAAGCATTTCAACAACTTCTGATGGCTAACCCTAACTTTCACTGGATATGAAGGAGGGCTGCAAAAAGAATTTAGAAAGGCTAAGCAATTAAATCAAATAAAGATTGTAAGTAACGATAAGAAAATGAATTACTAGGAAAGCTAACCATACCAGTGTTCTTTATACCACTCGGACACAAGAGGGATATCTTGAGCACGCCTCATTCGACCAGATTTCATGTTGAAAGGTCGAGGTGCAAATAACAAGGAAATACCAGCAGCTGTATTGTCCGTGTATAAAAGAGTGTTGGTAAGCAAGGGCTCGACACCATCTGGCAAAGAGAAATCATCCTCGTCATCATCCTCGTAGGCTATCTTAGCACGCCGATATTTGTTAGCAGTAGTTATGGGATGTATCAGGGGATCATAATAAAATGCAGGCAAATCAGGATCCTCTGTTTTTATATACATGACCATTGGCGTATGATATACACATAACCTTACTTTCCTTGGCCTATTGTTGTACAGATGAGGGAACGCGACCCTGTACTCTGTCCTCAAAGGTGAACGGATAATAAGTTTATTAATGTCGTTAAACTCATTCCAGTCCTCATCACCTTTCTCCATGTCACGATACAAGGGTTCAAATTTTGGGCCACCTGCAAACAACGAAAAACTTTAAAAAGATGCTCAACGGACTCTCAACATAAGCAGCATGTTAAAATAACAGAAACGTACATGCAAAAACTTGAAGAAAAAATAAATAAATAAAAAAAAAAAAAATAAAAAAAAAAATACCCAGTATGCACATATTAAGAGCTTTGCCGGTGAAAAATGACTCCATATCAAACAGATAGAAATAGTTACGATCAATCAGATCAGAAAGTAGCTGTCCTGCTAATCGATGAAGTGTTGCCATGATAGGGAGTGAAAGATGCCATTTTCGGTAACTAGGTCCGTTAATAAGCGTTGTGTTCACAAGAGGCTTATGGTCATAGAACCAAGTATAGACAGCAGAATCTTCCTCCTCATCCAACTCCAGTTGTATTGGTTCCAAAGGATCCACATCCAGAAGATTGTCAGCGTAATCCAGTGGAGGCTCTTCATCATCAAAAGGAGGAAACCGCATTCTCTTGAATTGTCTACGGGCCCTCTTCTCCCTTCTCATCATAATCCACATGGTTCCCCACTGCAAAAGTTCATTATAATCAATATACTTCGTAATATAATTGGGGAACAATTACTGAAATGTAGATAGAATTCATCGTGGATAACTTTAGTCTTTTCGTTTCATACAGTTGGTTACTGTAGCAAAAAAGCATACCTGAGCAAGATATATTGGTTCAACAACCCATGGAATCTCATTTACACACGTGATTGCGCCAGTAATGTGATATAGCACCTTAACATCACGGACCTATGTTAACACAGACATAATAAAATCATCAGATAAAGGTAGATTAAAAAGCAACCAACGATATTAAGAAATAAAAGTCACAGTCCATTCCAACGAGAAATAAAATTACAGTACCTGTTCCCATGGCATGGGCATGTTTTCTAGAAGCTTGTAGACAGCATGAGGAACAAATTTTAGCGCACCTAGATATACACACTTATCATACTTCTTCGATGACATGTCACCATGATCCCTGCGGAAAAAAACATGAGTTTAAAAAATTAGAAGATCCTGACACTAATTCATTGAATTTAGCATCAAAATATCTGCAGTCTTACCATACAATCATATATGCAAACATGACATGCAAGATAAATAGAACTTCTATCAAATGTATAGCATCAGGTGCCCGTAAACTTAACCGATGAGGCATAAATATAAATACAATGAACAAGCTAAAATCTGAAAGGAAAAAAAAAAAAAAACAGTTCATATAATAATAATTCTCAACAAATATCATGCGAGCATAACTTCTAACCCCAGATAATCCATAACACGTTTTCCAGGAGCTAAAATCCACAAACTATACTCAGACCTAAGGCGACTCCTAACAATGCAAACTATGTCATGCTTAATATACCAAGTTATCATGTTACACTCACACATATATATTACTGAAACATTAATGATACACGAAAGTTCATAGAGCTAGATGAATATCGTCCAAATGTAACCTTTAACCCCAGAAACCCCATATGTTCCCTTTCCCATTATAATCAGTGATACACACTCATGTTCCCCCTGTTCATGCCAAACCACTTCTATACAACAACACAAATTCCTTTACTTTAATACGCAAAACAAATATGATCTGCAAATCCAGCAAGTAAAACCCTCAAAATCCACTCACAGCTACTCCCAACCAAGAGGCTGTTTGGCTAATCCAAAACACAATAAGCTCCCTTGTCAAAAACTCGGCCAAACACCCTATAATTCATACTAATCTTACTTGTTGTATCTCATTTGATGCGCCAATTTATCACATTAAAACGCACAAACTACTATCCAAAAATATCAAATCACAGCTAAAAGTCTAAAACTACTGCTAACTAATTCAAACAATAGCATAGTAAATAGACGTTGAGTAGCTCTCGAGACTAAAACTACCCCTAGCTAATTCAAACTATATATCAGAAACACATAGTTATATAATATTTCTCATTGAATCAAAGTATCAAACTTATATAACATTGCTTCCGCTCCCGCCGCCGTCGGTAACACCGTGTACGACGGCTGTGCCGCTGCCGGCGGTAGTATCGCTCCTCCGCATGTCCCCGACGGCGCTAATGGCGGAACGTTCATTCCGTTACCGTTGTTGTAAAGAGTTAGGGTTTTTGATCTGGTGTGAGTGAAGGTGCAAGTGTGTGTGTGAAGAGTGAAGGGGGAAATATTGTGTTCTCGAGTTTAGGTGCTGTTTGTTTTGGTTATTTGGAATGGTTTTTTAAATGATGTGAGACTTATTAAATGTTTTTGGTTCACGCTTTTATAAATGGATTTAGGTAGTGTAATTATTCTATCTATTAAAACATGGGTATGGCTTGGTACCCAAAAAAAATCTGCCAAAGTAATTAAAAGGGTAATTATATGATGAATGTTTGGTTGGTTGCGGTGTTTTACATGTGGTTGTACTGTTCATGCAACTGTTTTTAACTGTAGCTCAATTGTTCATTGCAATTAAGAGAGTGATTAGTACAAATATATGTAAATATCTAAATATAATAATCTCTTCTCGCTACCTCCAGAAATTTCCATTTTGATTATATATACAGAATTAAGTCGGTGTGAAGTTCAAAAAAAAATAATAAGTCGGTGTGGTTATTTTGGAGAAAACGAGTTTCATGGACCGCAAGAAATAAACTCGAATTATGTTTTTTATAGATAAAGATAATAATATTAAGAGTAAACTGCAAAAATCGTCCTTGTTTTTTATTAAAAGGCTCCTCAAACATACACGTGTCGAAAACGCGAATAAAATAAATAAATAAATAAAATAAAATAAAAAAACCTTTTGAGGAACCGGGTGTGTTTTCTGAAACTTTGGTGTCGCGAAACTCTCGGTCGTATCAGAGACGTGTTTCCAAATATGAGATGCACGTTCTAGAAGGTTTTAAAAACAATGGTTATTTTCACCGATACCTTTTCTATATTTGAATTGCGTTATCTATAGGGGCACGGTTGCGAAACCATAATCCTGAGCCTATATATACTCGCCCAATGTGGATGCTCATTGTTCATTAGTCTTCTAACCTAAGTGCCTTCGTTTTCTTATCGCTGGCAAAACCATGTACATGATTTCAGTTTCTGATGTTGACGGCATATTTGGTGAGTGCAAGCATTTGAGTTCTATTTGATATTGATTATCAGTTTATATTTAATTTGTGTTGTGTTTTTCGCAGAGTTTATTCTAAATTATGTTTAGCATTTATGCTACAAGATTTGAGGTAATAGGCTAATAGTATATTCTTTAAAATTATTATTATGTTGATATCTTTTTGTTGATTTGTATTGGTATGTTGTGACAATCCCAAACAAACTTTTGTTTGATCTATCTTTTATCATGGCAGAACATGGTACATGTTGCTGTAAGTCATTACGATAATTAATTAACATATCATTCAATTATATATTACTTTGAAATTAGAGGATTTAACTTTACGAATAGTATGAATTACATGCAGTTGATGTCATGTTGGATTCGTATTTTGTTCCAAAAACAAGTTTGATCACCAACAGAGAAGTTGCGCGCAATCAGATCCATATAAAAAAAAAAAAAAAAAAAAAAAAAAAGTAAAACTATTTGTTCTAAATATACTAACATGATAAATCATATTATTCTTAATAATTTATAATTTTTTTTTTTTTTTTTTTTACAGTTTGCAGGATGATCATGATAATGAGTTTAAGATTCCTTAAATGACTGATGATTTATTCAAAATTAGGGTTAAGAATGTGAGAATAGAATACAAAAAAAAATATTTTGTTGTTTCTGACGAGGATGTGTCTGAAGGGGGAAAAACCGTTTAGTATTTGAATTGATCATTCTGATGTAAATGTTATTATTTGTTCACCGAATGTATAAATTGAATGAATTTAATGTTTACATTCTATATTTTAATTTGATTGTATGTATATGATTTCTGTTTAAATGATTCTGATGTATATAACTGATTTTTGAAGACGTTGTTACATCCTATATTTTAGTCAAATATATATATATATATATATATATATATATATATATATATATATATATATATATATATATATATATATATATATATATATATATATATATATATATTGCAATATAATTCTGATTCTGATGGTCGTTATTTAAAATATTTTAATATGATTGTATGTTTCTGATTTCTAACTCAATGATTCTGATGTATATAACTATTTTCTAAGGACGTTGTTACATCCTATATTTTAGTCAATATTTTTATCATGAAGATCACAGGCCAACACATTTCTTGGAGTTTAGCAATCTGGAAGAAGGTGATGTGGCTGAGGGAGACCGGGAAGACACATTTTCTTAAAGAAAAATGCTGCTGTTAAAACTTGTAAACTGCGACTTTTTGATCAGTTTTGCAAACTAGGCTCATCTCAGATATGCTGTAAATATTTGAATAGTTCATCTTGATGATTTGTATGATCGATGCCTGGTGCTTGTAAACCAGGCTTATTACAAAACATTTTGTAGGCTTATGACTGTCGAGAGTTTATATTAACAAAATCAAAACATCAGCGATGTTTTTGACAGAAGATTTATGGATGTTGCAGTGTGTTTTGTTGGGTGTTTTTGTTTGTTTGTGGCTTTGCTTTTTTGATTCTGAGATGGAGCGGAAATTTCTGTCTATTATATAGGCAGTTTGAACTTTGAAGTGTGTATATGTTTAACATATGGCTATTTTACAATCCAGAGTTATTTTGGATCTTTCACATAATCCCAACTTCAGGTCCACAATTTCACTAGACTTAACTTCGCCTGCCAATATTCAGAGCTCAATCTATTTGATTGTTGAATTATGCTCTTTTATGGGCTTAATGGCACTAGCGAGCATGAGGATAACAATTATGCTCTTTTATGGGCTAGACACATTTGGCCCTTTAAAGCAGTTGGGCTAGACACATTTTGCCCATTAACATAAGTGAACACCCGTGTTTTTTCTCTACACACCACCCTTATTCTATATTTGTCATTTTTCCCGATATAGTGCTGTCTTCTAGTGGCCACAGACATTGCATACACATAAACTTTAATTGGTTTTTTTATCAATAAAAAATGGGTCAGAAGGAGTGGTATTAACAATCTTATTTTTCTCGGACACTTCATTTTCACCTTCATTATTACACTATAATAAATGCTCCTAATACACACATTCAATTACTTGAATCACTAATTCTAGGTCCTATGTACTTACCACTTAAGCATGGACATTAAATCAAGATACTTATACATGAAGCCTCCACATTTATAAGGGGACTCAATCTTTTAGTAGATATAGATATTGCAAGAAAACTATTGTCTAAAATATAGTATGTAACAACGTCTTCCCAAATCAGTTATATGAATCAGAAACATCGTCAGAAATCAGTTATACACATCAGAATTATTTAATCAGAAATCAGATACATAAAATCAAATTGAATAATATAATGTAAACATTAAATGGCAAAATCGGTCTTGTAAAACCTATAAGTATTTAATATTATTTTAAATAACGACAATCAGAATGATAATTATATTGCAATAAAAATATTGACTAAAATATAGGATGTAACAACGTCCTTTGAAAATAGTTATATACATCAGAATCATTGAGTTAGAAATCAGAAACATACAATCATATTAAAATATTTTAAATAACGACCATCAGAATCAGAATTATATTGCAATATATATATATATATATATATATATATATATATATATATATATATATATATATATATATATATATATATATATAGGATGTAACAACGTCTTCAAAAATCAGTTATATACATCAGAATCATTTAAACCGAAATCATATACATACAATCAAATTAAAATATAGAATGTAAACATTAAATTCATTCAATTTTTCCCTTCAGACACATCCTCGTCAGAAACAACAAAATATTTTTTTTGTATTCTATTCTCACATTCTTAACCCTAATTTTGAATAAATCATCAGTCATTTAAGGAATCTTAAACTCATTATCATGATCATCCTGCAAACTGTAAAAAAAAAAAAAAAAAAAAAAAAAAAAAAAAAAAAAATTATAAATTATTAAGAATAATATGATTTATCATGTTAGTATATTTAGAACAAATAGTTTTACTCTTTTTTTTATGGATCTGATTGCGCGCAACTTCTCTGTTGGTGATCAAACTTGTTTTTGGAACAAAATACGAATCCAACATGACATCAACTGCATGTAATTCATACTATTCGTAAAGTTAAATCCTCTAATTTCAAAGTAATATATAATTGAATGATATGTTAATTAATTATCGTAATGACTTACAGCAACATGTACCATGTTCTGCCATGATAAAAGATAGATCAAACAAAAGTTTGTTTGAGATTGTCACAACATACCAATACAAATCAACAAAAAGATATCAACATAATAATAATTTTAAAGAATTTACTATTAGCCTATTACCTCAAATCTTGTAGCATAAATGCTAAACATAATTTAGAATAAACTCTGCGAAAAACACAACACAAATTAAATATAAACTGATAATCAATATCAAATAGAACTCAAATGCTTGCACTCACCAAATATGCCGTCAACATCAGAAACTGAAATCATGTACATGGTTTTGCCAGCGATAAGAAAACGAAGGCACTTAGGTTAGAAGACTAATGAACAATGAGCATCCACATTGGGCGAGTATATATAGGCTCAGGATTATGGTTTCGCAACCGTGCCCCTATAGATAACGCAATTCAAATATAGAAAAGATATCGGTGAAAATAACCATTGTTTTTAAAACCTTCGAGAACGTGCATCTCATATTTGGAAACACGTCTCTGATACGACCAAGAGTTTCGCGACACCAAAGTTTCAGAAAACACACCCGGTTCCTCAAAAGGTTTTTTTATTTTATTTTATTTATTTATTTATTTTATTCGCGTTTTTGACACGTGTATGTTTGGGGAGCCTTTAATAAAAAACAAGGACGATTTTTGCAATTTACTCTTAATATTATTATCTTTATCTATAAAAAACATAATTCGAGTTCCATGAAACTCGTTTTCTCCAAAATAACCACACCGACTTATTATTTTTTTTTGAACTTCACACCGACTTAATTCTGTGTATTTAATCAAAATGGAAATTTCTGGAGGTAGCGAGAAGAGATTATTATATTTAGATATTTACATGTATTTGTACTAATCACTCTCTTAATTGCAATGAACAGTTGAGCTACAGTTAAAAACAGATGCATGAACAGTACAACCACATGTAAAACACCACAACCAACCAAACATTCATCATATAATTACCCTTTTAATTACTTTGGCAGATTTTTTTGGGTACCAAGCCATACCCATGTTTTATAAAAGCGTGAACCAAAAACATTTAATAAGTCTCACATCATTTAAAAAACCATTCCAAATAACCAAAACAAACAGCACCTAAACTCGAGAACACAATATTTCCCCCTTCACTCTTCACACACACACTTGCACCTTCACTCACACCAGATCAAAAACCCTAACTCTTTACAACAACGGTAACGGAATGAACGTTCCGCCATTAGCGCCGTCGGGGACATGCGGAGGAGCGATACTACCGCCGGCAGCGGCACAGCCGTCGTACACGGTGTTACCGACGGCGGCGGGAGCGGAAGCAATGTTATATAAAGTTTGATACTTTGATTCAATGAGAAATATTATATAACTATGTGTTTCTGATATATAGTTTGAATTAGCTAGGGGTAGTTTTAGTCTCGAGAGCTACTCAACGTCTATTTACTATGCTATTGTTTGAATTAGTTAGCAGTAGTTTTAGACTTTTAGCTGTGATTTGATATTTTTGGATAGTAGTTTGTGCGTTTTAATGTGATAAATTGGCGCATCAAATGAGATACAACAAGTAAGATTAGTATGAATTATAGGGTGTTTGGCCGAGTTTTTGACAAGGGAGCTTATTGTGTTTTGGATTAGCCAAACAGCCTCTTGGTTGGGAGTAGCTGTGAGTGGATTTTGAGGGTTTTACTTGCTGGATTTGCAGATCATATTTGTTTTGCGTATTAAAGTAAAGGAATTTGTGTTGTTGTATAGAAGTGGTTTGGCATGAACAGGGGGAACATGAGTGTGTATCACTGATTATAATGGGAAAGGGAACATATGGGGTTTCTGGGGTTAAAGGTTACATTTGGACGATATTCATCTAGCTCTATGAACTTTCGTGTATCATTAATGTTTCAGTAATATATATGTGTGAGTGTAACATGATAACTTGGTATATTAAGCATGACATAGTTTGCATTGTTAGGAGTCGCCTTAGGTCTGAGTATAGTTTGTGGATTTTAGCTCCTGGAAAACGTGTTATGGATTATCTAGGGTTAGAAGTTATGCTCGCATGATATTTGTTGAGAATTATTATTATATGAACTGTTTTTTTTTTTTTTTTCCTTTCAGATTTTAGCTTGTTCATTGTATTTATATTTATGCCTCATCGGTTAAGTTTACGGGCACCTGATGCTATACATTTGATAGAAGTTCTATTTATCTTGCATGTCATGTTTGCATATATGATTGTATGGTAAGACTGCAGATATTTTGATGCTAAATTCAATGAATTAGTGTCAGGATCTTCTAACTTTTTAAACTCATGTTTTTTTCCGCAGGGATCATGGTGACATGTCATCGAAGAAGTATGATAAGTGTGTATATCTAGGTGCGCTAAAATTTGTTCCTCATGCTGTCTACAAGCTTCTAGAAAACATGCCCATGCCATGGGAACAGGTACTGTAATTTTATTTCTCGTTGGAATGGACTGTGACTTTTATTTCTTAATATCGTTGGTTGCTTTTTAATCTACCTTTATCTGATGATTTTATTATGTCTGTGTTAACATAGGTCCGTGATGTTAAGGTGCTATATCACATTACTGGCGCAATCACGTGTGTAAATGAGATTCCATGGGTTGTTGAACCAATATATCTTGCTCAGGTATGCTTTTTTGCTACAGTAACCAACTGTATGAAACGAAAAGACTAAAGTTATCCACGATGAATTCTATCTACATTTCAGTAATTGTTCCCCAATTATATTACGAAGTATATTGATTATAATGAACTTTTGCAGTGGGGAACCATGTGGATTATGATGAGAAGCGAGAAGAGGGCCCGTAGACAATTCAACCCGTAGACAATTCAAGAGAATGCGGTTTCCTCCTTTTGATGATGAAGAGCCTCCACTGGATTACGCTGACAATCTTCTGGATGTGGATCCTTTGGAACCAATACAACTGGAGTTGGATGAGGAGGAAGATTCTGCTGTCTATACTTGGTTCTATGACCATAAGCCTCTTGTGAACACAACGCTTATTAACGGACCTAGTTACCGAAAATGGCATCTTTCACTCCCTATCATGGCAACACTTCATCGAT
Source organism: Artemisia tridentata subsp. tridentata (assembly GCA_021014915.2). Taxonomy (NCBI): domain Eukaryota; kingdom Viridiplantae; phylum Streptophyta; class Magnoliopsida; order Asterales; family Asteraceae; genus Artemisia; species Artemisia tridentata. The sequence goes on from CP139503.1 coordinate 96,089,426, forward strand.
TAGCAGGACAGCTAATTTCTGATCTGATTGATCGTAACTATTTCTATCTGTTTGATATGGAGTCATTTTTCACCGCCAAAGCTCTTAATATGTGCATACTGGGTATTTTTTTTATTTTTATTTTTTTTTATTTTTTATTTTTTTTTCTTCAAGTTTTTGCATGTACGTTTCTGTTATTTTAACATGCTGCTTATGTTGAGAGTCCGTTGAGCATCTTTTTAAAGTTTTTCGTTGTTTGCAGGTGGCCCAAAATTTGAACCCTTGTATCGTGACATGGAGAAAGGTGATGAGGACTGGAATGAGTTTAACGACATTAATAAACTTATTATCCGTTCACCTTTGAGGACAGAGTACAGGGTCGCGTTCCCTCATCTGTACAACAATAGGCCAAGGAAAGTAAGGTTATGTGTATATCATACGCCAATGGTCATGTATATAAAAACAGAGGATCCTGATTTGCCTGCATTTTATTATGATCCCCTGATACATCCCATAACTACTGCTAACAAATATCGGCGTGCTAAGATAGCCTACGAGGATGATGACGAGGATGATTTCTCTTTGCCAGATGGTGTCGAGCCCTTGCTTACCAACACTCTTTTATACACGGACAATACAGCTGCTGGTATTTCCTTGTTATTTGCACCTCGACCTTTCAACATGAAATCTGGTCGAATGAGGCGCGCTCAAGATATCCCTCTTGTGTCCGAGTGGTATAAAGAACACTGGTATGGTTAGCTTTCCTAGTAATTCATTTTCTTATCGTTACTTACAATCTTTATTTGATTTAATTGCTTAGCCTTTCTAAATTCTTTTTGCAGCCCTCCTTCATATCCAGTGAAAGTTAGGGTTAGCTATCAGAAGTTTTTGAAATGCTTTGTTTTGAATGAGTTGCATCATAGACCACCAAAAGCGCACTGCAGGGTTTGCCCACGAACAGAAGTGAAAAAGATGGAAACAGAGTTTTATGAGCTAGTGACAGCAGGTAATGATATTGAGGCATACATCAGGAGATTCCAGGAATTGGCAGCATTATGTCCGACAATGGTTCCGGATACTGAGAAGCTATTGGAGAATTTTATTGGAGGATTACCTCACAACATCCGTGGTGATGTGATTTCTTTTGACCCACAAACATTGGATGAGGCAATCAGAATGTCTCAGAAACTCATGGCTCAGATAGTGAAGAAAGGAACTGCTTCAGACAACAATAACACCAACAGTAACCGTAACTACAACAACCGTAACTCCAACAACAACTACCGAAACAACAACTATAACAGCAACCGAAACAATTCCAATAACAATAACAACAAAAGAAATCGGGACAACAACCAGAGCAACAATGTTACTCAACCACCACCCAAGAGACAGGAAACTGCAAAGGCTTATGTTGCAGGTCAAACTGAGAAAAGAGGTTACAGTGGTACTTTACCTAAGTGCAACAAATGCCAAACCCATCATAATCCTGGAAATTATCCGAATCCGTGTGGAAACTGTAAGAAAGTTGGTCATTCAACCAGGGATTGCAAAGCTCCGATTGTGGTTGATAGTCAGAAGCCCCCAGTAACATGTTTTGGATGTGGAGAAGTTGGACACTTCAAGAAGGAATGTCCGAAAGGAAAGAATCAGGGAAACAATAACCAAGGAGGAACAGCTAGGGGAAGAGCTTATGTCCTTGGAGGAGAAGATGTTAGGGAGGACCCGAGTGTCGTTACGGGTACGTTCCTCATTAATAATCGTTATGCATCCATACTATTTGATTCAGGATCCGATAGAAGTTTTGTTTCTACTGCATTTGCCCCATTACTCAACATTGAACCAACCGCACTAGACACTCCATATCACATTGAACTAGCTAATGGTAGTTTAGTTGGCACCGACACGATTATTCGTGGTTGCACTCTTAATTTTCTCAATCACCCATTCAATATAGACCTAATGCCAGTAGAACTTGGAAGTTTCGATATTGTCATCGGTATGGATTGGTTATCTCAACATCATGCCAGAATCATCTGTGATGAAAAAGTTGTTCATCTTCCTTATGATGGCGAAACATTGGTCGTTCGCAGAGAACGCAGTGGGACTAGACTCAGCATCATTTCGTGCATTAAAACAGAGAAATACATAAAGAAGGGTTGTTATGCATTCTTGGCTCATATCACAGAAAAGAAGTCGGAAAAGAAGCGACTTGAGGATGTGCCAACAGTTAGAGATTTTCCAGAAGTTTTTCCAGAAGACTTACCAGGACTGCCACTTACTCGCCAAGTCGAATTTCAGATTGAATTAGTACCGGGAGCCGCACCGATTGCGCGAGCACCTTATCGACTTGCACCTTCAGAAATGCAAGAGTTGTCGAACCAATTGCAAGAGCTCTTGGATAAAGGATTCATTAGGCCGAGTTCATCGCCTTGGGGAGCACCAGTTTTGTTTGTAAAGAAGAAAGATGGATCTTTCAGAATGTGCATTGATTATCGAGAGCTAAACAAATTAACGGTGAAGAATCGTTATCCACTTCCCAGGATCAACGATTTATTTGATCAGTTACAAGGTTCCAATTATTACTCCAAGATCGACTTGAGATCGGGTTACCATCAGCTTAAGGTTCGGGAGGAGGACATCCCGAAGACAGCGTTCAGAACACGCTATGGTCATTATGAATTTCAGGTAATGCCGTTCGGATTAACCAACGCACCAGCTGTGTTCATGGATCTCATGAACAGGGTGTGTAAGCCGTATCTAGACAAGTTTGTTATTGTATTCATTGACGATATCTTGATCTACTCAAGGAGTGAAGAAGAGCACCGAGAACACCTCAGAACAATCTTAGAACTACTCAAGAAAGAGAAACTGTATGCAAAATTTTCAAAGTGTGATTTTTGGATCAGAAGAGTACAATTTCTTGGTCACGTCATTGATAGTCAAGGACTACAGGTTGATCCAGCAAAGATTGAGGCAGTTAAAGATTGGGCAATGCCAAAAACTCCAACAGAAATTCGTCAATTCTTAGGACTTGCCGGATATTACAGAAGGTTCATTGAAGGTTTTTCCAAGATAGCTAAGCCACTGACCAAGTTGACACAAAAGAACCAGAAGTACGATTGGGGAGAAAAGAAAGAGACCGCTTTTCAGTTGTTGAAACAGAAACTTTGTAGCACGCCAATTTTGTCATTGCCAGAAGGGATTGAAAACTTCGTGGTATATTGCGATGCTTCACACAAAGGACTTGGAGCAGTGTTAATGCAAAACGAGAAGGTGATAGCTTATGCATCTCGTCAGCTTAAGAAGCATGAGAAGAACTACACTACTCACGATTTAGAGTTGGGTGCCGTGGTTTTCGAACTCAAGATTTGGAGGCATTATCTTTATGGAACAAAGTGTGTAGTATTTACAGACCACAAAAGCTTACAGTACATTCTTGATCAGAAGGAACTTAACATGAGGCAACGTCGTTGGTTGGAACTACTTAGTGATTACGACTCTGAAATCATATATCACCCAAGAAAAGCCAATGTTGTGGCAGATGCACTCAGTCGGAAAGAGAGACTCAAGCCTTTGAGAGTCAGATCATTGGGAATGACTATCATTTCACCACTACCATCAAAAATCCTCGAGGCTCAGGTAGAAGCACTCAAGGAAGAAAACCTACCAAGTGAAACACTCAAAGGAATGCAAGATAATGCAAACGGTTTAGTAAGGAGATCAGATGGAACATTATGCTTCAAGGATAGAAGTTGGATACCTCTCTATGGTGGAATACGAGAGTTGATCATGCACGAATCACATAAGTCGAAGTACTCTATTCATCCAGGTTCTGATAAGATGTATCATGATCTCAAGAAGCTTTATTGGTGGCCGAATATGAAAGCAGAGATAGCTACGTATGTTAGTAAATGCCTTACTTGTGCTAAAGTAAAAGCCGAGTACCAGAAGCCATCAGGATTGCTTCAGCAACCAAAGATTCCCCAGTGGAAGTGGGAACGCATTACAATGGACTTTGTCACTAAACTTCCCAAAACATCAGGAGGTTTCGATGCTATTTGGGTAATAGTTGATCGTCTCACCAAGTCAGCTCATTTCATTCCAATCAAAGAGACTTACACTATGGATCAGCTCGCCAGACTTTACGTCAAGGAAATTGTCTCAAGGCACGGTGCACCAATTTCCATCATTTCCGACAGAGATAGTCGCTTTACTTCAAATTTTTGGGAATCATTGCAAGACTCATTTGGATCAAAGTTAGACATGAGTACCGCCTATCATCCTCAGATCGATGGTCAGAGCGAGAGAACGATTCAGACATTGGAAGACATGCTTAGGGCATGTGTCATTGATTTTGGAAATGGTTGGGCTAGCCATTTGCCATTGATCGAATTCTCTTACAATAACAGTTATCATACGAGCATAAAAGCTGCACCATTCGAGGCACTCTACGGTCGTAAGTGCAGGTCCCCAGTTTGTTGGGCCGAAGTTGGTGATGTACAGCTAACAGGTCCAGAGTTGGTCAGAGAGACAACAGAAAAGATAATCCAGATTCGAGAAAGACTCCAAACAGCCAGAAGTCGACAGAAAAGTTACGCCGATGTTCGACGCAAACCATTAGAATTTCAAGTTGGAGACAAAGTCATGTTGAAAGTCTCGCCTTGGAAGGGCGTGATACGATTCAGGAAGCGCGGTAAGTTGAACCCGAGATACATAGGACCATTCGAGATTCTGGAAAAGGTTGGTCCGGTAGCATACAGGCTGGAGCTTCCGTCAGAGCTCAGCAATGTACATAACACGTTTCATGTCTCAAACCTCAAGAAATGTCTTTCAGACGAAACGCTCGTAATCCCATTGGAAGAAATTCAGATCGATGATAAGCTTAACTTTGTGGAAGAACCAGCAGAAATCATGGACCGAGAGGTCAAACAGTTGAAGCAAAGTCGAATTCCGATCGTCAAAGTTCGCTGGAATTCTCGCAGAGGTCCTGAGTTTACTTGGGAACGGGAAGACCAGATGCGACTCAAATACCCACATCTTTTCACCGAGACCACTCCAGAGAACAACATCAGCTGAATTCATGGGTTACTATTCATAAATCACTATTCACCGATCACTATTCATCATTTCACTATTCATCATTTTTGAAGTCAGTTTGAGACTTTGAGAAGTCGTCAAAAATTTTACTATTCACATGACACTATTCATTCCCGGAGGGAAATCACTATTCATGGGCATCATTCATCATGTCGTAAACTAGGTTTACGAGTATTCAAATGCGCGTAACCAGTTAGGTTTAGCTGCGTATTCATGCATCATCAGTAAAGACACATCATACAGACTAGAGTAGTCTGCATATCATCAGTAATATCAGTACCATATCAGTTCATGCATGTGTCTGTGTGATTTTCATTAACGTATGCTTAATTGTTTAATTAACGTTACCACTCAGTCATTTCTATCAACAGTAAACCCAAATACTCCAGACAATGATCCTAATACATTTTCAAGCTAATTATATTAATATAGAGATTATATTATTACTTTACCCGGTGTTTTTAAACCAATCGTTACATTTTTCATTTGACGCTTATAACTCCGTCGGTTTACGAAATTTCAATCCGATTATCATTCCAACACCATATTCTAGCAAGGAACATGATTTTACAATTTTTACAACTTCGTCGTATCTCATTTCACCTCGTCACGAGTTATTTCTAGTTAACTCGGTACCCGATAACACTCAAGGTATACACTAAACCATCCAATATCTAATTAAATGGGAGACAATTCTTTAATTAGCCATCAAATCCTTCCCATTTAGCCCACATGTGCCGCCCCTCCCTAACCATCCACTAAGCTAATACTCCAAAATGCATTAATTGAATTAGTACACATTTATTTTCACTTCCACTAACATAAACACATACACTAACATAACCAACTAGCCATTTTAGATTAAACTCTCTCCATATTCATCTCCTAGGTTCGGCCACAACAAGAACAAGAGGAGAAATCAATAGATTTTTCAAGAACAAAGCATAATCATACTCCATTTACTATCCTAGTTAAGGTCTTGTGATCAAAACCTTAAGTTATTGCACCTTTCTCATCAAATCACTCCAAGATTGTAAGTAAACTTCAAGAACATCATTTTGATCTTTTCATTCTTTCATTTACTTCATATGATCATGTATTTTCAAGGTTATACTAGTTACTTTTGCAAGTTACTTATGTTTTGATACCATTTTGTTTATAAACTATCACAAACACTAGATCTATAAGTTTCACTAATAACCACACGAGATCCACCAAGGTTGGTGATGTTTAGGACTCCATGACACCCTAAGAAAGTGTATGGTAGGATTTGCGAACTTGTGAAGTTGATTTGAGGTGGTATGATCAAGCTTAGAACCATAGAAATGAGTTTTTAAAACATATATATACCTACTGTCCAAAATCGTGTAAACTGGAAAACTAAGTAATTTTTGGTATATTTTGGCCTTCATATTCAGAAAGTTTTTTCAAAAACGAAACCGTGGCCGCAAGAATCACTAAAAACCGACTTATAACGAAGGAGATATGATCGTTCGAAGTTAGACGACGAAAACTAATTTTCTGAAAATAAGCGTGCTGTTAGCCGAACTTTAAAGGACCAAACGAGGCGTTAGACGTGATCTAGGAGAGTCGAACTACTGAGATTATGTTAGTTCATGTCATGACGAATCCGTGGATATAAAGAACGTAGAAAACGAGCTTATAACGACCGAGATATACACGTTCAAAGCCGACGAACTCTATTCTATTTTGACAGCCCTAATAGAAAGTATTTTTCTAAGTATATACGTTAACATTTTTACAAGCCATTACATTGATAGCCGGTTTTCTATCTATTCAAGACGCGTATGATCAAAAGTCCAATAACACGACACGAAAAACTTGTAACAATGTTTTATTTTCAAGGACGTCAAATTCATTCACAACACTTAACGTGCACTAATTCGCGACTAGTTTTGCGAGGCCGTTTTGGATATATTTTCACAAGTATGAAAAGTATTGTTTTGCGACGAAAACATTATATTTGCCAATAGAACACCGAACAAGGATCATGGAGTGTAGTTTTAACATATTTACGCGAAATGTGGTTTATAACTTAACAAGACGTCAAAATGTATTTTTCGACGATAAACATTGTTTTCAAAACTTTCGAGTGGTATCGATAACATACGTGTTTGCATGAGTAACATCATTTCATTTGCTTACCTTAGATCATATCATTCATGATAGGTCGCGGTTAGGAACCGAGCCTCATCTCATCATATCCATTGTGATCATTGTTGCTATATCATATCAGGTGAGTTTTCATAGCCCCGTTTTTAATTGTTTATTGATTTCTAAACTCTCGGGGGAGAATACATTGCACCATTTTTATATGCGGACCAAAGTATACAAACACATTACATTGCTTAAGTTACATCATTGCCCAGATTAAAGTCCCATTGTATTATCATGAACCGTTAATTGTTAGTAAGCGAGAGCGAGTGGATAGATCTATTGAGGGTGACTCCTCCGTTCGGGTTGGTAGCACCAACTGGTCAAACGAACGCATTTCATTTCTGTCATATTTGAGTGATTGGCAAACACTCGGTTGGGGCATTTCATTCAGTCTAGCTTCGGGGTCATGAGCTTAGAGCCAATGTATCATTTTTATGTGGCATGGATTTGTCATACACTTTATACTTGTGGTTTCCGTACAATCATTCATTTGCATAAACCTATGATCTCACCAACATTTTTGTTGACCCTTTTTAGCAATGTATTTTCAGGTAATTAAGGTATCGCATGTTGGCTTGCATATGGACATCATGGAGTCGCGGAGTCGACGCGTCTCACTTTATATTTTATGCACTTATCCATCGTTTGAATTGTATGAACTTGTTTTCTGAAAACTTGTTTCACCTTTTGGGACCTAGCTTTATAACTCTGAATGTTTTTAAATAATCAAACGATGTATTTTATAAACGACACTTTAGGTCGTTCAATATAACTGCAACTTGGGTGCTATGACCAGTCGTGCCCCTGAATGACTTATTCCGCTGTAAGTCACGAAATTTGGGGGTGTGACAAAAACGCTACATTTTGCCGATAGAACACCAAACAAGGATCGTGGCGTACCGTTTCAACATGTTTACGCGAAAAGTAGTTTATAACTTAACGAGACGTCAAAAGTGTAGTTTTCGTCGATAAAAGTTATTTTCAAAACTAACAAGTGGTATAGTTAACATACGTATTTGCATGTGTTGCATTGTTTCATTGCTTACATTGGATCACATCATTCATAATAGGTCGTGGTTAGAGACCGAGCTTTATTTCATCATATCCATTTTGATCATTGTTGCTATATCATATCAGGTGAGTTTTCATAGCCCCGTTTTAAATTGTTTATTGATTTCTAAACTCTCGGGGGAGAATACATTGCACCATTTTTATATGCGGACCAAAGTATACAAACACATTACATTGCTTAAGTTACATCATTGCCCAGATTAAATTCCCCTTTATTATCATGAACCGTTAATTGTTAGCAAGCGAGAGTAAGTGAATAGATCTATTGAGGGTGACTCCTCCGTTCGGGTTGGTAGCACCAACTGGTCAAACGAACGCATTTCATTTCTGTCATATTAGAGTGATTGGCAAACACTCGGTTGGGGCATTTCATTCAGTCTAGCTTCGGGGTCATGAGCTTAGAGCTAATGTATCATTTTTATGTGGCATGGTTTGGTCATACACTTTATACTTGTGGTATCCGTACAATATTTCATTTACATAAACCTATGATCTCACCAACATTTTTGTTGACCATTTTTAGCAATGTATTTTCAGGTAATTAAGGTATCGCATGTTGGCTTGCATATGGACATCATGGAGTCGCGGAGTCGACGCGTCTCACTTTATATTTTATGCACTTATCCATCGTTTGAATTGTATGAACTTGTTTTTCTAAAAACTTGTTTCACCTTTTGGGACCTAGCTTTATAACTCTGAATGTTTTTAAATAATCAAACGATGTATTTTATAAACGACACTTTAGGTCGTTCAATATAACTGTAACTTTGGTGCTATGACCAGTCGTGCCCCTGAATGACTTATTCCGCTGCAAGTCACGAAATTTGGGGGTGAGACAGATTGGTACCAGAGCAAAGGTTATAGCGAACTAGGTTATTCATTATATCCTAGACTATAGCTGCACCATCATAGCATCTCATCATTGTAGCATAAGTGCATATTCATTATATCACATGTAGTGATTGCGGTTTCATACATATATCATTTCATCATAACCCACATTGTGTAAATGTTTATTTACTTTTATTTCACATCTGTTGTTTCAGTGATGTCTTCGGATTCACACCCTATTGTTATCTCGTCTGACTCTGAGTCAGCGGACGATACTTCCTCACTACCCTCCATCATATTAGAGTCTGTTACATCATCCCCGATACCCACTATCATTTTGTCATCAGTGGAGCCTACTCCACAGTCTTCACCCGTGATGTCAGAGGCCGAGACAGAACCCTTTGAGGAGGGGGAAGTCATGCCTACCCCACCACTATCACCTGTGATCCATCGTGGTCCCAGAGTTGTTCCAGTTATCCAGCCAGGAGAGTTTGTACCCTATGGTCGAGTTTACCGTACATATCCAGGTGGGCCGCGCATGAAGCGCACTGCTGCTAAGCGAGTTCATCGTCTCACTGTGAGGTCACCAGCTGCAGTTGTATCCCTACCACCACCATCATCACTTACTTCATCTCATCCACTCTGTCACCGCTTGATAGCGAGGAGGAGTGTGACATTCAGTACACCACCACCATTATCTCCCTTACCATCCTTATCATCATTGTCTCCACCATTGCCATCCCTATCAGCACCACAGATGCCATCAGCACCAGTTCATCTCTGCTATGAACATAGAGATCCTACCCCTATGTCAAACCTACCACTCAAGAAGCGGGCTCGTCTTGATATCTCATCACCAGATACTTCAGATACTACAGAGACAGCACCACCCGCAGATTCGAGGTTGGTGAGAGCTCGAGGGCTGCTGCTGACAGATTGCTTACTGTTGCTACATTTGACTCGCGACTAGATTAGCTTCAGGGAGAGATTGAGAGGGCATTGTCTCATCTAGACGAGACTCCAGTGAGCCGTATTGAGGTTATTGAGGAGGAGGTCGAGGGATTGATCCAGGGCAGGGTTGCCATTGATGTGTCACACCAGGGTTTAGAGGCTCGTCAGTTGGAGAGTTCAGAGCATATCACACAGCTAAGGCAGGAGATGTCGGGGTTAATTGACATAGCACAGATGTTCCAGGATGAGCATCATCGCCAGGCCGGTGAGTTATCTTCAGTTCAGGCTAGGTTGTCTGCATCAGAGATTAGGGAGACTGACCTTCAGCTTCGATTTCAGCACCTAGAGGAGATTGTTGTTGCGATGTCTAGGGATCTTCAGAGGATTTTCCGCAGGCTAGATGGAGCACCCGGAGGAGGTTCCTAGTGTTAGACTGTTATCATATAGCTTGTACTTTATTATCCTAGTCCCGGGGTGTGGGACATAGTTAGTACTTGTTGTCTTTTGCTTGTAGTACAAACAAATATATCAAGTGTGACTCTACTATGCAGGATTTTCGTTGTGCTATTTTATGATATCGGTCTGCGTAACCGAAATTTTCATGTATTATATTCATGTGTGATGTGATTATATTTATGATGTTTCGTTGTGGTTTCATTGTATTTATACATGCTGTGGTTGTATTTATACATATTGTGGATGTATATACATGTTGTGGTTGTGTATATTGTGTATGATGATCGTTTCCATTGTGAGTTCTCATTGTGTTATCTTTTGTGATTGTGAAGAATCATGCCACCCAAAAGAGCTACTCCTGCTATGACACCCGCCCAGATCAAGAGACTTGTTGCCGACAGCATTGAGGCAGCATTGGTTACAGAAAGAGCTGCCGTAGCTGCAGCTGCTGCTGAAGCCGCTTCACGGGCAGAAACCGGAGAAGTGGGAGGAACAAATACTAATGGAACAAATGGCCGTAAATGTACGTACAAAGATTTCAAGAGTGGTGATCCAAAAAATTCAAAGGCATTGAAGGAGCCACTGCCATGATCCGATGGTTTGAAAAGACAGAATCAGTATTCCTTCAATGCAACTGTCCGAAAGACATCAAGGTCAAGTTTGCTACTAGTACACTCGTTGGGGAAGCTATGTCATGGTGGAATTCGTATGCAAAGCCCATGGGAATGGAGAATGCTCACAAGCTTACATGGGACGAATTCAAGAAGTTGCTGACAAAGAAGTTTTGCCCACGAACAGAAGTGAAAAAGATGGAAACAGAGTTTTATGAGCTAGTGACAGCAGGTAATGATATTGAGGCATATATCAGGAGATTTCAGGAATTGGCAGCATTATGTCCGACAATGGTTCTGGACACTGAGAAGCTATTGGAGAATTTCATTGGAGGATTACCTCACAACATCCGAGGAGATGTGATTTCTTTTGACCCACAAACATTGGATGAGGCAATCAGAATGTCTCAGAAACTCATGGCTCAGATAGTGAAGAAAGGAACTGCTTCAAACAACAACACCAACAGTAACCGTAACTACAACAACCGTAACTCCAACAACAACTACCGAAACAACAACAACTATAACAGCAACCGAAACAATTCCAATAACAACAACAACAAAAGAAACCGGGACAACAACCAGAGTAGCAATGTTACTCAACCACCACCCAAGAGACAGGAAACTGCAAAGGCTTATGTTGCAGGACAAATGTCAAACCCATCATAATCCTGGAAATTGTCCGAATCCGTGTGGGAACTGTAAGAAAGTTGGTCATTCGACCAGGGATTGCAAAGCTCCGATTGTGGTTGATAATCAGAAGCCCCCAGTAACATGCTTTGGATGTGGAGAAGTTGGACACTTCAAGAAGGAATGTCCAAAAGGAAAGAATCAGGGAAACAATAACCAAGGTGGAACAGCTAGAGGAAGAGCTTATGTCCTTGGAGGAGAAGATGTCAGGGAGGACCCGAGTGTCGTTACGGGTACGTTCCTCATTAATAATCGTTATGCATCCATACTATTTGATTCAGGAGCCGATAGAAGTTTTGTTTCTACTACATTTGCACCATTACTCAACATTGAACCAACCACATTAGACACTCCATATCACATTGAACTAGCTAACGGTAGTTTAGTTGGCACGGACACGATCATTCGTGGTTGCACTCTTAATTTTCTCAATCACCCATTCAATATAGACCTCATGCCAGTAGAACTTGGAAGTTTCAACATTGTTATCGGAATGGATTGGTTATCTCAACATCATGCCAGAATCATCTGTGATAAAAAAGTTGTTCATTTTCCTTATGATGGCGAAACACTGGTCGTTCGTGGAGAACGCAGTGGGACTAGACTCAGCATCATCTCGTGCATTAAAATAGAGAAATACATAAAGAAGGGTTGTTATGCATTCTTGGCTCATATCACAGAAAAGAAGTCGGAGGAGAAGCGACTTGAGGATGTGCCAACAATTAAAGATTTTCCAGAAGTTTTTCCAGAAGACTTACCAGGACTGCCACCTACTCGCCAAGTCGAATTTCAGATTGAATTAGTACCGGGAGCCGCACCAGTTGCGCGAGCACCTTATCGACTTGCACCTTTAGAAATGCAAGAGTTGTCGAACCAATTGCAAGAGCTCTTGGATAAAGGATTCATTAGGTCGAGTTCATCGCTTTGGGGAGCACCAGTTTTGTTTGTAAAGAAGAAAGATGGATCTTTCAGAATGTGCATTGATTATCGAGAGCTAAACAAATTAACGGTGAAGAATTGTTATCCACTTCCCAGGATCGATGATTTATTTGATCAGTTGCAAGGTTCCAGTTATTACTCCAAGATTGACTTGAGATCGGGTTACCATCAATTTAAGGTTTGGGAGGGAGATATCCCGAAGACAGCATTCAGAACACGCTATGGTCATTATGAATTTTAGGTAATGCCGTTCAGACTAACCAATGCACCAGCTGTGTTCATGGATCTCGTGAACAGGGTGTGCAAGCCATATCTAGATAAGTTTGTGATCGTATTCATTGACGATATCTTGATCTACTCAAGGAGCGAAGAAGAGCACCGAGAACACCTCAGAACAATCTTAGAACTGCTCAAGAAAGAGAAACTGTATGCAAAATTTTCAAAGTGTGATTTTTGGATCAGAAGAGTACAATTTCTTGGTCACGTCATTGATAGTCAGGGACTACAGGTTGATCCAGCAAAGATTGAGGCAGTTAATGATTGGGCAACACCAAAAACTCCCACAGAAATTCGTCAATTCTTAGGACTTGCCGGATATTACAGAAGGTTCATTGAAGGTTTTTCCAAGATAGCTAAGCCACTGACCAAGTTGACACAAAAGAACCAGAAGTACGATTGGGGAGAAAAGAAAGAGACCGCTTTTCAGTTGTTGAAACAGAAACTTTGTAGCACGCCAATTTTGTCATTTCCAGAAGGGATTGAAAACTTCGTGGTATATTGCGATGCTTCACACAAAGGACTTGGAGCAGTGTTAATGCAAAATGAGAAGGTGATAGCTTATGCATCTCGTCAGCTTAAGAAGCATGAGAAGAACTACACTACTCACGATTTAGAGTTGGGTGCCGTGGTTTTCGAACTCAAGATTTGGAGGCATTATCTTTATGGAACAAAGTGTGTAGTATTTACAGACCACAAAAGCTTACAGTACATTCTTGATCAGAAGGAACTTAACATGAGGCAACGTCGTTGGTTGGAACTACTTAGTGATTACGACTCTGAAATTAGATATCACCCAAGAAAAGCCAATGTTGTGGCAGATGCACTCAGTCGGAAAGAGAGACTCAAGCCTTTGAGAGTCAGATCATTGGGAATGACTATCATTTCACCACTACCATCAAAAATCCTCGAGGCTCAGGTAGAAGCACTCAAGGAAGAAAACCTACCAAGTGAAACACTCAAAGGAATGCAAGATAATGCAAACGGTTTAGTAAGGAGATCAGATGGAACATTATGCTTCAAGGATAGAAGTTGGATACCTCTCTATGGTGGAATACGAGAGTTGATCATGCACGAATCACATAAGTCGAAGTACTCTATTCATCCAGGTTCTGATAAGATGTATCAGGATCTCAAGAAGCTTTATTGGTGGCCGAATATGAAAGCAGAGATAGCTACGTATGTTAGTAAATGCCTTACTTGTGCTAAAGTGAAAGCCGAGTACCAGAAGCCATCAGGATTGCTTCAGCAACCAGAGATTCCCCAGTGGAAGTGGGAACGCATTACAATGGACTTTGTCACTAAACTTCCCAAAACATCAGGAGGTTACGATGCTATTTGGGTAATAGTTGATCGTCTCACCAAGTCAGCTCATTTCATTCCAATCAAAGAGACTTATACTATGGATCAGCTCGCCAGACTTTATGTCAAGGAAATTGTCTCAAGGCACGGTGCATCAATTTCCATCATTTCCGACAGAGATAGTCGCTTTACTTCAAATTTTTGGGAATCATTGCAAGACTCATTTGGATCAAAGTTAGACATGAGTACCGCCTATCATCCTCAGACCGATGGTCAGAGCGAGAGAACGATTCAGACATTGGAAGACATGCTCAGGGCATGTGTCATTGACTTTGGAAATGGTTGGGCTAACCATTTTCCATTAATCGAGTTCTCTTACAATAACAGTTATCATACGACCATAAAAGCTGCACCATTCGAGGCACTCTACGGTCGTAAGTGTAGGTCCGCAGTTTGTTGGGCCGAAGTTGGTGATGTACAGCTAACAGGTCCAGAGTTGGTCAGAGAGACAACAAAAAAGATAATCCAGATTCGAGAAAGACTCCAAACAGCCAGAAGTCGACAGAAAAGTTACGCCGATGTTCAACGCAAACCATTAGAATTTCAGGTTGGAGACAGAGTCATGTTGAAGGTCTCGCCTTGGAAGGGCGTAATATGATTCGGGAAACGCGGTAAGTTGAATCCGAGATACATAGGGCCATTCAAGATTCTGGAAAGGATCGGTCCGGTAGCATACAGGCTTGAGCTTCCATCAGAGCTCAGCAATGTACATAACACGTTTCATGTTTCAAACCTCAAGAAATGTCTATGAGACAAAACGCTCGTAATCCTATTGGAAGAAATTCAGATCGATGATAAGCTTAACTTTGTGGAAGAACCAGCAGAAATCATGGACCGGGAGGTCAAACAGTTGAAACAAAGTCGAATTCCGATTGTCAAAGTTCGCTAGAATTCTCGCAGAGGTCCTGAGTTTACTTGGGAACGAGAAGACCAGATGCGACTCAAATACCCACATCTTTTCACCGAGACCACTCCAGAGAACAACATCAGCTGAATTCAGGGACTAAATTCGTTTTAGGGTGGTCGACTGTCACAACTCGTAATTTCAGGTCATTTTCCAAACCCCGACAATTTACTATTCATGAGTTACTATTCATCAAACACTATTCACCGAACACTATTCATCATTTCATTATTCATCATTTTTGAAGTTAGTTTGAGACTTTGAGAAGTCGTCAAAATTTTTACTATTCACATGACACTATTCATTCCCGGAGGGAAATCACTATTCATGGGCATCATTCATCATGTCGTAAACTAGGTTTACGAGTATTCAAATGCGCGTAACTAGTTAGGTTTAGCTGCGTATTCATGCATCATCAGTAAAGATACATCATACGGACTAGAGTAGTCTGCATATCATCAGTAACATCATTACCATATCAGTTCATGCATGAGTTTGTGTGATTTTCATTAACGTATGCTTAATTGTTTAATTAACGTTACCACTCAGTCATTTCTACTAACAGTAAACCCAATACTCCCGACAATGATCCTAATACATTTTCAAGCTAATTATAATGATATAGAGATTATATTATTACTTTACCCGGTGTTTTTAAACCAATCGCTATACTTTTTGTTTGACGCTTATAACTCCGTCGGTTTACGAAATTTCAATCCGGTTATCATTCTAACACCCGATTCTTGCAAGGAACATGATTTTACAATTTTTACAACTTCGTCGTATCTCATTTCACCTCGTCACGAGTTATTTCTAGTTAACTCGATACCCGATAACACCCAATGTATACACAAATCAACTAATACTTACACTAATAGGAGACAAGTATCATTATTAACATCAAATCCTTCCCCATTAGCCACATGTGCCGCCCCTACCCCCCACCCCCCCCAATTAGCATTATGACTATTCTTTGTAACTTTAATTGAGTCATATAACTCTTTGTAGTGCTGTTTAATCTTAGAATTTTCTTCTCGAAAACACTCATTTTCATAATGTAACTTGTTTATGGTGTTTTGAAATTGAAAATTCTGAGAATCTGAAGACGAAGGTTTATTGGTGCCATATACATCACACTTGTTGGATTTCAATTGGGCAATTTGAGCCCTCAACAGTCGAATCGTGTTCGTGTGAGCTTGAATTTTCTCATCCCGTTTGCTTAATTCAAAATACGTATCAAACTCAGGAGCATCCGAAGATGTCTTGGCATTTGATAGTTTATATATTTCTTCTAAGTGTTGATATTTTAATTGTAAGTTAAGATAATCAACCTCAAGTTTAGAAAAACGTTTGACCATGTTATCATGGTCATCATTTTGAATTTTTTCAAGCAGTTTCAAATTCTCCCCCTCAAGCTCCACAACACGATTCTGGGTAACATTTAAAGCCATAGCATACTCATGATATTGACAAGCAGATAATGTAGAATCAGTAGTGGTAAAAAATACATCTTGTGCAATACATATTGCAATCAAATTTTCATTAGTGATGAGTATGTTTTTCCTTTCAATCTCACGGCTCTTAAGTTCTATTTCATATTCAGTTACCTCATTTTCCATATCTTTAAACACTTTTTCCATTTCCTTTATTTCTGTGTTAAGGGCTGTTTGCATTGCTTCAAAATGCTCTTTCAGTTGTTTAAAGAATGGCATGACCTCAGTCAAGTAACACCTTTTAGCATGTTCAAAACACCTTTCCCCCTCAGTAATTCCAGTTGGTGTGATTCTCTTCTTACATGTATTATCAAAATCAGCAAACAGTTGCCAAAGCACGTATAAGCTAATTAGAGTTTTGCTTTCTGTGGGAAGAGATAGAGGAACCAAATGTCTAGGTGTATTGGGAGGATACACCGTAATGGACGCAACTTTCCTAATGAGTGGGGTATTGGCTTTAAGTTTTTCTTCCTTCATTTTTTTCATGTCTTGTGTCCAAAATATCTGTTCAGGTGATGAGTGTGCAAATACTCATCATTTTATGCCCATTTTAGACCATAAAAATGCTAAAAACGGCCAAATACACCATATATTATTGCAAATATCCTTGGTTTGTGTTTTTATGTGTTTCAGGTACAAAAGGATCGAAAACAGGGCGAAAACAGACAAAATCGAGCACAGGATTGGAAAATCGTGAAAAGCTGAAGCCGGGAAAGGAAATTACGAGTTTGGACCGGGATTATGCTCAAATTGTCAAAGTCAACCCTCAGAAATATCAAAAGGGTCAATATTGGTCCTTGGACATAAATTCAGAATGTTGCATAAATGGTCCCTTAATTTTCAGATTTTACATAATTGGTCCCTAACATTTAACCTAATCCCTAAACTAATAAATCCCTTAACCCTTAACCCCTAAATTAAACCCAACATTAATCCTTATCCTAAACCGAACACATAAAGCCCAACACAAAAATCATAAGCCCAAAACCCCACCCCATCCTATCTGTGTTTAACTAATAAAACGGGTCAACAAAACCAAAAAAAGTCAAACCCTTATCCCTTCCCAAAACCACCCGCCAAAACCATGTCCTTCTCTGCAAATCCACCTTCAACCCGACAATAATGTTCCTCCCATGCTTTTCACTGAAACACGTCTCCAACCTCCCCCTCCTACCTAGCTACCCACAGTACTACCCACGTGCTTTGATTTTTAGATAAAACCCACTTAGTAACATTTCCCGCCAAAACTGATATGAACGATCCAGATTGATTGAAGATAATCCAACGGTTGGGAAATATTCAAGTAGGGTCAGTGAAGCTTATGGGATAGATATAAAAAAGAATGAAGACACAGAGAAGAAGTTGTCACTGCTTTTAGACCAAAAATTCGTAGTGTAGAATTTAAATTTAGTTAAGTTTTATTGTCATTTTAATTTCAGTTAAATGTAATTTCATTTCAGTTTTATTCAACTTTTATAAGCATTGTATTCAACTTTTAAGTTTAATTAAAGTTCAAAGTTTCCTGATCAATTCGAATTTAGTTCCCCAGTTCTTTAAATTAGATAGCATGTTTTCATTCCTGTTCCAATAAGCTCATATGAGCTTGTTAAAGCTTTTGAAAAAGGTTAAGTAGGTCAATTCAGTTTTAATCTCAATTTTCCAAAAAAAGTCAACTTAAGTCAACTGACTAAGTCAAAGAAGCAGTTTGAAGAATAAGTTGACTTGATCAGCTTATTTGGGTATTTTTTGGCTTATTGGTTAAGCCTGGGTTGAGAATTAGTTCCTGAGTTCATTTATAATCAGCAAGACCACTTGTGAGTTTCAAATCCATTTTTTAGTTTATTTTCTGCTTATTTGTGTTCAGCTTATGTACTGCTTCTTTGTTTGTGATTTCTGCTTATTATGGTTGTTAGTAGTTTAGGTAACAATAGTATAGATTTAATTATGGTTTAAATTTTTATGATATAGTGTGAAAGTCAAAACAGTCCGGGAAAGGAATGTTTGGCATAGGGCATGAAAATGGGTCAAAACTTTATTCACTGTTCATTTGCCATCTTAGTTAGTTTAATCTAGGTCAAAATTGTGTAGATAATCAGTTGGTAGGTCATTTTAAGCTGCTTTTAAGATTTTCATAGATTCTTAGTGCTTAGGTTTGAATTGAGGAAATGTTCTGATCATCATTGCATAATGTAGGATTTAGTTGATTTACTCTTTGTTGTTGCTTTTTCTAAGTTCAATATAGTGTAATAAGTTAGTTTTAAAGAGTTGGATACAAGTAGATAGGATTTGGCCATTGTTTTGGTCACCTTAGCCTATAGCAGACTCTGCACATTTTCTTAATTTTTTTCCTTTTCTGCCCTTTTCAACATCAGATTTAAGCCAGTATAAGTAGGATTTAATTTCTAAATTTTGTTTTTATCAGTAGCTAGTAGGATAGTCTTTATCTGTTTTAGCTTGGATTTCATTGTTCAGTTTATTTGAGGGGAGGCATAAGCCTGTCACACCCCCAATTTACCTGACTTGCAACGGAATGGAATGCCTGGGGGTGACTGCCATAGCATAACAGTTACAGTTACATTGAACGACCTAAAGTGTCGTTTGGAAAATATGTCGTTTGATCATTAAAAACATTTAGAGTTCACAAAATAAGGTCCCAAAAGATGTTGCCAATTTATGAAAAACAAGTCATACTAGATCAAACGTTTACATAAGTGCATGAAATAATAGTGAGACGCGTAGTCTCCGCGACTCCATGAAGGTCCAAATGCATGCAACATGAGCTACCTTAATAACCTGAAAATACATTGCTAAAATGTCAACACGAATGTTGGTGAATAATCATAGGTTTATAAATGAAATCTGATGTACATTAGCCACAAGTAAAAGTAAAGAAATAGGATGTCCGAAATAAAATTATACATTGGCTCTTAAGCTCATGACCCCGAAGCTAGACGTTACTTGAATGAAATGCCCCAAATGAGTGCTTTGCCAGACACCCTGAAATGGATCAAATGTAATGCGTTCATATGACAAGTTGGTGCTACCAACCCCAACGGAGGAGTCACCCTCAATAGATCTATTCACACACTCTCGCTTGCTCACAATTAACGGTTCATGATAATAGGGGACTTTAATCTTGGCAAATGAGGTAACTTAAGCAATGTAATGAGTTGATACTTTGGTCCGCATGAAAAATGGTGCAATGTATTCTCCCCTGAGAAATTTGAAATGATGTAATAACTTGAAAAACGGGGCTATGAAACTCACCTCGAAATGAAGGTACTTGTGAGATGAAAGGAATTGAACAACAAGGAAATGACAATCTGCCGCAACCTAATATGAATGATAAATGATCTAATTTAGATCATGAAATGATGTTGTGAATGTCCATGCACATGTTTCCTATACCACTCTTAACTTGAAAATACTAGTTGATGTCAAAATAATACATTTTCCAAGACTTGGGAAAATAAGGCAAACTAGAAAAATAAAACTAGTCGAAATGTATATATATCGTATATATAAGTGTTAGTGTTGAAATCTTCGATTTGAAATCCTTGAAATAACGTCTTGTAGCCATAATAATATACTTGAAATCACTAATACTTCATTAGTTATGAAATTGGGCACTTGGTTATTATTTTTAGAAATCTAGAGTTACTACGTACTAATGAACTTATTATTATTTCTAGTTGAAAAGCTGTCAAAATAATATAAGTTTTGCCGATATTGAAACGTGAATATCTTTGTCGTTATAAGTCCGTTTTACTCGTTCTTTATATCCATGGTTACGTCTTAGTATGTA
This sequence comes from Artemisia tridentata subsp. tridentata, assembly GCA_021014915.2. Classification (NCBI taxonomy): domain Eukaryota; kingdom Viridiplantae; phylum Streptophyta; class Magnoliopsida; order Asterales; family Asteraceae; genus Artemisia; species Artemisia tridentata. Next base: position 96,110,072 of record CP139503.1, read on the forward strand.
GTAATATATTTTGGAAAGCTCGGCTCCTCCGGGTTACGTCTAAAGCCTCGTTTTGCCCGACGAAAAACGTCCAACAGCATGCATTTTCAGAAAAATAGTTTTCGGCGTTAAACTTTGTAAAAATCATAACTCCTTCGTTATAAGCTCTTTTTAATCGATTCTTTGGCCTACGGCTTCGTTTTTGAAAGTATTTTCTAAAAATTTTGTCAAAGTGGACCTTATATTTACTGATTTTCCTGGGTTTGCAAAATAGGGACAGTAGGTATATATATATGTTCCAAATCCATTTCCAAGGCTCTAAACTAGTTTCTAACATCACCAAATCTCTTGCAAACACCACAAAGCTAGTCTAATCTTACCATACACCTTCTTAGGGTGCCATGGGTTCCTAATCATGTTAATCTAACAAGGGAATCCAAATAACCAATTCTAGGGTTTGTATGTTCAAAAAGTTTACAAAAATAATGTGGTATAACTAGCATGTGCATGAAATTAAGCATGAAAACCTTATGATCATAGTAAATATTTGATGAAATGATGAAAATAAATTTTAGTAACTTACTTGAATGATTTTGAGTGATTAGATGATTAAAACCTAGTGATTCTTGAGTTTGTATTACAAAACCCTTATAAGAATAATGAAATGAGCAAGTTTATGACTTGGTTCTTGAAAATTTTCTCCTTGTTCTTGGTCCTTGTTGTTTGCCGTGAGATAGAGGAGAGAAAAGAGAGAGATGAGAGCTTTTGATCTTGAAAAATTATAAGTGAATGTTAAACTAGTTGTTTAGATATTTAGTTGTAGTTATATTGTATAAAAATGGACACATTAATGCCTAAGGTTAAAATTACAAACTTGTGGTCTTGGGTGTTTGTTGTGGCCGGTCATAGTGGGCAAGGGGGGGGGGGGTTAGGGTAGTTTTGATTTATTTAGGATTTGAGTGGAGGATTAGTGTATATTTGTGTTTTTAGTTAAAATCGGGTACCGGGTTTGATAGAAATAAATGTTAACGAAGTTATTCGGGTCAAAATAAAGTTATAAAAATGTTAAAAATATGTTGGGTACAAGTGTTGAGTGTTCGGGTGATTATTGTTTAGTTTTCACGAAAACCGTCGTAATATTATTAAACTTACGATATAAATAAAATAAATTTCCAAAATACTGGGTAAATGAATTTTATAACTTTTAAGATGTTATAAGGGATATAAAAATATGTCGGGACCATTGTGGGAATATTTAGATATATTCGTCGTATATATTAATCGGGTGTTAACGTTTATTTAGAAATCATTATACGTAAAACGTTAAATATACTAAATATATTAATTTGAAAATCCTAAGAGTGGTATAACATGTAAATGACATAATGATGATATGCTGACTATTTCTAGTCCGTATGAGATGTCCTTAGTACTAATGAAATGAATTCGCACCTAAACCAATCCGGTTTTGCGAATTTGAATACCCGTAAACTAAATTTACGATGAAATGAGTAATGCAAGTGAATAGTGAAAATTTCTCCAGAAATGAATAGTGTTTAGTGAATAGTAAATTTTTCAAATGTTTCTCAGAATATCTAACGGACATAAAAAACGATGAATAGTAAAATGATGAATAGTGTTTTGATGAATAGTAATTGATGAATAGTGAATTTCCAAAGTTTGGGAAATAACCTGAAATGGTGAGTTGTGACATTCGCCCACCCAAAAAGGAATTCAGTCCCTGAATTTAGCTAGTGTTGGTCTCGGAATCTGGTTTGGTGAAAAGATGTAGGTACTTGAGTCGCATCTGAAAGTCATTTCTTGGGATTATGAAAATGTGAAACGTGGTTGTGTAATCCTACTGTTCTCTAACAATGCTCAAGTCTGACGGCCACTATGCCTTCTCTGTCAGAAATATTTAAATGGTCCAGTGTATATATATTGGTGTAACTCCCCAAGTTTTCTGAATGGTATCATGCCTTTCCTTGGCAGAACTTTCAGCAGGATCTGGCTACCAACTTGAAATTCTAATGGTTTACACTTATCGAACTTGTAATTAATTCTTGATTTGTAGGAAATTCCTGGTTATATCATGAATGCCTACTGGACTAGTGAGTTGGGCTTTTCCAAATTTCAATTCGTCAATGGACATTGGCACTTCGACTATAGAGTGCATCAAATGGTATAGTCTCGCAGTATCTTAGGATTGTCGTTGGGTTATGAATTTTCTTACTATATACTTCTAGTCCTGGTTGGTAGTTCTGAAATCCTTTCGTTGCTTTTCTTGTATCAAGGAATCCTCCTAGTAATTGATATAGAAAGTCTCTCCTAGAGAAGTCAATGGAAAAATCCATCCTAATGGTTGGGTGAGTGGTAGGTGGGGTAAGTATCCAGGGAGAGTTCGTCAAAAAAAGAGATATTTATGAAAGGGTTTCTTTGTTTACAAAGCTTTTAAATGAAGATTGTTATTAGTGCTTTTAAGATGCTTTTAAGATTTTCATAGATTGTGTAGATAATCAGTTGGTAGGTCATTTTAAGATGCTTTTAAGATTTTCATAGATTCTTAGTGCTTAGGTTTGAATTGAGGAAATGTTCTGATCATCATTGCATAATGTAGGATTTAGTTGATTTACTCTTTGTTGTTGCTTTTTCTAAGTTCAATATAGTGTAATAAGTTAGTTTTAAAGAGTTGGATTCAAGTAGATAGGATTTGGCCATTGTTTTGGTCACCTTAGCCTATAGCAGACTCTGCACATTTTCTTCATTTTTTGCCTTTTCTGCCCTTTTCAACATCAGATTTAAGCCAGTATAAGTAGGATTTAATTTCTAAATTTTGTTCTTATCAGTAGCTAGTAGGATAGTCTTTATCTGTTTTAGCTTGGATTTCATTGTTCAGTTTATTTGCTAGCTTAATTCTTGTCTGCAATAAGCACACTAGAACCTGTTCTGAGCCTGCAACTATTTCAGTTTCCTCATGCATCTGATCTAGGTAGAAATTGGAGTTCAATTGGGGTGTAATAATTAGGGCTTTTGTTGTTTTTATGTAGCCTGTAGTACTAGGTAGCTTTTGCCCCCATTAGTTTCCACTAATTAGCTTATTTGAGTGCTTAAATTTGGTCTGCAAGTAGGGGTTTTGCTGCCATTTCTGTCTTTTTATGGCTGCTGCACTATTTGCTTATTTGGCTAAATCTGTGAGTTTAGCTGTTCAATTTAAGTTGTTTTATGCTTATTTAAGTTGTTTGAACTAGTTCTGATCCCTTGGTATTTTTTCGTAACCTTTAGCTTATTTTTAGCTTATTTGTAAACTGCTTATTTAGCCCATTCTGCTTATTATGGGTTAGACAGTTCTAATTTTATTTTTCCTAGCTTTTAAATATAATTTTAGATTTACTTGAATTTTTTCAGATTTTTCCAAATCAGTTTACTATTTTTAAATCATTTTATTAGTTTAAATTAGTTTTAAATTCACATTAATTAATTAAAAAGTCAAAAAAAAAAATATTTTTCTTTTTCCAAAATTTTATTTTGTCATTTAGTACGTAGGAAAATTATTTTGGCATCCGTAGAGTTAATATTTAATCATTTTGACGTTTTTAGCTTCGTTCTAGCTCCCGTTTTTCTATAATTCGCGTTTTTAATCCCGTTTACGTTTTTAATCATATATGTTTTTCTTAAATTGTTTTTCTTGTCCTTTTAAATCGTTTTTAATTAATGTTCACATATCTTAGTTTAGAAAACCAAAATCCCTTTTATTTCACCATTCACTGCACGTTGCACGATTCGAGATCACGAATTCCATTCACGCCTTCGTTGGGGATAACGACCCGGGAATACTACTTCCATTGTATTCCTTGGAAATAATTACACATTGATTTTAGCGAATCAATTTTTGGCGCCGCTGCCGGGGAGGGCTGACGCGAATTTTGAATTCTCGTTTATCGTTGCGTGTTTTGAATCTTCGTAAATATTTTCTCATTAAAAAGAAAAAAAAAAAAAACCCAAAAAGATTTTCATTTCAAAATTTATTTTCCCTTTATATTTTCAAAATGTTTCTAAAAAACCAAAAATATTCTTCGTATCCCTCTTATCCGTTTAATTCTTTTTCTCACCCTCTATCCGTTTAATTCTTTTTATGTCTTCATCTTACAACTATGGTTGTGAATGGTGTGGGGGACCTCTAAATGGTGGAAATTGTCCCGGTTGTAGCATTGTAAATTCGGGAAACGGGTTTGTCTATGACCAAAATCCCTACAATGAAACACCCGACCTTTTCAACCAACCCCCACAACATCATATGGAGACATACTTGTGTGAATTTTGTGGAGGTTGTCGTCATCCGGGATATGATTGTCGAACGGGAGACGTGCTTGTCTATGAGCAGAACCCTTATAACAATCAGACACCAACCGGATTTGACACATCTTCATATTATTCACCGCCACAACAGTTTTACTGTTGTGAATACTGTGGAGGTCCGCACTATAATTCCGATTGTCAAACAAGGACCCCGCTTGTCTATGAGCATGGTCCTTGTAACAATTATGATTATTCGTATCATGACCAACCTCTACAGTATCAACCAATTCAAACGCAGCCTCAGCCATTTCCTCAAGAATCATTCCAAGAAATTCATAATATTAGGAATGATCTTCTGGATTCTGCTTTCAAAGATGTATTCCAAAAACTTCATGATGTAAGGAATGCATTTAATGCTTGGGCTGCTAAACAGACCAAAGAAGATCGTCATGGTGAATCTATGGAAGATTTACTTCGCCATTGAACGTGCAGCACATAACCATTTCTTATTTAATCAGGCGTGCATGCTCGATGACGAAGATGACGAGGACGAGGAGAGTACTATTCCTTTGAGTGATATTATTTCTCAACTCCCTCAGTCTATTGCAATCACGTCCGTCCTTCCCTCTCAGTCTAAACCCGAGGACTCTCTTATTATGGGGGATGAGCCTCTTAGCACTGTTCCTGAAAAGGAATCGGACGAATTCATAAAGTCTAGTGCTGAGAACCTTGTCCCAATCCCAAGTGAGTCTGAGGATATATCGGACAGTTAATGTGATTCGTCTATTTGTAGTGATCATCCTCTTGACACTACTGATGATTTTTTCGGGACGTTTTCTAACCCCCTCTTCAATTCAAATGATGATTTTTCCTCTAGTGATGACGAATCACTTTCTGATGCGGACGTTTCAAATGAAAGTCTCGAAGTCCATTCGAATTCTCTTTTTGAATTTGATGGCGAGTACTTTTCTAGCATAAATCCTCTCTTTGATGAAGAGTTAGAGAACGATGAGGTCAAGGACTCTATCACTCATAAACTTGATGATATGACCTCAGTTCTTAATCCCGATATTCTTCCTTCTCCGACATATGTGACGTTTCCCTTTGATGATCGCCATTATATTGATTTCACATATGTCGTCCGAGTTTTTCTACCTTCCTTCTCTTATAAGGTAGATTGTCCTTTCATTCACTCGTTCGGGAGTGAAGACAAAGTTTTTGACCCCGGCATCTCCATTTATTATTCTTTTGAGCCGGATGTATCTCATCGGAGTGGAACTTTCGTATGCTTCAATGTTTATCCAAACATCTTGAATGAAAGTCCGATGGAGATTTTCTCTTCCACATGCTCCCCCATGAACAAATGAATTCGGGGTCGAGTCAAGCTAGTGACTCGGTTAACAAAAACATTAGCATTGCATGGGTAAACGCCCATGTTTCTGTCTTCTTTCTATTTTCTAACACTAAGTGTGGGGGGGATTCCTCTACTGCGCTGTGCTCTTTTGTGTGTTGTTTGCCCTTATTTGCAGGTTTCATTTGGATCGTGATGATTGTCGCGCCTGTTTCAATCCAGCCGCCCAATATCCTATCCTTTTGCTCACGATTATTTAGGGATATCTTTTTAATCCTGTTTGTGAAAATGAGATTTCTGTTCCACACTTGGCTATTAGTATTACCTTTTTACGTTCTAAGTGTCGGCATAATAGCCGGTACTTTGAATATTGAGGACAATATTCAATTCTAAGTGTGGGGGGGGGGGGGGGGGGGAATTCTCGCGAATTTTGTCACATTTGTACCTTCTAGTGCCCTAGTACCCCCGTTTTGGCCAAAATTTTAAAATTTTTTTCGTTTTTAGATAAGAATTGCAATAAAAAATAAAAGTGTTTAGTCTTGATTATGTTAGAACAAAGGGAATCCCGACTCTGCCAGAGTATTGATCTGGCTGCTTCCTTAACTTTTAGAATAAGGTTTTACGATGTGTGCAAATGAAAATGCTAAGCGTAGAATAGTTGGTTTTCTTTATAGCTTATACAAGTAATCTATGGCTTTTCCTCCCAGAAGATAACTAATCGGATTAAATACGTGCTGTTTTCAAACGTTTGAACGCCAAAATCATGTTGTTATGCAAAACAAATTTTTATACAATTTTGATATAGAGCCCGAGTTCAACTTTTTATTTTAATTTTGGAGAAAGCATTTATGTAAATATATATATATATAAGTTAAAAATTAAAAAAAAAAAAATGAAAATGAAAAAATGAAAAAATGAAAAAGAAAAATAAGAAAATGGAATGATATTGCAAAATGCAATAAATTTTGATGTTGTGAAAATAAAGATGTATGTGTTAATAAATGTAGGAAAATTGTTTTCTCTTAAATTTGAATCGGAAGTTGAACTTGGATTCGTCGATTTTGTATAAAGGTTAAACGGTAATTTAGTAGATTGTTGATTTCAAAGGGCTTCGAAATCTCCGGTATTATTCTCTGTGGGGTGTCAAAAGCCTGGTCACCTAAAACCAACTGGTTTGGGATGTGCCGAGAAGAAAGCCGTTACATGGAGTGATCTCGTCTTTGAGTCTCTAATCTCTAAATGATCGTTTGTTGTTATCTATTTAAGTATTTAATACTAGCGTAGTGGGAATATCCAAAATCTTTGAAATCGAAATTCCGCTGATTCCGGTACTATTCTCTGTGGGGTGTCAAAAGCCTGGTCACCTAAAACCAACTGGTTTGGGATGTGCCGAGAAGAAAGCCGCTACATGGAAAAGGCCCTTTTTGATCCTTAGATTTTCGAGGTTCCCGGTAAATTAGTATTTGACTTAAACGAATAACAACCATAATAAATGTCGATTTTTGCGGTCAAAATTTTGAAAATTAGCACAGTCACCTAACTTGAATAAATTGTGGGAGTGAAAAGTTAAGTTTCGGCTTACATAGATTATTAGTATAAGTAGCGTTAGCAATTCCCTGGAGACACCCATTTTGTGTGAATCCCGTTCCATGATACCATTTTTTGAAAATCAAGCATTTATATATTTTTGTTCTAGTTTAAATTTCTCGCATTTAATAAAAAGTCGAAACGGGGTATACTTGATTCCTTTCATTACTTCATATGATTGGATTGCTAGGGACTAGCAATAGTTTAGTGTGGGGGATTGATGAGTGTGTAAATACTCATCATTTTATGCCCATTTTAGACCATAAAAATACTGAAAACGGCCAAATACACCATATATTATTGCAAATATCCTTGGTTTGTGTTTTTATGTGTTTCAGGTACAAAAGGATCGAAAACAGGGCGAAAACAGACAAAATCGAGCACAGGATTGGAAAATCATGAAAAGCTGAAGCCGGGAAAGGAAATTACGAGTTTGGACCGGGATTATGCTCAAATTGTCAAAGTCAACCCTCAGAAATATCAAAAGGGTCAATATTGGTCCTTGGACATAATTTCAGAATGTTGCATAAATGGTCCCTTAATTTTCAGATTTTACATAATTGGTCCCTAACATTTAACCTAATCCCTAAACTAATAAATCCCTTAACCCTTAACCCCTAAATTAAACCCAACATTAATCCTTATCCTAAACCGAACACATAAAGCCCAACACAAAAATCATAAGCCCAAAACCCCACCCCATCCTATCTGTGTTTAACTAATAAAACGGGTCAACAAAACCAGAAAAAGTCAAACCCTTATCCCTTCCCAAAACCACCCGCCAAAACCATGTCCTTCTCTGCAAATCCACCTTCAACCCGACAATAATGTTCCTCCCATGCTTTTCACTGAAACACGCCTCCAACCTCCCCTCTCCTACTTAGCTACCCACAGTACTACCCACGTGCTTTGATTTTTAGATAAAACCCACTTGGTAACATTTCCCGCCAAAACTGATATGAACGATCCAGATTGATTGAAGATAATCCAACGGTTGGGAAATATTCAAGTAGGGTCAGTGAAGCTTATGGGATAGATATAAAAAAGAATGAAGACACAGAGAAGAAGTTGTCACTGCTTTTAGACCAAAAATTCGTAGTGTAGAATTTAAATTTAGTTAAGTTTTATTGTCATTTTAATTTCAGTTAAATGTAATTTCATTTCAGTTTTATTCAACTTTTATAAGCATTGTATTCAACTTTCAAGTTTAATTAAAGTTCAAAGTTTCCTGATCAATTCGAATTTAGTTCCCCAGTTCTTTAAATTAGATAACATGTTCTTATTCCTGTTCCAATAAGCTCATATGAGCTTGTTAAAGCTTTTGAAAAAGGTTAAGTAGGTCAATTCAGTTTTAATCTCAATTTTCCAAAAAAAGTCAACTTAAGTCAACTGACTAAGTCAAAGAAGCAGTTTGAAGAATAAGCTGACTTGATCAGCTTATTTGGGTATTTTTTGGCTTATTGGTTAAGCCTGGGTTGAGAATTAGTTCCTGAGTTCATTTATAATCAGCAAGACCACTTATGAGTTTCAAATCCATTTTTTAGTTTATTTTCTGCTTATTTGTGTTCAGCTTATGTACTGCTTCTTTGTTTGTGATTTCTGCTTATTATGGTTGTTAGTAGTTTAGGTAAACAATAGTATAGATTTAATTATGGTTTAAATTTGTATGATATAGTGTGAAAGTCAAAACAGTCCAGGAAAGGAATGTTTGGCATAGGGCATGAAAATGGGTCAAAACTTTATTCACTGTTCATTTGCCATCTTAGTTAGTTTAATCTAGGTCAAAATTGTGTAGATAATCAGTTGGTAGGTCATTTTAAGATGCTTTTAAGATTTTCATAGATTCTTAGTGCTTAGGTTTGAATTGAGGAAATGTTCTGATCATCATTGCATAATGTAGGATTTAGTTGATTTACTCTTTGTTGTTGCTTTTTCTAAGTTCAATATAGTGTAATAAGTTAGTTTTAAAGAGTTGGATTCAAGTAGATAGGATTTGGCCATTGTTTTGGTCACCTTAGCCTATAGCAGACTCTGCACATTTTCTTCATTTTTTGCCTTTTCTGCCCTTTTCAACATCAGATTTAAGCCAGTATAAGTAGGATTTAATTTCTAAATTTTGTTCTTATCAGTAGCTAGTAGGATAGTCTTTATCTGTTTTAGCTTGGATTTCATTGTTCAGTTTATTTGCTAGCTTAATTCCTGTCTGCAATAAGCACACTAGAACCTGTTCTGAGCCTGCAACTATTTCAGTTTCCTCATGCATCTGATCTAGGTAGAAATTGGAGTTCAATTGGGGTGTAATAATTAGGGCTTTTGTTGTTTTTATGTAGCCTGTAGTACTAGGTAGCTTTTGCCCCCATTAGTTTCCACTAATTAGCTTATTTGAGTGCTTAAATTTGGTCTGCAAGTAGGGGTTTTGCTGCCATTTCTGTCTTTTTATGGCTGCTGCACTATTTGCTTATTTGGCTTAATCTGTGAGTTTAGCTGTTCAATTTAAGTTGTTTTATGCTTATTTAAGTTGTTTGAACTAGTTCTGATCCTTTGGTAATTTTTGGTAACCTTTAGCTTATTTTTAGCTTATTTGTAAACTGCTTATTTAGCCCATTCTGCTTATTATGGGTTACACAGTTCTAATTTTATTTTTCCTTGCTTTTAAATATAATTTTAGATTTACTTGAATTTTTTCAGATTTTTCCAAATCAGTTTACTAATTTTAAATCATTTTATTAGTTTAAATTAGTTTTAAATTCACATTAATTAATTAAAAAGTCAAAAAAAAAAAATATTTTTCTTTTTCCAAAATTTTCTTTTATCATTTAGGGCGTAGGAAAATTATTTTGGCATCCGTAGAGTTAATATTTAATCGTTTTGACGTTTTTAGCTTCGTTCTAGCTCCCGTTTTCTATAATTCGCGTTTTTAATCCCGTTTACGTTTTTAATCATATATGTTTTTCTTAAATTGTTTTTCTTGTCCTTTTAAATCGTTTTTAATTAATGTTCACAAATCTTAGTTTAGAAAACCAAAATCCCTTTTATTTCACCATTCACTGCACGTTGCACGGTTCGAGATCACGAATTCCATTCACGCCTTCGTTGGGGATAACGACCCGGGAATACAACTTCCATTGTATTCCTTTGGGAAAAATATATGACTTGATCACAACGAATCATCAGGTGTTAACTTCTTTTGAGGTACAAACACAGTCAAACGATTTTCCTCATAATAATCATGGGGTTTGATTATTACTCGGTTGGCTATGCATTCAGGATCCTTCATTTTCTCATTCATTCTTTCTCTCTTTCGCATTTCTATCTCATCAGCTTCATTCAAGGATACAACCTCAGGTGGTTCATGATTGGGCATAAACATCACATTGGCATCATATAATGCAGGTTGGGCTACCTTAGCAATCTCATGAATAGCTAATTGAGATTCACCTACATTGCTTTCACTATGCTTGTCACTTAACTTTCTGTGCTTATGAATCATTTGGGCAGTCTGTCTGGTTTGGTCTTGTGTGTACAACTTATCCTCAAGCTTATTCTTTAAGGTTTTGAGTCTAGAAAAATCATTCAAGAGTTCCTTTTCTTTTTCTTTGAATTCTAGCTTTAGTATTCTTATGCAATTTTGAGCATCCTGTTGTTGCTTAACAGATAAATCCAGCTGATTTTTCAAAGAATTTAACTCTTGTTTTAATGTTTCCTCTCTTACCCTAGATTCTTTCAGAAGAGTACACATTTGATCTTCCATTTTCTGCTCACGTGCATTCAGCTCAAACTTAGCGCGCTGTTCATACATAGCTACTTGTTCCTCATATATGTTTAGCCTAGTGATCAAGTCATCATGTGGTGCAAGTATAGTGCTTTCATGTTTCTTACATGCATTATCTACTTCACATGTATTTTCTAAGGCACACAAGTTATCAACAACACAAGCATTATTATCAACAGAAGATTCACCATCTTGTACATCAGGCACATTTTTGTGAATCAAATATTGTTCATATGGAATCATATTGCTATTTTCCATGTCAACATTATTTGAGTCAGAGACAATTGCCTGTTGTACTTCGTTGGGAAACTTTTGTTTATCAACTATTTCATATGTGTCATATAGTCTTAGTACCTCAGAAATCACAGAAGCATTTGAAGAACTAGCTTGTCGAGATGGAGAGGCCAAGGATGATAAATTGGCCATGAAGACAGTTTGAGCAGTTGGTTCTTCATCCACATCAGAGTCAAATGCATCACAATCATCAGCTTGGAAGATATTAGGATCATTGAGTGCCAGATCTTGGACAGGTTGCTCATCCACATCCGGATCAAAAGTATTACCCCCATCACCAGCTAGAAACAACAATTCTTCCTCATCCAATACCGCTCCATTCTCTTGAGCATGCATCAACAGCATCTTGTCCTTGAAGTAATCTGAGTTCTGAGGACGTTTTGGTTGATTGCAGTTTCTGGCAATGTGTCCCAGACCTCCACAATTATAGCACTTGAGCTGTTTCCCTTGCCCCTGGTTGGCATTCCCTGCTCTGTTCTGCATAATACCTCGACCCATGTTTCTTCCAGCTCTCCCTTGCACATTTTGAACCACAATTTTTCCATCCTCCACCATTGCAAGATTGCGTGGGTTGGATGAATTTCTTAACTGATTGTTGGTTTGAAGGAGAGAAGCTTTGAACTGTTGAACAAGTAATGATACTTGATTGGTGAGGTTATCCAGCATTTTGTCAGTCTGAGTATAGCCTGAGTCAAGTTGAGGACTCATAGCAGATGATGATGATTGAAGTTGAGGGTATCCTTGGTTGGATGATGGTTGAGTGTTTGGTACAACAGTTGCCATAAAGGCCAGTGGATCATTGGAAGTAGAAGGATTCAACTTTTCTCTTAGCACCCGATCGAAGAGTGCATGCTTCTCGTGTTGTTGGAGATAGGCATATAGCTGTTCATAGTTGGTGTCCCTCAGACCTTTGTTCAGTTTGACAGCAGTGACAAATCTGTCCCATTCTGGAGTCATGTTGTTCACAAACTTGGAGTTAAGTTGGATGTTGGGCATCGTCATTCTGATTATCCTCATGTCATTTACCAACTTATGGAATCTCACATAATAGTCTGTGATATTCTCTCCTGAGTTCATTTTGAAATGTTCAAATTCATCATACAATTGAGATTCCCTGTCTTCCTTTGTGAGTTCTGATCCAGCTAACAGCATCTTCACATTGTCCCATACTGCCTTGGCTTCTGTGTTGAAGTTGATGAGTTTGTAGACATCCTTTGGTAGACCTTGAATGATGATATTTGAGGCTCTAATGTCAGCATCATACCTCTTCTTTTCCTCCTCAGTAAGATCATTGTAAGTGCGAGGACTGTCAATACAAAATGTGACTGTGCCATCTTCACCAGTAGTCACAGCATCTCTGTTAGTACCCATCTGAAATGGTCCTTCATCAATGGACTTAAGGATGTTTGCCCCATTTTCTTTCCCCAAGCAATAAAGCCGTATTCTCTGTGCCCACGACTCATAGTCTGTCCTATCAAGCATAGGCGGACGGGTATCGGACCCCGATGCTTGAATGTCATCTGATGCGGTGCTAGTCATGTTGATAACAAAGTATACGGGATTTTACAGTTCTTGTGATTTAACCGAGAAATTGAATCTTTCGTGGGACTTTCTAAAATCACCAAGAAACGAACCGTAAACTAGAAGTTACTCACAAATTAGAACAATAAATCTTAACTCAAGAGAACTCAAATCTCAATTGATCAAAACGCAAGAACTCAAGACACCACTAGTCAAATCGCAACAAGACAAATCGCAGGATTATCAAGTCGCAATAAGTCAAATAGCAGCTAGACAAATCGCATACAATCAAGTTGTAATTTGAGAGCTATGAGACAAAACGCAATGTTCAATTTGCAGGTACACAAGTCGCAACACTCTGACACAAAACGCAACAGACAAAACGCAACCTCTGAAGATACTAATCGCCACAGACAAGTCACAACTTCTGAGTATACAAAACGCTACAGACAAGTCGCAACTTCTGAATATACAAAACGCAACAAACAAGTCGCAACTTCTGTGAACACAAGCCATAACACACAAGTCGCTACCTCTGAGAACACAAAACGCAACAAACAAGTCGCAACTTTGATTAACACAAGTCGCAACAGACAAGTCGCAACCTTCTGAAACACAAACCGCAAGTCACAAAAAGACAGAGCTGTCACTATCAAGGACAAAACGCAACTTCACTACACGCCAGACAAGTCGCTATCGTAACGTTTTGTCGTTTTTGCCAAATCCGGTAAAGAGACAAGTCGCAACTTTGATGAAACACAAAACGCAGCTTTTCTTTACCCCACTAGACACAAAACGCAACGAAGAACACAAACTTCAGTAGGACAAAACGCAACTAAGAACACAAAGTACTACCCTTCGAATCTTCAAAAAACAGCCACACCAAGCCACAAAATGTGATTCCAAGCACCAAGAAAAACTCCTATGTTAACCCTAAGCTCGAAAGTACAAGATCTAACACCTTCTACCAACAAAACAAGGCGCAAAATGGAATTTTTATGAAAGAAACTATTCGAACCAAACTAGTCCCAAAACACCACGAATTTGTGAATAAACCCTTATGTGAACCTAACCATGGCTCTTGATACCAATTGTAGGTTATTCACTCTCAAAGAAACACACGTTTGAGGCTAGATCTTGGATCGAATGTAAGAAACAGGTAGAGAGAAAGAGTTGGAACCTTAGAGAGATAAACCAAAGAAAGAAGAATGTATTAAACTTTGTGAAGGTCCAACCCTCTCCACATGAGGAGAGGGCTATTTATACTACTTGATATTACTAGCTAGTTTGCCCCTACCGGGCTGTGGAGCAAGCAGACAATGGGTAAAGACCCGAACCACTCCACAATAATAATTATAACTAATCTACTACTAATATTACTAGTTATGCTACGAGCTATTTAACATAAATGAGTGCTCGGGGTGACCGAGTCTTCAACTGAATATTTATATTCCTAACATGTATCAACATACCCAGAATTAATTTTGGGCTTAACAGAATTAACTTTTTGCCCAACAGAATTAATATTTTGCCTACCAGTATTAGCATTTGTCCTAACAGAATTAACATTTGATCTACCAGCATTGATTTGTACTGATCTGGGAACAAATTGATTTGCATGATTAACTCTGTTTACATTGTTCCACACTGGTTTGGCCATCACATTACCAGTATTAACACTCCTTTGTTTCTTAAGCTCAGCCTCTCTAATCATTAACTTTTCATGAAAATCACAATCTCTGATTAAATGACTAAGGCTACCACAAACAAAACATATTTTCTGAGTAAAAGAGTAACCTTCCCCTAGCTCCCTTTTCATTCAATCAACCCTGGGTGACTCTTGACTTTTAACATATTTCCTAGGATTTTTTATGTGTGAGACACAACTAGGTTCAACTGTTTTAGGTTTTGGTGCAGACACGACTGGTTTACTAATCTTAACAGGTTTAGACTTAGACACCTTTTTTGGTACATTTTCTGGTTCTGATTCAGAATTCTCAGAGATATTTCCAATGGACCCTCCACTGTCATCAGATTGACAGGTAGAATACTTACTGGATTTGTCATCTAAGATACTTGTTTCAAGCTTTTGAGGTCCCTTCTTACCATAAACATACAAAGACTCTGTTAAAACAAATATCGTCCTAAAAACGTTATTTATATTTTACGATCTTCACTTAGTGTTGTTAATGACAAATACAAAGTATATCTTTTAGCGAATTATAAATACTAGCTAAAGTCTTTTTAACACATTTACATTTCACAAGATCATTTCAATTTACATTTTACACATTTACAAGTTTATTTCCTAAAAAGGAAACTTTGTTAAAATGACATCATGGCACACATCATATACACAATCTTGGAAAGATCTTGTGATATCTTGTTTAGTTCCTCAAGATAAAGAGTTGACATTGGAAGATCTTGATGTGACTTGACAAAGATATGGAAAAAGTATGCAAGATTTGGAGAGATTTGAAAATCTCTTAGCTGTCACCTTTGGCGGATCCAAACGCATACAAAGACGGATCCCTTTTATGGGATCCGCCGGATCCGTCAGTTGTTCATCCAGTTTGCCTATAAATAGCAAGCTGATCATTTGAACAAACCATCACTTACACAATAGAAAACATACAATCTTTCATTAATAACCCATATTGATGCGTGGTTTTGCAACCTTACAACATGTTTTACCTCTCGAGGGATCTCAAGAGGCTTACAACCCCACCAGGCAGTGTACCTGACCGATGTAGTATAGTGTAGTGGTAAGTACGGGGGATTGATCGTTCTCCACAGGGAATAGTGTTCGCTAGGTGTGAAAAACTACTCTAATAGGTCTAAGGGTGAGAGAAGATTCCTTTTTTATGTTTTTATATTTTTTTATGAAAGCAAGTAAAATCTCGGGTTTGAAAGAGTGGGCGGAATTAGTTGCTAGTCAACTAACCCAAATTACTACGAATGCAAATAAAATAAAATGACGAAAATGAAAATGTGGTGAAAACTTATGTGGATAGAAATGTGTTTACTTAGATTTCCTTACTCCCTAACTATCTTTTATCGGTTGATTAGTGTGTATTAGTTGCGTGGATGACGGGTGTATTCCTTAATACCATTTGTGGGGTGGCGTACGTACTTCCCCAACTCTACAAGCTCCTACTTCACTCCTATGTCGAGCCGGCTAGGAAGCTCCTAACATGGGATCACTAGAATTCGCTTGTGCATTAAATACAACCATAAAAACCTTTAGTACGCATTGGTTCATGTTTCTTAAGACGTTCAAGCAAGTTACCGAATAGGAAGTTAGCTAGTTTTCTTAAGCCTAACATAGATGAACAATCATCCAATACAACTAATAACACACTAATAACCAATAATCAATAGCTAGGTTTCATTAGATCTAAGCAAACACAAGATAAATCTAGCCTAACATGTTAAACAAAAGACAAGAACAAGATAGAATCAAACAACACATAGACATATTGAATGATTAATTGATAACTTATCTTCAATGTAACATGGAAGATCTCAAGGCAAAAAGCCTTGAAAGAGCTGCTAAAATCGTCTTAGGGTTTTTACACACAAAGTTCCCCAATAAGTTCCACCCTCATGACAAAAAATTGCAAAACTATATATAGACTTTCAGATCTGACGGCGTCACGTTATGGAGTGTGACGCCGTCACCTCGCCGCTTTTAGGGTTCCCGGATGACCTTCTTGACGCCGTCCCTCTTTAGCTCTCAAAAATCCGTTTTGGCTTATCAAGGCTTGACGCCGTCAGAATTAGGCGTGACGCCGTCCCTCTTTAAATTAAGCCGTGACGACCTTGATCACATTAAAGCGTGACGCCGTCAGAATTCCCATGCAAATTTCTCTGGCTTATCATGAGTAATTTTCACATCCACCACTTTTGCCAAGCCATGACGCCGTCCAGGGATAATCCTGACGCCGTCAAAGGTAACTTCCAGCCGATTTTGAGACTTTGTCGTTTTCTTCACTTTTATGCTCCAAAAACGTCCAAAATGCTTCCTTTTCCAGATTTCTTCTCAAAAGTACCTAAAATGACAAAAGGAACGATTTAGGGCAATATTTGATCAAATAAATACGATTTAGGGCTTAAATGACCCCTTAAAAGCGGTACACTTTTCGCTTCATCAAATACCCTTACACTTGAGATTTGCTTGTCCTCAAGCAAATGCGCTTTTATTCTAATCAAAATACAAGTTAGGGGTCATTTAATGCTAACATAAAAGTAATTACAACAAATATTCGTTCCACTTTAATCATAATAAGCACGGAGATTACATACTAGCACCTCACAAGTAGTGTTTAGATACTCACATCTCTCAAGTGTCATCAAAATAAATCTCATAAATGAAAACGGATAATATCTCTCACTACCTGTCATAGCAAATAGATTACCATAGGCTTGGGAAAGGATCAAAAACCTCCTCCACTAGGCGTAAGCACCTAAGATAAACTATCAAAGAGGGCTTTTACATGGGTTATAACGTTAGGTGTAGGGATATGATAAATACGGTTTTGTTGGATAAGTGATATTTTACTGGTGGCGAGTTAAAGATCTTGATTAATTACATGTACTATACAATGTTGCTAAGCCAAGACTCGACTCAATCTTAAACTAATTAAAGAAAATAGCAAAAACATAAAATAAACATAAAATGAAACGGGATGGTAGTCCGTATGTTTTTTCTATTTTTCTTTTTCTCATTTTTTTTTCTTGATTTTTCGATTTTTTTTTTTTTTTTTTTTTTTTTTTTTTTTTTTTTTTTTTTTTTTTCATACACTTTTGCCCTACCATCCAAAATAATACATCATAGGGGCGTTGCATCCCCTTACACTTGAACTTTTACATAACTTTACAAATAACTATTCTAATGACTCGAATTAAGATAATTGAAAAACTTGGAGTACTTTTAAAAATATTTAGCACATATGGGGGTAATAAATGATGTTCTTCCCCATTACTCCATTACACTAGTACTTTACCCATGAGTCCCAATCGTCCCAAAACAATATGTACAAAGATATGACTCGACTTAGCAACCATGTAATCAACTAGATAATTAACTTGGGTTTAAACAAATGTTGTAACAATAATGCACTAAAAATGAGTGCATACAAGGTAGGCTAAGGCGATTTGGGTGTACATTTTAATGGGGTGTAACAAATTCTTCCTTTAAGTAAAATGCTTAAAGGTCGAAACGAAAAGATAGGCTCTGAGGGGTGTACTAGGGGTATCGTGTACTAAAAATGAGTACAACGCAAAGGGTGTGGGAGAATTACTTGACCAATGTAGCCAAAGTAATTATAACAAAAACACAGGTGTAAACAATGGGTTAATCCTAATGCCTCTTATCATGTAGTAAATCTAACTACACGAATGTAGTCTCACTTGTGGCCTCGGAATGGTCCTAACGCAAGTTCTAGAATCTAAGTGCTACCGGTACACACATCATAGCATAAATGCTTTTCCTACCAATTCTAGGGGCGAACCTCACATATTTGGGGGTGGAAAATTTTTTAGTGGTACGGTTTTGTGCTAGTCATATAACTTCCTATCCATGAGACGCTCATTAAGACCAAAGTTTCACTCCTAAATGTTGTAAAAAATTTTAAATTTGGCACTAAAATTGCCCTAACAAGTATTTATCTCAGTTTTATTACACATCTACTATTAAACAAACAAAAATCAAGCGTAATAGCATTCTCTAATCGTACTTTTACCCCCCCTTACACTTAAGATGAACATTGTCCCCAATGTTCAAATAACAAGATGTAAAAGCATAAAGTAAAAGAATGAAATCAAATACTCCCCTGATTCGCTCGGTGGATAATGAAGTAACATGGTTAGATCTTCTTCCAAGGTAATGTTGAAGCTCCATGACTAATGCATCGCCATAAGCTTGATCCAACAAACATTTCCTTGTCCAAAATAACCTTTTAAACCTGAGAAAACAAACACGAAACCCTGCATAACATCGGCGGGATAAACTCTATATATAAGGATATAATGCTTGTGGAATGATAATTTTGCAGATTCCTGGAGATTATAAGTTATAGATTTAATAGAAACTTTTTATGAAAACAAAACTTTCAAAAATTTCTGAAAATTAAACCTGACGCCGTCAGGTTGTAACTCCTGACGCCGTCAGAAATGATCTGACAGAATTCTCATGTTACGTTTCCGGAAAAATTTTGGAAAAACCTATACCTTACTTCCTGGAAATCCTGCAAAACATCATTATGACTCGATACAAGCATTTGACTCAAACAAAATACTAATATGTATGTTAATTTATTATTATTATGATTCATGTTCATTTGTGTTCTAATAAACCGATTTAGATTTCCCTTACACTTATCTTTTGCAAAATACCTTTATATGTAGTTAAGACGAAGTTAAAAACAACATAAAGCATTTTCACAAATTACTTTTGAACATGAATCAATAGTAATAAAAATTAAACACACATACGGAAACAAATAAAAACAAACAAACAAATAAATAAACACACAAAGCAAACAAAACTTGGGTTGCCTCCCAATAAGCGCTTTTCTTTATTAACGAGTCTTGTAGCTAGACTCAAAGTCACGGGTTCTACGTTTTTCCGTTTTGCTTCTCAATTGCCCCTCTAATCATCCTAACAACCTCCATATCAACTTTGTATTTAGGTCCTAGGTTCAAGCAATCTTTATAGTAAAGGCTTCTTTTTTTCCAAACATAGTCCATGCCTTTTTCTTTATCCTCATCATTGATATCCTCAATCGCACCAATGTTGTCCTTGTCAAATCGAGGCACAAAACGAAATTCATTTACCCGATAAGGCATCCTATATGTGATCCTATCTATGTGATTAGAGAAATGAACCGTGCCTTTCAAACGATCATACTTTAAATTGGATGTTTCAATAAATGGCTTACCTAACACCACGCGAGATAGGAGGCAGTCAACAACACCTGCCAAATCTTCTAAGATCATAAAGTTGGTGACAAAGGTAAAATTCCCAACAAGGATATGCATATCCTTAATCCTTCCAACGAAGTTGCAAACTCCGCCTGGGCACTTGGGGTCCATCCTAGGCTCAAGTGGTGTGTTTATGATCTGGTTATAAAGGCCTGAGGACATCACGTTGATTGGGGATTCACAGTCAATGTAAGCATGCTCAACGTATTGGTACCCAATCATACATGGTATCTTCACATTCCCGGGATCACCCCTCTTAATCTTTGGGTCAATTCTAACAAAAGGTGGTCGAGGGTTATCAACTAGGTTGTTATAGTAAGAAATCTCCTCCTTAGTGGGGTATTCATTGAAATAATCATCCAACCTAGGATCTACCTTCACTTCATCAATTTTCTCAATCAACTTCTCAACCGTAAGATTATTACGTTCTAAGTAATTATCTGAGTATATGGCGGTCCCTAAGTTATTCAAGGCATAATCAAGCTCTATATCAATCATTCTACTGAGCTCCCTGAGCTCACTAATCTCATTCTCAAGTTGGCTACGCAACAAAGCCACTTCGCCAGGTGTAAGGGGTGGATTCGCGTTTTCCATAATGGCAAACTGAATAGTCAATGAAAATCTGGTACGAACAAAAGCACAAAGAAAATAGATAGACTAAAGAAAACCTAGAAAAATAAAATAAAAATCTCACTAGAAAGGAATCTAGTGAGTAGACCTATAAAATAAAAATTCAACCTAAACAATAACTATTCCCCGGCAGCGGCGCCAAAAACTTGATGCGTGGTTTTGCAACCTTACAACAGGTTTTACCTCTCGAGGGATCTCAAAAGGCTTACAACCCCACCAGGCAGTGTACCTGACCGATGTAGTATAGTGTAGTGGTAAGTACGGGGGATTGATCGTTCTCCACAGGGAATAGTGTTCGTTAGGTATGAAAGACTACTCTAATAGGTCTAAGGGTGAGAGAAGATTCCTTTTTTATGTTTTTATATTTTTTTATGAAAGCAAGTAAAATCTCGGGTTTGAAAGAGTGGGCGGAATTAGTTGCTAGTCAACTAACCCAAATTACTACGAATGCAAATAAAATAAAATGACGAAAATGAAAATGTGGTGAAAACTTATGTGGATAGAAATGTGTTTACTTAGATTTCCTTACTCCCTAACTATCTTTTATCGGTTGATTAGTGTGTATTAGTTGCGTGGATGACGGGTGTATTCCTTAATACCATTCGTGGGGTGGCGTACGTACTTCCCCAACTCTACAAGCTCCTACTTCACTCCTATGTCGAGCCGGCTAGGAAGCTCCTAACATGGGATCACTAGAATTCGCTTGTGCATTAAATACAACCATAAAAACCTTTAGTACGCATTGGTTCATGTTTCTTAAGACGTTCAAGCAAGTTACCGAATAGGAAGTTAGCCAGTTTTCTTAAGCCTAACATAGATGAACAATCATCCAATACAACTAATAACACACTAATAACCAATAATCAATAGCTAGGTTTCATTAGATCTAAGCAAACACAAGATAAATCTAGCCTAACATGTTAAACAAAAGACAAGAACAAGATAGAATCAAACAACACATAGACATATTGAATGATTAATTGATAACTTATCTTCAATGTAACATGGAAGATCTCAAGGCAAAAAGCCTTGAAAGAGCTGCTAAAATCGTCTTAGGGTTTTTACACACAAAGTTCCCCAATAAGTTCCACCCTCATGACAAAAAATTGCAAAACTATATATAGACTTTCAGATCTGACGGCGTCACGTTATGGAGTGTGACGCCGTCACCTCGCCGCTTTTAGGGTTCCCGGATGACCTTCTTGACGCCGTCCCTCTTTAGCTCTCAAAAATCCGTTTTGGCTTATCAAGGCTTGACGCCGTCAGAATTAGGCGTGACGCCGTCCCTCTTTAAATTAAGCCGTGACGACCTTGATCACATTAAAGCGTGACGCCGTAAGAATTCCCATGCAAATTTCTCTGGCTTATCATGAGTAATTTTCACATCCACCACTTTTGCCAAGCCATGACGCCGTCCAGGGATAATCCTGACGCCGTCAAAGGTAACTTCCAGCCGATTTTTGAGACTTTGTCGTTTTCTTCACTTTTATGCTCCAAAAACGTCCAAAATGCTTCCTTTTCCAGATTTCTTCTCAAAAGTACCTAAAATGACAAAAGGAACGATTTAGGGCAATATTTGATCAAATAAATACGATTTAGGGCTTAAATGACCCCTTAAAAGCGGTACACTTTTCGCTTCATCACATATCATTTCATATTTAGTGATCTTCCTTTTTGTAGCAAAAGGGATCAAGCATCAACAAGCTTCAACACTCTGTTGCAAGACTTGCTAGTTACTAACTGTGTAGTTCATTAATTTTAGACATCATTATCACATCTTTTATTCAGTGAGTGTGGTTAGTGTTTTAGTCCTCAAAACACAAAGAGTGTAGGGAGTGGTTGTACCCTTGTAAAGAACTCGACATCTAGCTTAGTGTCGGTAATTGTATAGGCGACGTTAGGTTGGTTTCTCCTTGAAGTGGAACCCGGTGTTTAGCTTAGTATCGGAAAAGGAAGTAAGCGACGTGTAAAGGTTTTCTGCACCTAGAAGGGAGTTTGTTTCTTAGTGAAAGATAACTCTCGAGTTAGAGGCTCGAGGAGTGGAGTAGGGCAAGGAAAAGAGTCCTTGTAGCCGAACCACTATAAACATCCGTGCTGTGTGGTTTGATCTTTCCTCTCTTTACTTTTCGTAAATATATATATATATATATATATATATATATATATATATATATATATATATATATATATATATATATATATATATATATATATATATATATATATATATTGTGTGAATATTTGTTTGTGCATATTTCCATTAAATTCACATAAGTAACAAAACGAATTAAATTTTAAAACGGTAAAACTATTCAACCCCCCCTTCTAGTTTTCCACAATTGGTACCAGAGCGGTGTTACTCAAGAATTTTAAAATATATTGTATTTTAAAACTTGAAACGATCAAATGGATTTTGAAAACTTTAAAGAATCGCAATCTGTGCAAAGACCACCAATTTTTGAACCAAACAGTTTTATATACTGGAAAAATCATTTTGAGACATATGTGAAGTCAAAGGACGTAGATCTATGGCATATAATTGTTGATGATGTTTACAAACCTATTAATAACAATATTGATCTTCTTATTCAACATTATGAACAATTTGTCATATCTGAGGATGTAAGGATTGATAGTACGTTTGCTAGTTCTAATACTATTATTACATCACTTAAAGCACTTGATGAATCCTTTTCTAGTAAGAATTTTGTCAGGAAATTTCTAAGAACACTTCACTCAAAATGGAGAGCAAAGGTGGCAAATATTGAAGAATCTAAGGAACTTTCAACTAAAGACAAATCAAGTGATGATAGTGAAGAAAATAAATCTGTTAGGAAAGATCACAGTATTTCGAGAGAAAAGATAGATAGAAAATGTTTTAGATGCAGGGATTCTAGTCACTTGGTAAGAGAATGTTCAAAGCTTTCAAAGAACATATCTAAAAAAGCACTCATTAGTAGAACTTGGAGTGAAAGTGAAAAAGATGACGACAAGTCAATAAACAACGAGGTTGCTCTTATGGCTAATGAGGTACATTCTGATTCATACTCTTTCATTAATGATAACATGTTAGATATAGAATATAACAATCTATGTGATGAAGCGAAAAGTGTACCGCTTTTAGGGGGTCATTTAAGCCCTAAATCGTGTTTATTTGATCAAATATTGCCCTAAATCGTTCCTTTTATCATTTTAGGTACTTTGGAGAAGAAATCTGGAAAAGGAAGCATTTTGGACGTTTTTGGAGCATAAAAGTGAAGAAAACGACAAAGTCTCAAAATTATGCTGGAAAGTACCTTTGACGGCGTCAAGGATTGCCCTTGACGGCGTCACGGCTTGGCAAAAAAGGTGGATATGAAAATTACTCATGATAAGCCAGAGAATTTTGCAATGGATTTCTGACGGCGTCAAGCTTTAAGTTGATCAAGGCCATCACGGTTTAAGCTAAAGCCAGACGGCGTCAAGCCCATTTCTGACGGCGTCAAGCCTTGATAAGCCAGAGCGGATTTTGGACGACTAAAGAGGGACGGCGTCAAGAAGGCCATCCGGGAACCCTAGACACGGCGAGGTGACGGCGTCAGGATCTACAACGTGACGCCGTCAGCCCTTAAACTCTATATATAGTTTTGCAATTTTTTTTTTCATTAGTGTGCAACTTTGTGAGGAGAAACCCTAAGACGAATTTCTGCCATTTTTAAGGGTTTTCATACCCTTGGATCTCCCATGTTTAATTGAAGATAAGTAATTGTTTAATCAATCAATATGTCTATATGTTGTTTGATTATATATTGTTCTTGTCTTTTAATTAACATGCTAGGCTAGATTTATCTTATGTTTGCTTAGATCTAATGAAACCTAGCTATTGATTATTGATTATTAGTGTGTTATTAATTGTATTGGATGATTGTTCATCGATGTTAGGCTTAAGAAAACTGGCTAACTTCCTATTCGGTAACTTGCTTGAACGTCTTAAGAAACATGAACCAATGCGTACTAAGGTTTTTATGGTTGTATTTAATGCATGAGCGAATTCTAGTGATCCCATGTTAGGAGCTTCCTAGCCGGCTCGACATAGGAGTGAAGTAGGAGCTTGTAGATTTGGGGAAGTACGTACGCCACCCCACGATTGGTATTAAGGAATACACCCGTCATCCACACAATTAATACACACTAATCAACCGGTAAAAGATAGTTAGGGAGTAAGGAAATCTAAGTAAACACATTTCTCTCCACATAAGTTTCACAACTCTTTTCATTTTCAGTTATTTTATTTTATTTGCATTCGTAGTAATTTGGGTTAGTTGACTAGCAACTAATTCCGCCCACTCCTTCAAACCTGAGATTTTACTTGCTTTCATAAAAAATTATAAAAATACAAAAAGAATCTTCCCTCACCCTCAGACCTACTAAAGTAGTTTTTCATACCTAACGAACACTATTCCCTGTAGAGAACGATCAATCCCCCGTACTTACCACTACACTATACTACATCGGTCAGGTACACTGCCTGGTGGGGTTGTAAGCCTCTTGAGATCCCTCGAGAGGTAAAACCTGTTGTAAGGTTGCAAAACCACGCATCAAGTTTTTGGCGCCGCTGCCGGGGAGTAGTTATTGTTTAGGTTGAATTTTTATTTTATTAGGTCTACTCACTAGATTCCTTTCTAGTGAGATTTTTATTTTTTTTTCTAGATTTTCTTTATTCTATCTATTTTCTTCGTGCTTTTGTTCGTATAAGGTTTTCATTGACTATTCAGTTTGCCATTATGGAAAACGCGAATCCACCCCTTACACCTGGCGAAGTAGCTTTGTTGCGTAGCCAACTTGAGAATGAGATTAGTGAGCTCAGAGAGCTCAGTAGAATGATTGATATAGAGCTTGATTATGCCTTGAACAACTTAGAGACCGCCATATACTCAGATAATTACTTAGAACGTAATAATCTTACGGTTGAGGAGTTGATTGAGAAAATTGATGAAGTGAAGGTAGATCCTAGGTTGGATGATTATTTCAATGAATACCTCACTAAGGAGGAGATTGCTTACTATAACAACCTAGTTGATAACCCTCGACCACCTTTTGTTAGAATTGACCCAAAGATTAAGAGGGGTGATCCCGGGAATGTGAAGATACCATGTATGATTGGGTACCAATACGTTGAGCATGCTTACATTGACTGTGAATCCCCAATCAACGTGATGTCCTCAGGCCTTTATAGCCAGATCATAAACACGCCACTGGAGCCTAGGATAGACCCCAAGTGCCCAGGCGGAGTTTGCAACTTCGTTGGAAGGATTAAGGATATGCATATCCTTGTTGGGAATTTTACCTTTGTCACCAACTTCATGATCTTAGAAGATTTGGCAAGTGTTGTTGACTGCCGCCTATCTCGCGTGGTGTTAGGAAAGCCGTTTATTGAAGCATCCAATTTAAAGTATGATCGTTTAAGAGGCACGGTTCAGTTTTCTAATCACATTGATAGGATCACATATAGGATGCCTTATCGGGTAAATGAATTTCGTTTTGTGCCTCGATTTGACAAGGACAACATTGGTGCGATTGAGGACATCAATGATGAGGATAAAGAAAAAGGCATGGACTATGTTTGGAATAAGAGAAGCCTTTATTATAAAGATTGCTTGAACCTAGGACCTAAATACAAAGCTGATATGGAGGTTGTTAGGATGATTAGAGGGGCAATTGAGAAGCAAAACGGAAAAAACGTAGAACCCGTGACTTTGAGTCTAGCTACAAGACTCGTTAATAAAGAAAAGCGCTTCTTGGGAGGCAACCCAAGCTTTATTTGCTTTGTGTGTTTATTTATTTGTTTGTTTGTTTGATTTTATTTGTTTCCGTATGTATGTTTAATTTTTATTATTATTGATTCATGTTCAAAACTAAATTGTAAAAATGCTTTATCTTGTTTTTAACTTCGTCTTAACTACATATAAAGGTATTTTGCAAAAGTTAAGTGTAAGGGAAATCCAAATCGGTTTGTTAGAACACAAATGAACATGAATCGTAATAATATTAAATTAACATACATATTAGTATCTGTTTGAGTCAAATGCTTGTATCGAGTCATAATGATATTTTGCAGGATTTCCAGGAAGTAAGGTAGAGGTTTTTCCAGAAATTTTCCGGAAACTTAACATGAGAATTCTATCAGATCACTTCTGACGGCGTCAGGCGTTACAACCTGACGGCGTCAGCTTTTAATTTTCAGAAATTTTTGAAAATTTTGTTTTCATAAAAAGTTTTTTTTTTATTAAATCTCTAACTTATAATCTCCAGGAATCTGCAAAATTATCATTTCACAAGCATTATATCCTTATATATATAATTTATCCCGCCGATGTTATGCAGATTTTCGTGTTTGTTTTCTCAGGTTTAACAGGTTATTTTGGACAAGAAAATGTATGTGGAATCAAGCTTTTGGCGATGCATTAGTCTTGGAGCTTCTACATTCTCTTGGAAGAAGATCTAACCATGTTGCCACATTATCCACCGAGCGAATCAGGGGAGTATTTGATTTCATTCTTTTACCTTTTTACTTTTACATCTTGTTATTTGAACATTGGGGACAATGTTCATCTTAAGTGTAAGGGGGTTAAAATACGATACTTTAGAGAATACAATTACGCTTGATTTTTGTTTGTTTAATAGTAAATGTGTAATAAAACTGAGAGAAATACCTGTTAAGGCAATTTTAGTGCCAAATTTAAATTTTTTTACAACATATAGGAGTGAAACTTTGATCTTAATGAGCGTCTCATGGATAGGAGTTATATGACTAGCACAAAAACCGTACCACTAAAAAAATTTTCCACCCCCAAATATGTGAGGTTCGCCCCTAGAATTGGTAGGAAAAGCATTTATGCTATGATGTGTGTACCGGTAGCACTTAGATTCTAGAACTTGCGTTAGGACCATTCCGAGGCCACAAGTGAGACTACATTCGTGTAGTTAGATTTACTACATGATAAGAGGCATTAGGATTAACCATTGTTTTACACCTGTGTTTTTTGTTATAATTACTTTGGCTACATTGGTCAAGTAATTCTCCCACACCCTTTGCGTTGTACTCATTGTTAGTACACGATACCCCTAGTATACCCCTCAGAGCCTATCTTTTCGTTTTGACCTTTAAGCATTTTACTTAAAGGAAGAATTTGTTACATCCCACTTAAATGTACACCCAAATCGCCTTAGCCTACCTTGGATGCACTCATTTTTAGTGCATTATTGTGACAACATTTGTTTAAACCCCAAGTTAATTATCTAATTGATTACATGGTTGCTAAGTCGAGTCATATCCTTGTACATATTGTTTTGGGACGATTGGGACTCATGGGTAAAGTACTAGTGTAATGGAGTAATGGGGAAGAACATCATTTATTACCCCCTTATGTGCTAAATATTTTAAAAGTACTCCAAGTTTTTCAATTATCTTAATTCGAGTCATTAGAATAGTAATTGTAAAGTTATGTAAAAGTTCAAGTGTAAGGGGAATGCAACGCCCCTATGATGTATTATTTTGGATGGTAGGGCAAAAGTGTATGAAAAAAAAAAAAAAAAAAAATCGAAAAAAAAATCAAGAAAAATACAAAAAAATGAGAAAAGAAAAAAAAAATAGAAAAAAAAATACGGACTACCATCCCGTTTTATTTTATGTTTATTTTATGTTTTTTTTATTTTCTTCTATTAGCTTAAGTCGAGTCTAGTCATGGCTTAGCAAAGCCATATTGTACATGTAATTAATCAAGATCTTTAACTCGCCACCAGTAAAATATCCCTTATCCAACAAAACCGTGTTTATCATATCCCTACACCTCACATTATAACCCATGTAAAAGCCCTCTTTGATAGTTTATCTTAGGTGCTTACGCCTAGTGGAGGAGGTTTTCGATCCTTTCCCAAGCCTATGGTAATCTAGTTGCTATGACAGGTAGTGAGAGATATTATCCGTTTTCATTTATGAGATTTATTTTGATGACACCTGAGAGATGTGAGTATCTAAACACTACTTGTGAGGTGCTAGTTTGTAATCTCCGTGCTTATTATGATTAAAGTGGAACGACTAATTGTTGTAATTACTTTTATATTAGCATTAAATGACCCCTAACTTGTATTTTGATTAGAATAAAGCGCATTTGCTTGAGGACAATCAAATCTCAAGTGTAAGGGTATTTGATGAAGCGAAAAGTGTACCGCTTTTAGGGGGTCATTTAAGCCCTAAATCGTGTTTATTTGATCAAATATTGCCCTAAATCGTTCCTTTTGTCATTTTAGGTACTTTGGAGAAGAAATCTGGAAAAGGAAGCATTTTGGACGTTTTTGGAGCATAAAAGTGAAGAAAACGACAAAGTCTCAAAATTATGCTGGAAAGTACCTTTGACGGCGTCAGGGATTGCCCTTGACGGCGTCACGGCTTGGCAAAAAAGGTGGATATGAAAATTACTCATGATAAGCCAGAGAATTTTGCAATGGATTTCTGACGGCGTCAAGCTTTAAGGTGATCAAGGCCATCACGGTTTAAGCTAAAGCCAGACGGCGTCAAGCCCATTTCTGACGGCGTCAAGCCTTGATAAGCCAGAGCGGATTTTGGACGACTAAAGAGGGACGGCGTCAAGAAGGCCATCCGGGAACCCTAGACACGGCGAGGTGACGGCGTCAGGATCTACAACGTGACGCCGTCAGCCCTTAAACTCTATATATAGTTTTGCAATTTTTTTTGTCATTAGTGTGCAACTTTGTGAGGAGAAACCCTAAGACGAATTTCTGCCATTTTTAAGGGTTTTCATACCCTTGGATCTCCCATGTTTAATTGAAGATAAGTAATTGTTTAATCAATCAATATGTCTATGTGTTGTTTGATTATATATTGTTCTTGTCTTTTAATTAACATGCTAGGCTAGATTTATCTTGTGTTTGCTTAGATCTAATGAAACCTAGCTATTGATTATTGATTATTAGTATGTTATTAATTGTATTGGATGATTGTTCATCGATGTTAGGCTTAAGAAAACTGGCTAACTTCCTATTCGGTAACTTGCTTGAACGTCTTAAGAAACATGAACCAATGCGTACTAAGGTTTTTATGGTTGTATTTAATGCATGAGCGAATTCTAGTGATCCCATGTTAGGAGCTTCCTAGCCGGCTCGACATAGGAGTGAAGTAGGAGCTTGTAGAGTTGGGGAAGTACGTACGCCACCCCACGATTGGTATTAAGGAATACACCCGTCATCCACTCAATTAATACACACTAATCAACCGGTAAAAGATAGTTAGGGAGTAAGGAAATCTAAGTAAACACATTTCTCTCCACATAAGTTTCACAACTCTTTTCATTTTCAGTTATTTTATTTTATTTTCATTCGTAGTAATTTGGGTTAGTTGACTAGCAACTAATTCCGCCCACTCCTTCAAACCCGAGATTTTACTTGCTTTCATAAAAAATTATAAAAATACAAAAAGAATCTTCCCTCACCCTCAGACCTACTAAAGTAGTTTTTCATACCTAACGAACACTATTCCCTGTGGAGAACGATCAATCCCCCGTACTTACCACTACACTATACTACATCGGTCAGGTACACTGCCTGGTGGGGTTGTAAGCCTCTTGAGATCCCTCGAGAGGTAAAACCTGTTGTAAGGTTGCAAAACCACGCATCACTATGTAAAATCATTCCAAAAATCATAAGCAACAATAAGATCTTAAAAACCAAAAAGGAACTTTTAGAAAATAAAATTTGTCGGTTAAAAGAAAAAGTTGTAGCATTAGAAAAGGACAAAAGTATTAAAACATGTGTATCATGTCAGAAACTAAAACTTGAAATAGAAACAATAAAACTTACACAGAAAGATCTTATCAAACAAAACAAACTTAAGAGATTTGATAAGCACCTAAACTGTGTAGATGACGTAATGAGGTTACTAAAATACCTCATGGTAGTTTCAAACCAGATTTTCTGAAAAATGGTTACTTAACTGACTTTCAGAATCAAACGACAAAAGAAAATAAAACTA
Organism: Artemisia tridentata subsp. tridentata; assembly: GCA_021014915.2. Lineage (NCBI taxonomy): Eukaryota > Viridiplantae > Streptophyta > Magnoliopsida > Asterales > Asteraceae > Artemisia > Artemisia tridentata. The sequence continues at coordinate 96,140,513 of CP139503.1, forward strand.
CATCAATTGAGTCAGTGACCCACGGATCCCACGGATCCAAAACTTTGGATCCGCAAGGTATAACCAAAGGATCCGCAGGTACAGTCATTAAACAGAAAGGTCAAAATTTGAATGATACTGAACCAGTAAAGATTTCTAGAAAACCTAGCACTAGTACAACTATAGGCAAAGATAAGGGTAAAGTTAAAACAACAGTAGATACCTCAGTCTACGAAGGAACCATGGTTAGAGAACAAATTTTCTTTGATTACCTCCTAGACATCAGTGAACCTTGGTAATACTTTAACCCAAATGGACCCATGAGATATTGGGGACCAAATGATTGAGCTTTCTGTAGGTTTGCTTGAAAGATAAATTAGATCCAGTCAAATGGATTTATAATTAATAGGACTTCATGACACATAGCGAGAAACAAAGGTATTTTCTACATAATGTACGACGGAGGTTACATCATAGCATTCAGATATGATCATCGGAAAAGGTACGATTTCTCATGACTCTATCTATTTTGATGGTGATTGCTCTCTTAAACAGTTTAGATTTTAACTTGCTTAATATATGTTATATGTGCCGTAATTAGTATAACAACTTCTGTGAAGCATAGTATTTGATATCTGGCAAATAAGTAGGATAAGGTATTTTAAACGTTTATGACATAATATTAGATGAAACAAGCGTTGTCTTATCTTCTTGATCTATAACTCTACTATATGGGATCAATGCTATCTAAGGAACATGTTAGGATTCTACCCAAGTCGAAATATGACCAACACTCTCGTGATGCTTGCAAAATGACTTAATAACAATCGGACATATTGTCATATCTTAAATATACTTAAAACATTACTACCTTAGGACATCTTAAAATACGTAGAAAGAAATTGATTCATTTTAAGACTATCTCACCTAACTCAACCCATAAGTCATATGAAGGTGCATTTCCCGGGAACTCACAAAATAGTAAACCTCAAGTACACAACGAACCTAATAGAAACCACTTTTTAAAAGATCACGTACTATTAGGATGACATTGTCTCTGGCTCAACGTGTCAAGATATACTGTGAATTTTCAAAAAACATGCATGACAAATGAGTACGATGAGCAAGCTAAAACTTTATCTTAGATCTCCAAAATAGTTAAACAATTAGGAATTAGGGTATTCTCAACCTATGTGAGTATATCAAGGATATGCTTGAGAAAAAGTGGTCCTGAAAATTCAAAACCATTCAAAAACACTCGTGTTTTCCGAAAACAAACTCATCGAGGATAAAGACAGTAAACCTGTAGATAACTCTAAACATAGAAAAATGTTTGGTAGAATACTCTATGGATAGTATACCGAACATTATGTTTGCCTATACTAACACGTCCTAGAAAGATCTCATCTTGAAATTGTCAAACGAATATTTAGAAACTTAAGAGACATTTAGGACTATGGTATCCCAAAGAAACGAGTGTAGAAACCATAATATATGCCAACTAAGATATATAGGAAAAGTTCAAACAATATGTGTACTAATGTGAGACATTGTATCACATCATGATTTACTAAGAAACAAACGGTCCTCGCTACTTAAACACTCAAGGCAAAATGTGGAAGCTCTCGTAGTTTATAATATTAACCTTTATAACCTTTTTTTTTTAATTGCAACAACATCGCAACTATCAATCTCAGCAAAAATTTAGTTCAACTCTTCTATCATCATTTCCGTCTTAAACAATGTTTAGATGATAAAACATCTCGAATTGAGAAAGTTTCTCAAAGGATAACATTGCTAATCCTCTCACAAATACCTCAAGAAAGAACCCTACTTTTGTCTATGGATTATTGAAACTTATTGAGTAGTTAAAACTTTTGTTCGAATCCTGGTTCAACCAAAAACGGAGATAACCAAACACATGTTCTGATCCTGCGGATCCCTTCGATAACAAGGGCGGAACCCTTGTTTGGGATCCGCCGGATCCGTGCCTTGCTAAGACAGACTCACAATTATAACAAACACTCCTTACTGTTCATTACACTCATTAAACACATAAAACCAACTTATTGTCGACTCTCATCATCATAAACTCAAAAATTAGGTCATTCACCACAATTAACTCGTGCTTAATCGATCACTGTAAGTATCCTAATCCATTTTAATTTCCTGTCTGTGTCTAGAATTCATATAGGTTGCACTAAATTAAAAATTAGGGATTATGCATCATGAGGCATTTCAAAAAATACATATCAAATCATGTTTTTAATTGATTACTATTATAATCATCAAACACTCCATTAAAATCACTTTTTCACAACTAGAAAAAACTCCTTTCAAATCATTATTCATACAAATTCAAAAACGTTATAAATGCGTAAATACATAATCTTTATATATATATTCGGATACATTCAAAATAGGAGGGTTTTGATTATCTCACATTTTACTACAAAACTTTGCATCAAACGAGTCGAGATAAAACACCTTCACATTGTTTTCATACAGACACATATATATTATGTAATTCTAACCAAAATTATATAACATTCTTGTCTAGGAAAATCATGCCTCCCGCTACTAATTACGATCACAAAAAGACTACCAAATACCTACCCAAACATCATCAAACCAAGGGACTCACAGATGCTCAAGTCAAAATCTTTAAAGCTTTAGAAAGTCGTTATGCTCATGAAGGTAGAACCATAGATTCATCATTTTTAGAAGAAACAAACATCCGTGAACAACTGGCCTCCATCCACTTCAATTCACTCCTAGACATAGATGAGCCTATCATTCATAGGTTCATTCTTGAGTTTTATGCTTCCATAAAACTTAGCACTGATGACTCAGGATTGCTAAACATTCACTTCAAAATAAACCAAAGTCAATTCAATTTCCCCTTGGATCAATTCGGGGAAGTCTTAGGCATTCCTAGTCAAGGAACCTGTTTCTACTCAGACAAATGGCCTTTAACCATCCTTGAGTCTAACCTTGGTCGTGAACACCCTTATGAAACTCCACTCACTCCGAAAGAAACTATCCGTGACCATCTCTTCAATCCTAGAAGCAACCCAACTAAGAAAATCCGAGGCAAACAAATAAATCGAGATCCATTTGCTATGGAACTCAATGAACTCAAACCTGAATTTAAGAAACTTGAAGAGATTCTTAGAGCAAATGTTATTAGCACTGTTGGAAACAAAGATCACGTGAATGCGAGCTTATGTTACATGCTCTACTGTGTGTCAACCCATCAACAATTCAATTTGGCTTACTACATCGCCAAAAGAATGGTTGACATACCTGTCTTAGGAAAAACTGCAATGCCATATGGAATGCTCCTCACACGTTTGTTTAAAGCTTCCATGCCTATTCCTCGAAACTCAGTTGGCTTTCTTCCTGACTACACCGAAATCCCTCATACTTTCGTTCCACTTAGTGACCATAGAGTAGCAGTAGGAAAAGGAAAACGAGCTTACATTTCTTCATCATCTTCATCATCTTCATCATCATCATCGGCTAGTGACGAAGATGGTTTACCTAACTCTAAGATTCCTCCACTCGATTACTTGCGTCAACTCCCTTCTGTTGAAAATGAGTCTGAAGAACATCGACAAAGAAAGGGAATATTAAAGAATGTAGGACGATGGATGATGAAACTCCACAAAGGTTAAAAGAAAATAATCAAAATGTTGAAAGATAAGTAAGGTTCAAGGAGCGTTTGGAACAATAGTTTATTAGACTTTGTATGGTAGACATTATGTGTTTGTTAAGATCTTATGATAGTACTTAACTTTTATGTGTATTAGCTTGACTTAGATTGATGATAACATGAATTGTTATCAATTTTCCAGATTTAAGCCACCGTTTGGCTTAACTTTGTTTATGATGAAATTTGATGAACGACTTTATTTTTATAATAACGTGTATTAGAATCTACATATTTGTGCATTACATATTAGATAATGGATATGTTCCAGGAGAATTTTTGGGTTTTCGTCGAAAAACGCAAAATTTGCATACTTCTCTGAGCACCCCTGGACGACGGATCTGGCGGATCCCTCAATTTGGATCCGCCATGTGTCATCGTTGGTTCCGCCATTCCTTCACCTGTGGATTCTGCGGATCCAAAATTTGGATCCGCACGTGTTATCGATTGGATCCGTAGGCATAACAATAACATTTTCAAAAATTCTCGACTTATTTCAATTCTTAGATTTTAGTTTCTGGTCTTCTTTAGATTATGTTCACTGATCATCCTATCTTAGAATAATATAGGAATTCTTAGAACATTAAGGAAATCTATTTCCCACCAAAAATTTGAATATTCAAAACTCTGTCCTGTTCATAACTCACAGACTCTTTTATTACTTCCTCGAAAACCGTGAATCAATCACATTTCTCCCTTTTGAGTCATTTTTTCTGCATACCTTCATGTCAACTCCATTTCTATGGATTGACTTTGTCAATAAGACAAACTACTTTATCTTGTTCCAAGTTTTTGGAAATTCACACATCATTGATCCAAACACCAACTTCCATACAAATAGGAGGTATAAATTAGAACCTTAAGATGATCATAACACACTAAATACTCATCTTCTTTACACACCATTCCTGTGAACCTCTCACAATGCACAAATCAAACAAATCTCACATGTCTAGACCACACAGACGAACGGCTAGAATTAGTGTTAGACCATACTGGTTCGTAAATCCGCTTCCAAACGTAAACTTTCCTAACATATCCAATACTACTACTACAACTCCTATCATAACTCCTGTAGTCAACATATCTTCATATTCAAAACCACAATCACCTATCATAATTCCACTAGGTACAACATCATCACCCACATGTAACACACCATCATCTATAACTACACCAATAGCTTTCTCACCACCCCCTTCACCATCCAAAGAAAGAAAATCATCATCACCACCAAATTTACCCAACCTCCAATCACATGATCTACTTACCACACTTCAACACATTGATGAATCAATGTGGCTAAATCAAACAAACACTCAAGAAAATAAAGAACTTAACACCAATCTTTGTGACACTAAGGATTTAGAAACTATGTGGCTTGCTTCCATCATATCTTCATCAACACCAACAAATTCCACTCCATAGAAGCTTTTAGCTTTTCCCTAAGTATCATCTTAGTGTACCTCGTAGAATTGTTCTAGGATTTCTTCATTTTTAGGAACCTTCTAATGTAACTTCAAGTTTGAGACGTTTGTCACAAAAAATTTTCAATGAATGACTGTTATATTTTGATGTTTGTAAGTGATCAAATATTTGAAATATTATCATATAGGTGATGTATGATAAAATAACATATTAAACAAATGAGCACAGCGGAAAACATCACCATACAAGGATCCATATAGCCATATGATCAATCTAAATAAAAACAAATTAAACAAACATGTTTTATACCTTTGTAGCGTGATCCGGGTAACACCACCAATATCACCACCACGTTGAGATGTAAGAACCCAAAAGATCAATAAGGTTGATCTTCTCTAAGATAGAAACACACTACACATCATCGATCACCACCCGATGCTAGTCTTGGCCTTGTAACAATCAAAGAACAATTCATACAATGTGAATTGTTAATTAAGATGGAAAAAACAAAAACCCTAGATGGTGTTTGTTTTGATGCCGTGTAGAATAGGTGAGGGAGGAGGGAGAATTCCCCTTGATTTTTGCAAGAGTTAAATGTTATTGATAACAATCAATATGATTTGATCTTATCACATTACACTTACACTTAGCACCCTAATCAACTTCAAAAGTCCTTCCAAACCCATGTACATGGCCGGCCATTAAGTGGGCCCACAATGGGCTTGCCCATTGTTGGTCCAATCCAAAAACGCTAAGTCTAACTTAGTATTTTATGGCCCGTTATAGTTTCCTTGTTACATAGCCATTTATATATTGTAAATACGATAATTACAATCTATAAAATGATGTCTCAGTGTATAAGTGTGTGACCTCATAGGCTCACATATGTCTAGCCATATAATTAGTAATTATGACATGAGCATACTCCAACAGCTCCCACTTGCGACGTCATAATAATCAAGTAATTATACAAGCAATGGTTAGCGTCTAGAAACACGCCAATGCCCCTAGAAATATGTGAGGTTAGTTTCTTAAACGTCTCATTTTAGATGGTTTATATGTCATCTATCCTTTTGTTACAGATACCGTGTTGAACATTAGAAATGGATCAAATGTCATTCTAATAGTTCAACTATTATGTTTCTCGATATAGATATTGAACAAGATTACCAAGTGGAATTAAGATTCATCTTAATTTCATTTGGGTACGGCCATACAAACATCTGTTCAATTCATCGAGGGGCCCAATAGTGTCTAACTCCATAACATGTGGAGGAACAAATCCTGTTTTGACTACACGTGTCATTCACATGCTTCATATCACTCCTGATAATGGCTTTTATAACTACCTTATTCAGGACAGCGTTTAACCATATCAAGGAATGAAATTCCACACATGCAAGACCTGTTTGCATCTCAAGTCTTAGGATAAGAGACATAACCTCTTGCGATATTCACTATTGACGACGATCCATGTAGTGAATACTCGTAGGTTGGGTCAATCCAATGTTCATCACAATTAACAACATGTGAGTTTGGCAAATAAATCACCAACACGCTCACATTTGCCTTAATTTGATGATACTCCCATATCGTCAACCGACAATGGATAATTTTAGAATAAATAAATTATTCATGGATTAAACAAGCAAATATAAAAACACAGTAGTATAAATGAAGACGACCATACCAGGTATATCAATTCATTGTATAATACGACTGCTTACAGTTCCATTATCCAAATACTAAAAACAGATATGCATAAAACTACTCATAGGTCGGAATCCGATGTTCCCACCATGATCAAATTATGTTGTACAAGACAACAAGTAGCCATCTGAGTAAACTTTGAGAATACTTGTTTCAAACCTCATGAAAGGTTTGAATGATGATTGTCCTTTGTATGTGTGCATTCAAGTACAAGACGAGTGTTGCAACAATACATTCCATAGGGTGTTTGAAGCCAGCAAAACACCTACATTAGACAGTCATCTGTACAGTTTCTCAAACTATAAAGTATTCTTATTCTTTTAATGTATAACACACTAGTGCTCTCAGTCGAGCACATCTAGTCAGCAATGTCATCATTCATGATGACATCCTACCACGACTAGAGTTGAGTATCATCTTAGTTAAATAAGCATCAGCGTATGCAAACAAAACAGAGTTCCTCAAATATTCGTAAATGTTTAAACATATCTTTGGTCCTTCGTAGGTCCATTATAATGTTCGTTTAACAATTATCTAATGACGTTCACTTAGATATTTGTTGTTATCAACTCATCTTGCATTCATGCAAATGATAAATATAGCCCAATGCGTAATATGACTTACATGATAAATCCTTTAGTCGAACTTAAGATTTCCATTCATGTGTTCAATCTCATCAAGTGAGACTGATCAGTGAGACTCCCCTCAATAACGTGTCATATTGTGTTTAGACTTAATAACCGCTTATGTTTATTCTAATAAACATATACATAACAAGGTTTTATGTCTTATTTTATAAATCCCTCAAGAGAAACTTCATTCCAAGCTAAGGATTAAAGTCTAGCTTAGATGGAATATTGTTTCTAATATGTTAACGACATATGAGATTTAAGAAAATAAATACAGTGCTCCAACTTGCTCTTAGTGTACTTAGGAGTAATCTTATTAATCAAAATCAAATTAATGATTTTATAATTAACTCAAGATCTTTGCTCCTAGATGCATGATCTAATCCACACATGGATTATTTTATCTTGTATACATAATAAAGATTATATGGATTCATAAAACCTTTTGATTACTCATCGTCCTCGCAAAGGTAATCAACAAGAAAAGTGTTTTGATATCCGATTGTCATATTTCATTTACATGAAAACAAGTATGACAATTAATCATCTTTATACATTTAATGTTTGTAGATAGGAATATTTAATCATAGTCAATTCCTGAGTATGAGTAAACTGTTTTACTACGCGTGCATTAAATGTGTGTACAAGTTCGTCCTTTTGAGTTTTCTCTTCAAGAAACTCATTCTTAACCTCACAGTCTAACTTATTGGTAAGAGATCAACCAAACTACACGAGTGATTGTATTTCAAGGACTGCATCTTAACATTCATAGTTTTGAGCTACTCATCAGATACAATATCTGATAATGCATCTCAGTAGTTAGCAGGTTCACCATGATCCTCTAACTTATGTCCCTCAGCATTGATATAAAAGCTATATCATTCAGGTGCAAGAGGTATCCTTGCGGATTTATGAATGAGAGATATCAATCTATGGTTTAACATATGCATGTTCAACCATAGTATGACATTAGCAAGTGTACTCAGAAGGTTGTGTATTTAGTTCTTGAATAACTTCAAGGTCTAAAGGTACTCCCACTTGCTTTTGTATGTAGAGACTAATCTCTAGATACTCAGCATCTTGAGTAACAATAAATTGTTTTCAAGTGGGACATCCAAAATACACCGTTAGTTCTTGACTCTAGTTTGTTAATTACTTACTCTTAAGTAGTTAACAAATTCAGAACTTCAATTAAGACATAATGAGATTCATCCCATGCCATAATACAATGGTGTCTTAAATTCCTTCTGGGTTGGAATTATATTGAGTATACACATGGCACACCCAATTTCTAACCTCGATAGCTTTGGAGGTAAAACAGTTTAAGTCATCAAAGATCAAACAATATCAATAGTGTTTGATTTTCCATGATGGACATACCATAAAGTTGTGATATTCCATGAGGACTGATGTTGTGAGACTATCACATAACTCATTAGGTGAACTTATACTTTTGGGCTTACATATCTACCAACCAAGTCAAACCAGATGGCATCAATAGTAATTTTAGCCTACTGCATACTTTACATCATGTGCATGTTTTGACTAGAAAACATAAACATTTAATATTATACGTCGTAAGTGTACATGTCTTAACAAGAAGACATAACAAAACAACGTCTTACTTTACGTTATAAGTCTTTCAACAATTAACGGAAATTATGTTTGTGTCTTTACAAGAGACCTAAACATATTCAACTAAAGTAATTACGAGCGCCGACACTTGGCCTCAACAGTAAATTCAAGTTAATTTCATACTTCATGATTATGGCTTTACAAGAAAACATAGTCATACTTACTAAATGATTCAGTGAATATGTTGAAGTAGCTTTTCATGTTATCTTGATATTTGTTCTAATTAGGGCAACCTACATTTTATGTGTAGAGGTCCTAGTAGAATCTTAGTTTCTTACCTTTCAGTCAAGAAAAACTATTAGTCATATTGTGCTATGTTGTACCTTGCACACAATTAAGATTTCTCCCACTTGTGCATGGCACAACATCAGGAGAGTATACAAGCACCACTACGCTCGTGTGTTTGTATGAGCAATATGACAATGTCTAAGATAACATATGATTTTTAGTCAAAATCAAAATATAGATATGTACAACTTTATCGTTTTAATAATGAATCATGCATAACAATTTTATAGATAACATTTCAGGAAGCAACATCAGAAACGCGACAAGTTATCTCATAAAATTTATGCAATGGTTCTTATATAAACTATGACGCTTAACATGTGGAAAGTAATGTATTATTTCAAGACAATCTGGAAATTAAGATGGGCAAGTTGTAAGGTATTAAAGCTTACAACTCCCACTGGATTAGACAACATTACATGTGTTTCGTCACCAGTAATATAATCACGTAGCTCCCACTAGATTAGACAACATTTAAATGTGTTTTGTCACCAGTGGAGAGTGAGTGGCGATTGGATACTTTCCATCTTTCTTTGAATATCTACACATTATTGCTAATGTGAGTCACTTTGACTAGTAAACATGTACTTAGGTATTCAAGAAAGTGCATCAAGTTGTAACATATAGATGATGGGCTAGCCATCATTGCTATTTTAACTTGAAAATAGGCATGCATTTCCTCCATAATTGGTCTACTTTACCACAATGGTATGTAGGACCTTAGTAGGCTTATTGGGTTAAGACAAACTGCTATGTAATCATGCTAGTAATTGCCTTTACCTCTTTGCGGTTTATTGATACTTCCATCTTCTAATTATTTAAACTCATTTTAGTTTGGTAGCAATAGAAAACGTGTTCTCTAGTTATCCAAATATCTTATATTTCATCAATGTTTCAAAACCAAAACTAGGGTTATAAAACAATCTTGAAAGAATAAGATGTGTAACCATACTTAACCGTTTTGACTTTTACAAGACATCACGATTTCTAGAGTAGGTATTCTTTGAGTTTTATTAGAATTGGGAAAATTCAAATATTCCTATTATGGCTTTTCCTCATAAAGAAAAAGGATAGTAACAAGTCTCTTTCTTACAAGGAAAGAGCGACTCAGTTCGTACTTTTAACAAGAAAAGAACAAACTTTCGTTTACGGTTGTGTTGCATTAATTCATTAATTGATTTTACAAAGTTCCTTTTTTAGTATTTTTGATAATTATCCTTTTATAAATTAACTACCCCATGTTTATAATATAAAACAATTAATTTACGAAAAGGCTAAGATCCACATTGTGCTTCTACTATCACATCAGTTGATCTGCTAGCAATAGTAGATTCAATTGGTAGGCGACGATCACAAATTGTATTACATGTACAACTCTTAGATCATTATGGGACTCATGGCATCTAGTGTCAAACAACTAGTGTCATGTAGGCATGTTTAGTCCCATCTTTGCCTCGGGTCAAGGTCTAACCGCTTAACTCGATTAAGTCATCCAATTTGAAAACGTGTGATAATATATCTAGGTCTTACGCATAGAGAATAGTCACCTTGGGTTACAATTCAACCTAGGTCCCACGCATAGGCAAAAAGTAATTGCAAGTGTCCTCAAAATTGGACGGCACGACATAAATTTTGACGGGTAAAATATTTTGATGTGAATAAAAAACGTGTACGAAAGAAGCATGCATTCATTCTTCGTAGCACAAGTTAAAAACATTTCTTAACTTAAGTCTAATCATTGTTTTAATTTATGTGTGTCAAGTTGTCCATTTTCAAGACTAATATAAATCCTAAGTGGATTATTAAGTTTGGACAATAAATAAATAAATAAATAAACAACTTAACTAGTTTAAGTGTTATTTAGAAAAACAATGATTTTAAGTTTCAAATCATATTTAAACTTAGTTAAACTAAATCATAAGACTTAGTTCAAAATGGTTTATGTTTCGTTTTAAGTTTTAAGAAAACAATTTTCGTTTTACATGTAGTCACAACATACATGAAACAACCAAACAAACATACAACCACAATATGCAAAGCCTCAACCGATGAAAATCCTATGCTTGGTCTCGTGAGCCATCACGAGAACCAAGAGTCAACTAGGGACATAAACCACAACCACACGGAGGGCTCCCACTTGCCCCAAGACAATCATGGGCAAGTAAAGGCCCATAATGCACATGAAAACATGATTCTGTCAGCCCAGTTTTTCTGTCTTGCGAGGCCCAAACGGCCTAGAAGGATTCCTCCTTTTGCTTCGGCCCAAACTAGAGAGTTGTAGGCCCATGTCTTGTGAACCTGCACGAAAAAATTTAGCCAAAAATACCTTACCAATCTTCTGGAAATCGTATTTTCACATCAGGTGTCCAGCAGCTACTTTTGGTTCAAAATACTTCATTCTTTTGCCATTAGCTTCCAAGCTTTCGGTTACATGATATATAAAGTAAAGTACATCTAATATACTTTGTATCTACTGTAAAAATGCCCAAACAATGGGAAAACCAAAATGAAATACATTGCAAAAGTGCCGAAACAATGGCAAACCCCAAAAACAAATAAAACAACCAACAATCACAACATCACAATGCATAAGTGGTCAAGGTTTTCATCGGCTTTGCATATACACATAATAATACATTAAGATTATGATCATGACAAGGTGTTGGCTAACTCCATGGAAAAACATGCATGTATTTGCCATGGATAACAAAATAAATAACAAGAATTAAATGGTTAGCCAACGAATCGAAGAAATAATTAACAAGAATTAAAACCCCGAATGGTATGCGTGACAAATGGCCATAGACTCATAACCCACTGATATTAGGACCTTCTTAACACCATTTTACCACAGAAAAATAAGCCTCATGGGGTGATTAGAAATCGGGTTAAAAATCTCTTAAAAATCACGTTTTTAGGCCATTTTACGGGTACCGATCAAGTAAACAATTGATGTATGCATAAAAAATGGCCATAGGATCAAAAAGTCCAGATCTTAAGACCTCATATAGGTCAACATATTCAGAATATATAAGCCCTAGGGGCTGTTTTAAAATTACACTTTTAAATCCATTAAAAAAACCACGTTTTTAGCCATTTTTACGCATACAAGATGATCATATGACAACATATGATGGCTCGTGATACCACTATAGGTGATGTATGATAAAATAACATATTAAACAAATGAGCACAGCGGAAAACATCACCATACAAGGATCCATATAGCCATATGATCAATCTAAATAAAAACAAATTAAACAAACATGTTTTATACCTTTGTAGCGTGATCCGGGTAACACCACCAATATCACCACCACGTTGAGATGTAAGAACCCAAAAGATAAATAAGGTTGATATTCTATAAGATAGAAACACAATACACGTCACCGATCACCACCCGATGCTAGTCTTGGCCTTGTAACAATCAAAGAACAATTCATACAATGTGAATTGTTAATTAAGATGGAAAAAACAAAAACCCTAGATGGTGTTTGTTTTGATTTCGTGTAGAATAGGTGAGGGAGGAGGGAGAATTCCCGTTGATTTTTGCAAGAGTTAAATGTTATTGATAACAATCAATATGATTTGATCTTATCACATTACACTTACACTTAGCACCCTAATCAACTTCAAAAGTCCTTCCAAACCCATGTACATGGCCGGCCATTAAGTGGGCCCACAATGGGCTTGCCCATTGTTGGTCCAATCCAAAAACGCTAAGTCTAACTTAGTATTTTATGGCCCGTTATAGTTTCCTTGTTACATAGCCGTTTATATATTGTAAATACGATAATTACAATCTATAAAATGATGTCTCAGTGTATAAGTGTGTGACCCCATAGGCTCACATATGTCTAGCCATATAATTAGTAATTATGACACGAGCATACTCCAACATATCATACTTTATTACATGGTAGGTTTGGTCTTTCATATTTTAGGCATTTTTCTATCAGACACTAACTTTTAAATTTTTTTTCTACAAACTTAACCTTAGTAATTGTTTGACATATATTTATGCATATTGATACATTGATAGAATCTTTCTCACTAACATAATTTAGAAGAAATGTTTAACTTCACTCATATACACTCAGGAACAAATTATTGATCAGACACTTAAATATTGACTTTTTAAAGTCAAACGGGTTGAAACTTATTGTTTGATTGATAATTACATATGCATTTCACTTCCATGAAGTGACTAACATTTCTCTTGTAGCATTCAATCTCCTTGAAATGTATACGTTGGCACTCTTGAAACGGGGAGTATACATCGAGGGGGAGCATTTCAATTTCTAACCATTTGTTTTGTAGGTTCATAAATCATCACCTTGTTACTCAATTTAGGGGGAGTATAAAACAAGGGGGAGCTCTTAAAGTTCTCAAAATCGCATTCCGCTACGTAACTCTTCTTTTTGTTTCGACAAAAAGGGGGAGAAAGGATTAAGTTTGCATCTACATACATTTTGCTCAAAATAGTTTTTAAAACTTACATAAAACAAACTTAATATATATTTTTAAAAGGACTTAAACTATATTTATTCTTTTGCTTAAAAATATACTTTATGTTTTGTCATCAACAAAAAGGGGGAGATTGTTAATACAAATATCGTCCTAAAAATCTTATTTATATTTTATGATCTTCACTTAGTTTTGTTAATGACAAATACAAAGTATATCTTTTAGCAAATTATAAATACTAGGTAAAGTCTTTTTAAACACATTTACATTTCACAAGATCATTTGAATTTACATTTTACGCATTTACAAGTTTATTTCCTAAAAAGGAAACTTTGTTAAAATGACATCATGGCACACATCATATACACAATCTTGGAAAGATCTAGTGATATCTTGTTTAGTTCCTCAAGCCAAAGAGTTGACATTGGAAGATCTTGATGTGACTTGACAAAGATATGGAAAGAGTATGCAAGATTTGTAGAGATTTGAAAATCTCTTAGCTGTCACCTTTGGCGGATCCAAACGCATACAAAGACGGATCCCTTTTATGGGATCCGCCGGATCCGTGAGTTGTTCATCCAGTTTGCCTATAAATAGCAAGCTAATCATTTGAACAAACCATCACTTACACATTAGAAAACATACATTCTTTCATTACTAACCCACATCATTTCGTATTTAGTGATCTTCCTTTTTGTAGCAAAAGGGATCAAGCATCAACAAGCTTCAACACTCTGTTGCAAGACTTGCTGGTTACTAACTGTGTAGTTCATTAATTTTAGACATCATTATCACATCTTTTATTCAGTGAGTGTGGTTAGTGTTTTAGTCCTCAAAACACAAAGAGTGTGGGGAGTGGTTGTACCCTTGTAAAGAACTCGACATCTAGCTTAGTGTCGGTAATTGTATAGGCGACGTTAGGTTGGTTTCTCCTTGAAGTGGAATCCGGTGTTTAGCTTAGTACCGAAAAAGGAAGTAAGCGACGTGTAAAGGTTTTCTCCACCTAGAAGGGAGTTTGTTTCTTAGTGAAAGATAACTCTCGAGTTAGAGGCTCGAGGAGTGGAGTAGGGCAAGGAAAAGAGTCCTTATAGCCGAACCACTATAAACATCCGTGCTGTGTGGTTTGATCTTTCCTCTCTTTACTTTTCGTAAATATATATATATATATATATATATATATATATATATATATATATATATATATATATATATATATATATATATATATATATATATTGTGTGAATATTTGTTTGTGCATATTTCCATTAAATTCACATAAGTAACAAAACGAATTAAATTTGAAAACGGTAAAACTATTCAACCCCCCTTCTAGTTTTCCACAGACTCATCAAATTCTTGCTCTGGTAAAGGAGTGTAATCTCCATTTAATGGAGGTGGAACTCCTTTGAAGTTGTTAGTTTTTGAGAATCTATTGTATACAGGTTTATCAGCAAAGTCATCATCTGTACTAATGAACAGAGTTCTTTCCATTTCTTCCTCATAACTTAAAATCTCACCATCTAATTTTATTTCATATCCTAGACCAATTTTGCAAGTTGAGCTCATACCAGAATCTACTAATCTATACAGATTATTAGCAGAATTATTCCATGTGTCTGTTGTTTTCTGCAATTCTTCCTTATCTTTTACAGCTTTCATTCCAATTCTCCTATATTTTTTAAGCTTTTCATCTTTTTCATAGATTTCATTGGCTTGAAATGTAAGCTTTTCATTTAAGGTTAATTGCTGTTTTTGATAAGTGAAAATTTGAGCTTCTAAGGTCTTAACAACATTAGTGTAAGCAAGTATTTTAGCTTCCTGATCACCCATCTGTTGCATTTGCTCATCACACAATGTTTTAAGATTATTATATGATTTCATGCATGTTTTAGAACACAAGGATACCTCAGTATTGGAACCAATAGCCATGAATGCATGATGTGGTTCTGTTTCTTCCTCTGTGTGATCTTCCCAATTAACAACACCAGCTTCCATAGTCAGCATACCCATTTGACTGTTCTCCTGCTTGTCTGCTTCTTGATAGGCTGAATCTTTATGCTTCTTTCCATCAGTAGTCACTTTTGCTGTGCACTCCCTAGCAAAGTGACCAGTGTTGTGACACCTATAGCATTCAACCTTCTTCTTATTAAAACCAACTGGTGTCTTTCCATCAAATCTGATATTTCTTCCAGTATTCTTGTAGAACCTCTTTACTCTAAGAGAAATCATTGCTATTTGCCAGTGTATGTCCATCTCTTCAATGTCTACATCATTTATCTGTTCAAGGTCCTCATTAATAAGGTCCGTGTCTTCTAATCTCTTTGCAAAGAGTGAATAGATGACTTCATCAGCAAAACCAGCAGGAACTTCTCTTTCTTTCATATTGCTTGAAGAAGTATCATAGATACCGGAATTATAGCTACCAGAATTAACTTTGCTAGTACCGCTCTTGCTTTGGGAGACAAAAGCAACATTAGCAGCACTTGAAGATGCCTTTGAAACACCTTTGATTTCATGTTCAAAGACCCTAAGATTATTGTACAAATCATCAATTGACAAAGTGTCAACATCTTCTTTCATTCTCATGCACATTGCCAGATTTGACCATTCTTTTGGCAAAGATCTGAGAAACTTATGATTTGCATCTTCAGTAGATACACCAGCACCATGAGCTTCCAACTGTGAGAGGAGATGTTGGAATCTGTCATACCCTTTCTCCAATCCTTCAGAACTGGTCACATTGAATGCTTCAAACTGTTGTTTGAGAACAACTTTCTGCATCTTCTTTGAATCAGCATTTCCTCCAAACCTGGTTCTGATTGCTTCCCAAATCTCCTTAGCATCATCCATTCCATGAAATTTTCTTAAATGTTCCTTGGGAAGGGCCATCAGTAAGATGGTTCTTGCCTTCCTCTCCTTCTCCTCAGCAAGAATCTCTGCAGTAGAGACTGGTGGAAGCACTCTAACAACACCATCCTTACCAACAGAGATCCTCTTCTTTGAGTTTCCATTCTGAATCACCTTCCATACATCATTATCAATTGATAACGCTCAAATCTAACATGTTTTTAGTAGCATTATTTGTACTTTTATATGCGTTATTTAGTTATATTTATATGCTTTTGTTACTTAATTGTACCAAAGTGTGTTTGCAAAGTATATGTAGCCAAAAACAGGAAAAAGGAAGAAAAAGATGAAAAAAATGAGGAAGAAGGAAATATTTATAAAGGTACAAAGATTCTAGTGTCAAGTTCCACACCAAATGAGTATTTCAAAGAATAAAGGTCCAATTATTCAAGTTGACAAGTGCCAAAACGAAGAAAAGAGCAAGTTTGGGTGAAGAACCAAGAACCAAAAGAAGGAAACAAGCGAAATAGCATCACTCCATCAGATCGGATGCCGCCCGCAACCGAATCGAATGGAGGCCAGTTCTGAAGACCAACCGATCGGTTGGCCATAATACCGATCGGTTGGAAGTCGTCTGATTTGCCAAACTTCATCATTAAGTATTGTTTCTTCATACATCCGGTTCTAAAGCCTTCCATTGATCCTTCTAGTCTATTCCACTCTACTTGGAGGCCAAGGGAAGCATTAATGAACCAAAGCCCTTGGGAGTGGTATAAATAGGACCATTTGTGAAGTGTTAAGGAGAAATTATCATCCAAAAATTATCCAACTATCCAATTTACATACCATTATCAAACCACTCATCAAAATACTCTCAAATTCGTCCTTAAAAGTCCAGGAAGTTTTGGAGGGTCAAGAAGTCAACATTTGGAAGTCAAAACATCAAGAAGTCAACACCAATAGTTTGGGTATCATTACTTTACCATTTGTAATCTACTTTTCATCATTGTAAGACTCTTAATTATGGTTTCTAATGTTCAAATTTCTAAGTTTATGTTCATGTTTGTTATGAGTGGCTAGTGCCCTTGTGCACTTGCATAGATGATGTGTATTGCTTAATGTAATTCAATTTCAAGTTGATTTTAAGATCCAATTGTGGTTAAGTTTCATAGTAACATTTGTTGGTCAAGTTTGACTAGTTAGTAATAGTAAAGGTCGAAAGAGTTAATGTTACTTAACTAGTTATAATCATTTGTCTATGAATGATTGCTTTTCACCCATTGTTCTTGATTAAACAAAGGAGCTTAATTGTGATTGTAATGAGAATACTTTTTGTCTATCAAATTGGATTGATTGTGAACTACATTAAGGGTCAAAAGAATTAGTAGTTGCCAATCAATTGTGACCTATTTGTCTATGAATCGGTTACCTTTTGTATTGACCATTTCCTAAGCATATTTGATAAACAAGAAACTATTTTTGTGTTTAAGTTTGTACACCAAAACTTATGAACCCGGAATTGATATGAAATTGATTGGTTAAACGTAATGCTTGTTTTTATAAATTAAAATCTTGACGAAGGTTTAACTTGTAGAAACAATAGATTAGTTCACCAACTAATTATCACAACCAACATGTTAACGAAAGTTATCACAATCATGCTTATCAAGAGTAGTAGACTAGTCTAAGCAAGTGTAGTTTTTAATCATTTGAATTATCATTTTCATCATTGCTTGTTTTCGTGATTTATTTCTATTAGCTTTTAGACTTACACATAGATTCACTACACAAATCCCTGCGAACGATCCCGACTTACCATCATCATCTTGCTACAACGGACGAGTTCACTTGCTCGTATGTGTTGTTTCTAGATTTGGTATTTCGTGTTTATAAATTTAAAACTTGTACACGAAAGTGACACATCAAGTTTTTGGCGCCGCTGCCGGGGATTTTGATCGTGTTTCTTTAAGTTTTAGAAGTCCATTTCTCACCAAGTTCGTTTTCATAAAAAAAAAAAAAAGTTTTTCGAGCTGCCCAACCGATCGGTATTTCAACCAACCGATCGGATCACCACTTTTTAATTTTACCGAGACAACCAACCGATCGGTAGTCGGTTCCCTTCAAACCAAATTTACCGAGAGCACCATCCGATCGGTATTGTCATTCAACCGATCGGTTACTCAGTTCTGACTTTTTAATTTGTTTTCCTTCTTTGCTCGTGTGATTACACATTGCCTCAATTCTCTTGGGAATTGTATGAACACTCGTTCCACTGGAGTAGAACCAATTTCACCTCTTTCCGATCCCGAAAGTTTAATTCGATCAAGACCAAGAAGAAGAAGAATACCCTTTGTTCCATTAGCCAATCGTGTACCCAGAATACGAAACCCACCGTTTGAAAACCTTTTCGAAGCCAAATTCTTTTATAATCCTTTTACAGATGAACCTTTTCCTATGGCTGACGATCAACCAATGTGGGCCACAAACCGAGCCGTAGCACCCACTCCTGGATCTGCTATTGTTCCGGTTAACCTAGGAAACAACTTCACCGTGAAAGGTCATCAACTTTCTATGATCAAAGACCGTCAATTCGATGGCCGTTCGAGGGCCGATCCTCACAAACACATTGCCGAATTCATTGAAATTTGTGGCATGTTCCGATATGGCGATACCGATGCTGACGCCATTAAACTCAAACTTTTTCCATCATCACTTGCTGGAGATGCAAAAGTGTGGTATAATGAATTAACCCCAGGAACTATCAATACTTGGGAGGAAATGAGACAAGATTTTGTAAGCCGATTCTTTCCACCTGCCATGTTTGATAGACTCATGGGAGAAATTCGTGCATTCACACAAAATCCTAACGAATCACTTGTCGAAGCTTGGCTTCGTATGAAAGATTTACTTCGTAGTTGTCATGGACATGGTTTAGGACGAGGAACCATCATCCAAATCTTCTACCATGGACTTGATGAAACATCTCAAGGAATTATTGATGCTGGAGGAATTTTTCTCTACAAAGCACCTAATCAGGCATATCAATTGCTTGTAGATCGAGTCCTTCTCAAACTTGATTGGTCGAAATATGCCAAAACTAAACCTTTACGAAAAACCGTTGCTTTTGATGAAAGTTCTGAAACCTTTAAACTCATGGAGAAAATGGAAGCTTTGACTTCCAAAATCGACTCGCAATACAAAGATCTTAATAGAGAGATGAAAGAAATGCGAGATGGTTGTAACAATTGTGAAGGTAATCACACATCATCAGAATGTGATGATCAACCAATGAATGGACCCCAAAAGGGAGAAGCTAATTATGTTCAAGGAGGATACCGTGGAGGCGGTTATCGTGGTAATTATTACGGGAAAAATTTTGTGACATGGCAAGATCGCCAACAAAGGGTTAACAACCGTGATTCTCAACCTCGAGCAGAAAATCAAACTCCACAAAACTCTGAGAAAAAACCAGAAGAAACCGATTTTGAAAAAATGATGAGAGAATTTGTGACTACTCAAAAAGATACTAATGAATTTGTCAAAACTCAAATTTTCAATCTCAAAACCAAAGTTGAGCAGGGACAGAAAAATCATCAAGCATTCAAGATCTTGAAAACAAATTTAGTAGACTTTCTGATCAATTTGCTTCCCGGCCGTCAGGTTCGTTACCAAGTAATACCCAATCCAACCCTAAACCAACATCATCAGGATCAAACGATAAAACTTATCATCCACCACAGACTAGAAATGAGCAATTAAATGCTGTATTCACAAGAAGTGGTCTTTCTTATGATCCGCCACCAAATCCAAATAATACCACGATCATCAATGATGAGAGTGAGGATGAAGCTGAAGAAGCAGAAAAAGAAA
The DNA here is from genome assembly GCA_021014915.2 of Artemisia tridentata subsp. tridentata. Lineage (NCBI taxonomy): Eukaryota > Viridiplantae > Streptophyta > Magnoliopsida > Asterales > Asteraceae > Artemisia > Artemisia tridentata. Next base: position 96,161,079 of record CP139503.1, read on the forward strand.
ATAATCCAAAAACACCACCCAAACCCAACCCACCAGTTAAGGCGCATACACCAAAAATTCCATATCCGTAAAGCCTTAAAAAAGAAAAGATGGAGGAGCGTTATAAGAAGTTTGTTGAAAAGTTCAAAGAGGTTAGAGTCAATGTACCTCTCGTTGATTTTCTAGCTAGAATGCCCAATTATGGGAAATTTTTGAAAGAACTCCTTAATAACAAGAACAAGTTGGACAAATTTCCGCTACTTTTCTCAATGAAGAATGTTCAGCTATTGTTCAAAACAAAATTCCACCAAAACTCAGAGATCCCGGAAGTTTTTTGATTCCATGTACGTTAGGAAACAACATTACATGCGATGCTTTAGCCGATTTAGGTGCAAGTATCAATTTAATGCCCTATTCGTTGTATTCTAAACTTTTCGGCAATACTTTGAAACCTACAAAGATGAGTATTCGATTAGCAAACAATTCTTACCAATATCCTCTTGGTATTGATGAGAATATGCTTGTCCAAGTTGGTAAGTTTGTTTTTCCCGTGGATTTTGTGATTTTAGAAATGAAAAAAGATAGTAAAGTACCTCTTATCTTAGGAAGACCTTTCCTAAACACAGCTGATGCTATCATTAAAGTGAAAGGAAAAGAACTCAATCTTGGAGTTGGAGAAGATAGAATCACTTTTCTAATCGATAAAGCGATGCAATATCCATATTCCAGTGATGACACTTGTTTTAACATTGATGTAATCGATGAAGTCACTGAGGAAGAATTTGATGCATTACTTGACGATTCTGATACATTCATGACTACTTCTGAAAAGATAAGTGAAACAAATTTTGATAAGGAATTTGCTGAATTTATGGAAGTTAAGTTTGAAGAAGAAGAAGAAGTTGAAGAAGGAGAAATCGTAGAAGAGAATTTTGAGGAAATTCCTTTTAATGATCAAATGAGGATCAAAACATCTATTGAAGAAACACCGACTGATCTTGAGCTTAAACCACTTCCTGATCATCTTGAATATGCTTACTTGGAGGATAATTCACTTCTTCCAGTAGTCATATCTTCGTTGCTCAAAGAAAAAGAGAAAGAATGTCTTATTTCTATTCTTAAGAAGCATAAAAGAGCTTTTGCGTGGAAAACATCTGATATCCCAGCAATTAGTCCTGATTTCTGTATGCACAAAATCAATTTCGAAGTGTTAAACTTGTTGTAGAAAGACAACGTTGACTCAATCCCAACATGAAAGAAGTTGTAAAGAAAGAAATCATTAAACTTCTTGCTGCTGGTATTATTTACCATATCGAGGATAGCCCTTGGGTGAGTCCAGTTCACTGTGTTCCAAAGAAAGGAGGAATGTTGTGGCTAACGAATGGAATGAATTAGTTCCTACTAGAACCGTCACAGGATGGCGAATATGTATTTATTACAGAAAATTAAACAAAGCCACCAGAAAAGATTATTTTCCTATACCATTCATGGATCAAATGCTTGAGAGATTAGCAGGGAACGAATACTTTTGTTTCCTTGATAGTTTTTCAGGATACTTTCAAATTCCTATTGATCCTGCCGATCAAGAAAATACTACATTCACATGTCCTTTTGGAACTTACGCTTACAGGCGTATGCCATTTGGTTTATGTAATGCACCAGCAACTTTTCAAAGGTGTATGATTGCAATATTCCAAGGCATGCTTGAAACGTCTATGGAAGTTTGCATGGATGATTTTTTAGTATTTGGAAACTCATTTGAAGTTTATCTTTCGAATCTCGATAAGATGCTCGAAAGATGTGAAGCTGCACATCTTGTTCTCAACTGGGAAAAATGTCATTTTATGGTGACTGAAGGAATTGTGCTTGGACACAAAATTTCCAGTGCAGGAATGGAGGTTGATAAAGCAAAAATCGATGTTATCACCAAATTACAACCTCCAACAAATGTTAAAGCCTTTAGAAGTTTTCTAGGACATGCCGGTTTCTACCGTCGGTTTATTAAAGATTTTTCAAAAATATCTCGTCCAATGACGAAACTTCTTGAAAAAGATTCTGTTTTTGACTTCAATGCAGATTGCATGAAGGCATTCGAAACATTGAAAAACCAACTGACTAGTGCACCCATTATGGTTTCACCTAATTGGTCACTACCGTTTGAGCTTATGTGCGATGCAAGTGACTTTGCTGTTGGAGCTGTATTAGGACAACGTGAAGGAAAACATTTTCGTCCTATATACTATGCTAGCAAAACTCTTAACAATGCTCAACAAAATTACACGGTTACGGAGAAAGAATTGTTAGCCGTTGTTTTTGCTTTCAAAAAATTCAGATCTTATCTTGTGCTTTCAAAAACGATTGTGTTTACTGATCAATCAGCGCTCAAATATCTGTTTACCAAACAAGATGCAAAACCGCGTCTTATCCGATGGATTTTGCTACTTCAAGAATTTGACATAGAAATCAAAGATAAGAAAGGAGCATAAAATCTAGCTGCTGGTCATTTGTCTCATCTTGAAAATCCTAATTTAGAAGAGTTAAAGGAAGATGAAATCGACGACTATTTTCCTGAAGAAACTCTCATGGTTGCTGATACAAATGATGAAAAAGAAATCCCGTGGTTTGCAGATTTTACAAATTATCTCGTTGGAGGAATTCTAAAAAAAGGTTTAACTCATCACCAACGAAGCAAATTCTTTTCAGAATTACAACACTATTATTGGGAAGAACCCTATCTTTTCAAGACGTGTCCTGATGGGATGATCAAAAGATGTGTTTATGGTTCTGAAACAAGAAGAATTCTTGATGAATGTCATCATGGCCCGACTGGGGGACACTATGGTCCTTCCACCACAGCTAAAAAAGTTTTTGATGCTGGATTTTATTGGCCATCAATTTTCAAAGAAGCTCATACTCTTGTTCAAAACTGCGATGCTTGCCAGAAATCCGGTAGTCTTTCTCAAAGAGATGAAATGCCTCAAAAGAGCATTCAAGTTTGCGAAATATTCGATGTTTGGGGAATAGATTTTATGGGTCCATTTCCTAAATCACACAAATACGAATACATTCTCATTGCTATAGATTACGTTTCCAAATGGGATAAAGCTGAAGCTCTACCCACAAATGACGCACGAGTTGTTGTTAATTTTCTTAAAAAGATTTTCGCTCGTTATGGAATTCCTAAAGCTTTAATAAGTGATCGAGGAACCCATTTCTGTAATAAACAAATGGAGAAAATTATGAAACGATATGGAGTTCATCATCGTTTTGCTACAGCTTATCATCCACAGACCAGTGGTCAAGTTGAAAATACCAACAGAGCTTTAAAAAGGATTATAGAAAAAACCGTAAAGGATAATCCTGCCGTTTGGTCAAAAAAACTAGACGATGCTCTGTGGGCGTTTCACACGGCTTACAAAACTCCAATTGGTACAACACCATACCGAATTTTATATGGAAAGACTTGCCATTTGTCGTTCGAAATTGAACATCGCGCATACTGGGCACTCAGAAATTGTAATCCTGATCTCAAAATAGCTAGAGAAAAGAGATTTTACAATTGCATGAACTCGATGAATTGAGATTACAAGATTATGAGAATGCAAAGTTGTACAAAGCAAGAACTAAGGCTTATCACGATAGAACGCTAAGAATTTGAAAAGAATTCAAAGCTGGAGACAAAGTTCTGCTTTTCAATATGAAATACAAGTTCAAAGCTCCTAAGTTGAAACCAAAATGGTTCGGACCTTATATCGTGAAACATGGGTATCCGTCTGGATATGTCGAGTTATATGATAAAAAAGGAGGAAGTTTCATTGTTAATGGTCACATAATTAAATTATACTACGATAAGGAGCAAATGAGTGAGATTTCTATTAACGAGATTCCGATTGAATCAGAATATGAACCTATCAAATTTCTGACACCTTACCCAACTGATTACAAGGAAAATTCTGAGTTTATCTATGATGTTCTTCCTAAAGTTTGGGAAACAACAAAGCTGTACAGCATAGATGGAACTGGGGAGGAAATTCTGATAGAAAACTTGGTGTATGTTCCAAAATTTTCAAAGAAGAAGCCAAAGATTACACCAACGTAGAAAGAAAGAAGTTTGAGTCAGGCTGATGACTCGTTAATAAAACAAGCGCTTCTTGGGAGGCAACCCGTGTGTGTGCTATTTTTACTTTCTATTTTGATTTTCGAAGTGTTTAAACCCCAAAGTTTTTCTAAAACTTAGTTGAACTTAAGTGTGGGGGTGTATCACTGATTTTTAATAAAACGTAGAAACACTTTCGTGTGTTTGTTTGTTTTGTCTGTTTTTAAGATTACTGCAGGTAATGATCACTAAGCAAGGAGACTTGGATCAAAGAATCATATGGAGCATGAAAAATATGGTTTATTCTCTTATTTCCCTATTTTATTCCTTAAAGTCGTTTATCACATTGAGGACAATGCTTAACTTAAGTGTGGGGGGGGGGGGGGGGGGGGGTGAATAGGAAAATAAGAGTAGATTGTAGATTTTCGGCTAGATTTTTAAATTTTGCTTGCCCTTGTAATCTAGTTATTTGTCATCTTAAGGATAATATATTAGAATAACTGGATCAATCCACTGGTAAAATCTGTAATTTTTGAAAAATTGAGATGTGTCCCGATTAATATTGCAATCCATTCTGGGATCGATAACATTAGCTAGCACATATTATAGCCTTTCCACTAAAATGTGAGGATTTAAGCCTGTTTCGTATATAGCATACATCTTTTATGCTTGGATCTTTTGCTATGAGTGTGCCGGCGATTTTATTTATTCTAGAACTTATGCTTGTAAATCATTACGAGACCGTTGTGAGATCACATTTCATGTGTGATATAAGTATATATGCCATGTGTGATATAAGTATATATGCGTGATAAGAGGCACCCTTAGGATTTAAAACCAAGTGGCCTTCATTTTACATCTAATGATATATTAGCTAGCCACATCGGTTAGTTAACCACCCATATGAACCCATTTGTTAGCGTTTATCTTTAGCGCTAGATACCCCTAGTTACACCCTCTGAGCCTATCCTTTTCTTTTTAAATAAAATCCAGAAAAATAAAAAAATATTTTACACTTTTTAGCCTAGCCTTACCTTACTCAAGTCTTGGTTGGTTGCTAGCTATTTGGCAAGATGGATGTTATTTGGGAAATCATGAAAGTTCAAGGAAAGTTGTAAACTCCATGAGCAGTTAATAAAGTGAAGTGAAAGAAAATTCATCGCAACTATAAGATGACAAGAAGTTTAAAGTTTATGTTCAAAATAATAATAATAATAAAAAAAAAAAAGTCATCGCAACTATAAGGTGATAAGGATAGCCAATGAGCTATGGAATAATGTTTCGATTGATCAAGTATTGAGTTTTTCAAGATTGCATGATAGGGGTTCGAGAAGTAGCTAGCAACAGTTGGTTAGTAGACTTTGACTAGTTTGTGTATTCTTTATCATCAACCATTTTCTAAATATATCCCATGGCTTATCCCTACCCTTGTGGCTTTGTGAGATTATCAAGTGTATGGGCATGTAGTGACCATCCGATTTCTTAAGGAATTAGGTAACGTTGTTAGCGATCTAAGGTTATCCTTAGTGACCATCCGTTATTTGGTGATGCAAGAATTCGTTGTTAGCGAGCTATTATGTTTTGCATGAGATAATTGCAAATAAGTCTAATATTGTGACAAATCGTAATTTCAGATCCTTTTTCAAGCTTAGAAATTTTACTATTCATCGCAGAAATTTACTATTCACGGGTTACTATTCATCATTTACTATTCATCATTTCATTATTCATCATTTTTGAAGTCGGTTTGCGACTTTGAGATGTTTTTGAAATATTTTACTATTCATAATACACTATTCATGGTCACTATTCATCAGTACATAAACTAGGTTTACGGGTATTAAAAATTTATGTAACCGTTAGGATTTAGCTGCGAATTCATGCAACATCATTAAGGACACGTCATATAGACTAGGGTAGTCTATAAATCATCCGTAACATCATCTGCTTATTAGTTCATGTACGAGTATGCGTAATTTCCATTAATGTATGTTTATTTATTTAATAAACGTTACCATTCATTCTTTACTACAAATACTATACCCGACACTCCCGACTATGATCCTAATATATTTTCATATTCAATATAATGATATAAAAATTATATTATTAATTTACCCGGTGTTTTGAAACAATTTGCTATGTTTTCCGGTAAATGCTTATAACTACGTCGGATTACGAAATTTCAACCCGACAATTATTTTAACACCCGATTGTTATCAGAAATGAGATTTTACAACTTTTACAACTTCGTCGTATTTTATTTTATCTCGTCAAGATTTATTTCTAGTTAACTCGGTACCCGGTAACACCTAATGCACAACAATAACTAACTAAATCATACACCATGGGGACATGATCATTAAATGACACACAATCCTTTTATTCCTATCCCAATTTTGACGCCACAATGTTCCCCCTAGGTCCAATTTAGCTTTTGGGAATCTTGACTAACATTAATGCTTATGTACCCTTTGTTCTATTTTATTTCCAAACCATATTATACATACCAACACTACAAGTATTATAACACTAGCTCCAAAAAAAAAAAAAAAAAAAAATATCTCTTCCACTCTCTCACTCTAGTACACGGCCAAGAACAAAACCAAGCAGGAAATCCATCAATTTTCAATTTCAAGTGAAAATCAAGTCTCTTAAGTGTTCCTAGTTAGGATTTTGAAATAAAAATCCCTGGGTTCTTTAAGTAATTTTCATCCAAATCTCATTTATACTTCAAGTAAGTAACTAATTAATTTCATCACTCGTTTATACTCTCTTTTGATCTATATTTTCATGTTCAAGTAGTAGATCATGCAATATACTCATGTTATATATACCACTTTAAACATAAATACTCTCTAACAATAGATCCATAAGTTGTTGGTGTTAGTTGTGTCGTAGTGTTCCCAGAACAGGGTTAAGATAATCAAACAAGGTACCGGATATTCACTTGAAATCGTGTAATCACTTTCCAATAGAAACTATTCGACCCTATGCCTAGGTTACACGAATATCTCTATGGGATAAGACCAAGTGATGTTCTTGTTTTAGGCACAAATCAAGAACCAAATCGTATTCAAGTGTTTAGGGTTTGTGTTTTGTATATCTCATGCAGTTATGATTCGACATCTATTTATAATAGAATTTACTCAAACCCTAGCCCATGGAATTATGTATAATTAACGGCCCATTAATTATAACATAATAGTTTCCATAATAGTAGGAGTCGGTGGTTATAACCAGCAGCAAAATCTTATGCCTAGCAGCACAATAAATTGTGCTAGCAGCAGAATCTATTGCCTATCAGTTCAGCAGCAGGAACATTGTACTAGCAGCAGCAACAATGTACTAGCAGCAGGAACAATAAAGCTAGCAGCAGTATCACTAATGCTAGCAGCAGAATTGTTCTGCATCAGCAGCAATAAAGCTAGCAGCAGAAACAGATAAAGCTAGCAGCAGGAATGATAATACTAGCAGCAGGAATGATAATGCTAGCAGCAGAATGATCTGCATCAGCAACATTATCATTTACATTATCAACAGAACTATAAACCACTTAAATTGAGTCAGGGTAAACATTGACCTGATGGGTGTATACTCCGTACCTCCAAGCCCATTACCAGGTGTGAATTAATCCCTCAAGTGCACTAAATTTTCCAACAATCCTCCCCAAATTTAGTTCACTTACTTTTGCATGAAAATTAAACACAAAACAAAACATATGCATAAATGAAAATATCTTGAAGATTGAATTCTCATCTTAGTACATTACACGTTCAAATATTCGAGAATCAGGGTGTTCTAAGAATTGAACCCTTCAACCCATTTGAATACCTGAAGATAAAATACACATACATTTTCAAACACTTAAATACTCCTGACACTATACAAGCCATGTGTCCGTATCCAATTCATAAATGTTGTAAAAGCTAAAAGTCCAAAGCTTCCTGAAGCGGCAAAACTTCAACATTTACATAGGTGGTTCATCTTTTAATCATGCTCCTGCTAAGCACTTTTTCAAAGAAAATTAACCATTGAGAAGTAAAGACTTCATCCTCCTTTCAGCAGGTTTTGAGCACAACCTTGGTGTTAGGAATATGAATATTCAGCAGAAGACTCGGTCACCCCGAGTACTTATTAGATCATCATAGCTCATAAGATTATTACTAATATTATTAGTAGCTTAGTTATCAATTAGTATTGTGGAGTGGGTCGGGTCTTTACCCTCTGTCAGCTCGCTCCACAGTCCACTAGGGACATATTATGTAGGACTATATATACTCCCTTCCCACCCATGGGAAGGGTTGGACCTTTTCAATCTAATATTACACTAGTTTCTTTCTCTCTCTAAAAGGCTCCCACTTCTCTCTAGAAATCTTATCCATTCGATCCATACAAGCCTCATAATAGTGATTCATGCATTGTGAATACCCTACAATTGGTATCAAGAGCCATGGTTAGGTCCATGAGAGTTGGTATTCACGGATTTGTGTAGTTCTTGAGGTTTTCTTGTTGGTTCGATTTGTAGTTTTTAGTGTTTTTGGATTCGGTTTGTTTTGTAGCATAAATCTCATTTTGTACTTTGTTTAGTGATTAGAAGTTGTTTTACTTTGTACTTTCTAGATTAAGATTAGTATTAGAGTGGTATTTAGTGTTTGGATTCACAGATCTAAGAACGGTGTGGTGATTTTGGAGCAATTCGTGGGTTTTTGTGGAAGTGTTCTTGAATGCGGTTTGTGTAGTTGGGACGATCTTGAACGCGGTTTGTGGTACATCGGATACGCGGTTTGTCTTTTTTACTAGTTTAGGCAAAAGGACAAACTGCATTGAAAGTGACAGGTTTGGTAGTTTGTGCCAACGCGGTTTGTCTCTACGGTGCGTACGCGGTTTGTGTCAACGCGGTTTGTATATCCGGTGTGAACTCGGTTTGTCTCTTTGGCGCATACGCGGTTTGTGTCAAGGCGGTTTGTATCTTTGGTGTGAACTCGGTTTGTCTCTTTGGCGCATACGCGGTTTGTGTCAAGGCGGTTTGTATCTTTGGTGTGAACTCGGTTTGTCTCTAAGGCGTATACGCGGTTTGTATCTCCTGTGTGAACTCGGTTTGTCTCTTAGGCACATACGCGGTTTGTATATCCGGTGTGAACTCGGTTTGTCTCTTTGGTGCACACGCGGTTTGTGTCAACGCGGTTTGTATCTTTGGTGTGAACTCGGTTTGTCTCTTAGGCACATACGCGGTTTGTGTCAACGCGGTTTGTATCTCCTGTGTGAACTCGGTTTGTCTCTTAGGCACATACGCGGTTTGTGTCTACGCGGTTTGTCTAGGCGGTTTGTATCCACAGAGGTGCTATTTTTACGTCAAAACTTCAAACGACCATAACTTTTGAACCGTAACTCCGTTTTCAGCGAAACACCTGTCAAAACGACCGTGAGACCGAGGAGAAGGACACGTTGAATAATTTATTCATTCAACCCAAGTTTCGAGGCCTGAAAACGCTCCAAAATGAAGTTATTGAGGTTTTAAGTTTCCAGACCAAAATTCCACCGTAACTACTCGCATCAACCAAACCAAATCACAACTTAACAATAGTGCAACAATCCAACAGTTATCATAACACATATCAAGCATCATTTCACGGTTTATTCTTGATTTTGTAAAACCCCGCGAAAGAATCTATTTCTCGGTTTAAATCTTAGAATTGTAAAATCCCGTGCACGTTAATATCATGTCAAATACTTCAGATTCTGCTATATCAGAGATACTCAGATTGTACAACATGATTGACAAACAAAAGATTCCCAAAGATGTTCGACAGATAAACGTGTTTGACTTTGTTGGTGCCAATAGAGACTTTGGGTGCCCGAATTCTCAAGAGAAAGAGCTTCATCAGCCACAGACAAACGTTGTTGAGTCAGATACTGTTAGGAACAACGTGCAACATGAGAAACACAACGAAGCGTCGGCTGAACCTAATGGGGTATCTTCTGTCATTAATAATGATAATGTGTTGCATGAACAAAAGATTCCCGACAAAGTACAACAGACAAACGTTGTTAAGTCAGATATTGCTAATATGGGAAATAGCAATGTTTTCCCATATGAACAATATGTGAATCACAACGATGCGTCTATTGTACCTAGTTGTGCATCTTCTGTTCTAAATGATGATTATGTGCTGCATGAGAACACTGTAGTTGTCCCTGATGATAACTTGATCACTAGACTAAACATTTATAAAGAACAAGTGGCTATGTATGAACAGCGTGCTAAGTTTGAGCTTAATGAACGTGAGCAGAAATTAGAAGGTCAAATGAGTACACTTATTAAAGAGTCTAGAGTAAGAGAAGAAACATTAAAATTAGAGTTGAGTTCTTTGAAAAGTCAGCTAGAACAGTCTGTCAAACAGAAACAGGAAGCACAAAAGTGTGTTACTACACTTAAGCAAGAATTCAAACAAAAAGAAACAACACTTTTAAATGATTTCTCTAGACTCAAGACGTTAAAAAATAAGCTTGAAGATAAGTTGTACACACAAGACCAAACCAGACAAACTGCCCAAATGATGTATAAGCACAGAAAGTTAAGTGACAAGCACAGTGAAAGCAATGTAGGTAAATCTAAATTAGCTATTCATGAAATTGCTAAGATAGCCCAACCTGCATTAAATGATTCTAATGTGATGTTTATGCCCAATCATGACCCGCCTGAGCATATCTACACAGAAGAAGAGGATGAGTTAAGTGATAGAACGAGGGAAAAAATGAATGAGAAAATGAGGGATCCCGAGTGCATAGCCAGACGAATAATAATCAAACCCCATGATTATTATGAGGAGAATCGTTTGACTGTGTTTGCTCCTCAAAAGAAGTTAACACCTGAACAGATATTTTGGAAACAAGATAATGAAAAACTTAAGGTAGAAAAACTTAAGGCCAACACCCCCCTCATTAGAAAAGTTGCGTCCATAACGGTGTATCCTCCCAATACACCTAGGAATTTGGTGCCTTTGTCTCTTCCCACTGAATGCAAAACCTTTATTAGCTTATATGTGCTTTGGCAACTGTTTGCTGATTTCGATAAAACTTGTAAGAAGAGAATCACACCCACTGGCATTACTGAGGGGGAAAGGTGTTTTGAACATGCAAAAAGGTGTTACTTAACTGAGGTCATGCCATTCTTTAAACTACTTAAAGAACATTTTGAAGGGTTGCAAACTGCCCTTAAAGCCGAAATAAAAGAAATGGAAGTAGTGTTTAAAGACATGGAAAATGAGGTGAATGAATATGCAATAGAACTTAAGAGTCGTGAGATTGAAAGAAAAAACATACTCATCACTAATGACAACTTGATTGCTAAATGTATTGCACAAGATGTATTTTACACCGCTACTGATTCTGCATTGTCTGCTTGTCAATTTAATGAGTATGCTATTGCGTTAAATGTCACCCAGAATCGTGTTGTTGAGCTTGAGGGGGAGAATTTGAAATTGCTTGAAAAAATTCAAAATGATGACCATGATAACATGGTTAAACGTTTTTCAAAACTAGAAGTTGATTATCTGAATTTGCAACTCAAACATCAACACTTAGAAGAAAAATGCAAAATATCAAATGTCAAGACATCCTCGGATGCTCCTGAGTTTGATACATATTTTGAATTAAGCAAACGTGATGAAAAAATTCAAGCTCACACAAACACGATTCGACTGTTGAGGGCCCAAGTTGCCCAATTGAAATCCAGCAAATGTGAGGTGTATGGCACCAATAAACCTTCGTCTTCAGATTCTCAGAATTTTCAATATCAAAACACCATAAATAAGTTGCATCATGAAAATGAGTGTTATCGAGAAGAAAATTCTAAGGTCAAACAACATTTCAAAGAGTTATATGATTCTATAAAAGTTACAAGAAGCAATCACAATGATCAAATAACCTCTTTGACAAATGAAATTGAGAATCTTAAGGCTCAGGTGAAAGGTAAAATGCCAAGTACCACTTGTAATTGTGTTGCATCAAAGGTCTCTGCTTGTAAAATGCATGATGTTGATGTGGGGCCTATTCCATTTCCCATGAGAAACAACAGACCTGTCCATCAAATGTATCTCTGTCACCTTAGGGATGGACTTGACACTCTTCGTGAGGTTGTGGAAGAGGACAGAATAGGAAAACCACTCGATAAGGCAGTAGGTTATGCCTGCGTCCTCACAAAAAGGATCCAGGAACAGTTAGAATATGCCATTGGCACGGGGCCTAAGTCTCACAACCAAAGAGATAGAATAGTTGCTTCATCATCCACAATTAAGAACAAGCATGTAACCTTTGAGGTATCCTTGGAAACTTTAGATCCCAACACATCAAAACATGTTCAGCAACTAGAAGTGAAAAAGACTAAGATTCCCATCAGTCCTTCTACAGGAGTTAATAGTGACACTAAAGCTAGCGAGTCAAAACCTAGGAGAAACATAAAGAATTCTAGGATTTCACTAGCTAAAAGTGTTCCTAAAAGGAAAGTAGAAGACCACATGAGAAACAACAAGTCAGATTTGAACAAAAGGAATCATAATTCGAATCCAAATTCACTTTGCAAAACATGTAATGAATGCATAATTTCGTGTAATCATGATAAATGTGTTATGAAATTTCTGAAGTCGTCCAAAAAACCCCCAGTTAGGAAAGTTTGGAGAGCTAGACAAATGAAGCAATCTTGGAAACCTACAGGGAAAATGTTTACCAATGTGGGCTTTCAGTGGAAGCCCACGGGCCGAACATTCACACTAGGGGAACATTGCCCTTTAACAAGGATTACAATTCCTAGAGTAGTGCCTGTTAAGGAATGGAAGCCTACTGGTAGAGTTATCCCTTTAGATACACAATGTCCCTTAACTAGGTCCATTGCATCTACTAGTGTTGCCCCTATTGTTAAAACCAAGGCACCTATGGTTTCAGCAGCCCCAAAGATTGTTTGCACTAACCAACTGGAACCCAACCTTAATTGGGGATCCGGCTCTCCAAATTCTCTTCTTTCGTCTGTTTTCAAATGCAGGTCGTACGGATCGTCCTTTGACATTTGGACACAGGCTGCTCACAACATATGAGGGGAATCATAATGACGTCTGTACAAGTCAGTGCAGGCCTCGTTCTTCAACATAATGACGTCTGTACACATCAGTGCAGGCCTCGTTCTTCAACATTATGACGTCTGTTCAAATCAGTTCAGGCCTCGTTCTTCAATGACTATGACGTTTGAACAATGCAGTTCAAGCCTCGGGTCTCAATGTTTTCATAATGGCGTCTGCTGACATCTCTTCAGGCCCCGTTCATCAAAGAAAAGAAAGGTGTACGCTTGAGTGCGCTTTATCTTCGGAAGAAGAGGAATCTTCTTATTTATGACCATTCTCATCAAGCTTCATGTTCTTCTCATGCTCATTCAGTCATCAAGTGGATCTAGTTACCGCCGATGGTATTCTTATTCACCCGGTCTATCAAAAATGGCAGTTGACCGTCATATGCAATTTTTGAGGGGGAGAAAGGTGAATAAACTACTTGGTGATTGAGATTTGAGAAGTGGTCATACGACTCTCCATGTTTCTGACTATTCTCATCAAAAGGCTTCATACTTGCTCCACGCTCATTCAGATATCAAGTGGATCTACTTCCATCCGATTGGACGTTTATTCACTCAATCAAAAATGGCATCCTCGTATGCAATCTTTGAGGGGGAGAAGTGTGAACAGTGGATCAACCTCATATGCACTTGGTCAATCAAAGATGGCATCCTCGTATGCAATCTTTGAGGGGGAGAAGTGTGAACAGTGGATCAACCTCATATGCACTTGTTCAATCAAAGATGGCATCCTCGTATGCAATCTTTGAGGGGGAGAAGTGTGAACAAGTGATTCGATGTATACTTGGTTGTTGGTTCACTCACTTGTGTTGGGCATCTAATCGTGACCATGGAGTTGATTAGGTATCACTTATTCGAGATTGAAGTTGACTTCCTCAAAGGCGTGATCTTATCCTATCTTGAAGTCGGGGTTGGTTGGATGCATGACTTTCTATGATAACTTGCTCGTGCTTAAGATTTAAGTTGAAGTCTTAGGTTATCTAGTTACCAGTCGTCAGGGTAACTATCACTTAAAGGAGTTACGTTGTAGTACTCAGTGTCACACGCCGATGTCGTTGTGGATAATCGTAAGAGGTGTTAATGTCTCATACCTTGGTTGGTTATTGAGTACTTAGAGATTTGCTTGGAGCACTAATTCTCTACACCGTTCTTCCAACATTAGTGCAAGCGTAAGTCACAAGAATGGGGAATTCTATCTTCAGGCTCAAGTTTGGTATATCGGGTTTGCTCCATCAGTTATCTCATCATAAGGCCTACTTGAGGGTTGATAAAGATAGTCAGAGACGGTTTCGGCAGCGGTTAATTCTCACTTGATCTACTTGAGCCTAAGTTGTTCTTCTCACAAGATTTCAAGAATATGTTCGTAAAATGTGTTGCTGATTCTGAGGTATCAAAACCAGCAAGGGGGAAGGAGACATACATCTGAATGCACAATGAGTACACATGATGGGCTTTATACTTCTTCTCAATTGAAGATTATTCCGGGAAGACAAATGTCATAACCGCAGAGAAAATAAGTGTTCTAACTCGTTCTTTCTGGTGTGTCATTCCAACTAAGTGTGGGAAGAGAATGTCAGTTTCTGATGATAAAAGAGGTACACAATTGTATGATGGTTCCTATGGTTAGTCGGTATCCTACTGAAGGAAATGTGTACATCCGGTACTCAGTAGCTATTATGGTACTGTCTTGGTGTTATCATGTCGACTACATACGGGATAAATTGCTTACACTCGGGACTTAGCTGAATTTGGTGTAACAGTTCTCATCTGCAATGTCCTGAAAGGAGATAAGGGGATTTTCGGGTCTTAATTGATCTTGATGATGCTTTGTCGACTTCATTAATGGGATTGAGTGTGTACTTCGGGTTTTTGGGCTTCATATATCGAGACTGATTGCATCACTTCAACTACTTGGGGGAAGTGGTCTCTGGATACTCTTGGCATGCATTACTTCAGACTTCAGCGGGAAGAAATGTGAGAAGGTTAATTTAAGTGTGAGATGATTCGTTGCTTATTTATGTGATGGTCCCCCGATCGGAGAATCTCGATGGTTATTCTTAAAAGGAGCAGCAATACTTAATGGGGTTTGATACGGTTTTCGCTGTACACATACCTTTCGTAAGCTTGAAAGAGAGCTTTGAAACTGCTCAAAAGGAAGATTGTTGGTTTGGGGGGAAGCTATCAAAGCTTCACATTGAGAAGGCTCAAGCTCAGATGATTATTTTGGAGCCCTGAAAGCTTTGGTGGTGAAAGTTTAGGAGATGTTGACTACAGATTTCTACCACATGCTGACGTATCCTCATTTTGGTATTCATGTCATCATCGTCTTAAGCTGAGTAACATTTTCTTGTACATATCTTATACCATCTTGTAAATAGATACATAGAATTCATGCTAATTGTAAATAGAGAAACGTAAAACCAGAAAAACCATAAAAATTGAAAAATAGAAAATACCAAAAATAGTTTCACCTAGGCATGTCTTCTGTTTATCGATAACATTTACGGACTTAGAAATGTCATTCAATAATGGCACGGGTCTTTAAATGAAGCTCGAGCAGAAGTTAAAATGGATTGTTAAAACATGTCTAAATGGCTTGCAGTTACTTCATACTGCAACCCGCACTGTACAATGGGGAAAGCATGTCGCCAAAAAGACAGCTGTTCCCCCAACCGGGTGATGTTCACCTGGGCATGGATTACTTTATATCCATGTTTCCCCGACTTGATGTACGTTTCAGTGCATCATTTCGTGTATAAGAAGAGAAGTCTTCTTTACATCAGACTCTTTATCTTGTTTGATTCTTCAAGAGAGTCTTGATGTTACACAAGGTGGTCAATTGACTTAAATTTTCAAATTTCTGACACCTTACCAAATTTGTGCAACATCAGCAGTGACACTCTCTCGTTGTTTCAGGGGGAGCATCGTATGCTCCTAAATCAGAATACATTTAAACCTGACCACATTTTCTCCCGAATTTTTCTAAACGTATTTAAATCAATTGGGATCACAAATCTCAAATGGTTTGAAATTTTTGATCGGGGGAGAGAATGTGATTTAAATAGGAAATTCTGATAAAATGTGATGATTTGGAAATTAATGTAAGCTCTCCCGTATGTGCTAAACCATTTTGCATATCAAGGCATATATTGAGGGGGAGCAAAATGTTTTGGTCATAAAAGCAAGCTCCTCCATATGTACGAAAATCTTTCTTATATCAATGCATATATTGAGGGGGAGCAAATGGTTTTACAAAACAATGGATTATGGCATCTTGTGTGAACAAGGCTCAGACTTCACCTAAGAATTGACGAAACTTGAATTGTCATCAATCGAAAGGATACGCCTTGGCCGGGTAATAATTTCAAGCTGGTCTAACCAGTGATGTAAGCGTGTCTCGAAAAAGATGTATCTGAGTAGAGTGTACCGTTTCGAGAAACTTTCTATGGACTTGACCAGGACGGGTAATAATTTCAAGCTGGTCTAACCAGTGATGTAAGCGTGTCTCGAATCGGTCATGTTCACTGAAAGTGGATCAATTCAAAAAGTGCGAGCTCTACCTAACATGTGCAAATTTATAAAACAATCAACCAAGCACATGTTGAGGGGGAGCATTTGAAAAATATAAAACTCTCAAGTGTTTGCAAAAATGTGTTTCAGAATCATGAACACTTTGAGAGATTTTTCAAAGATTTGGTTTGGCAATTGTGGATGAATACCAAAGACCGACCATTTTAATTAATGCATGGAGTTATAAGGATGGTTAGGTTAGGCTCAAGCTCCCACGATCCCGCCAGAGCCGGAGGGATCTACCCAGGGACAATCCACTAGTTAGTGTAGAAGTCCTTAGGTATGATTAAAAAGGAGAAATGTGCATAAGGGAATAGTGCCGACTGAGATGGAGCTAACACTGGAACAAACCCAACAAGGTGTTAGTTATGAAGTCTCGGTAAGCACTGAAGGGGTTGAAGAATGAAAAAGAATTGTAAAGAGAAAGGGTGAAAAGAAATAGCCCTCCTTACAACTTAGGCAGAAACCGGGTCAATACATATGCTGTCAGAATCACTTAGTTGATTGCTGGCATTGAAGACAAAGTATCATGGACCCAGTGATACGCTGCACAACCCTCCCTAGCCACTCAAGGTCCCTCAAAGGATTCTTGTTTCAATTGTCACGGAGTTCAATACATTACTATCGTCTCTCTCACTCCAAGTTAGATGATATTGAAAAGGTGGCAGTCCTCTCCAGCCTCCGATCACCAAATCAAAACGCACAATAGAGTCTAGAGCCACGAGATGCATAATAAGATCTCATAGGGACACAAATTATTTCTACACTGGGTGTTCAACATTAAGGACACCAGTTGTAATCTTAAGAGTCCTACGCAGATCTTAGCAATTTGCCAGAACATTTATGAGGGAATTTACAAATGTAATTCTCAATGATTGAATGGAAATTCCTGCCAGGGTCAACATCAAACAGCCCTGAAAGCAGGTCACTTCGGTAATTCCTCGTGGATTACGCTTAGTGGTCGCGGCGGTTTCAACCGGTCTACAGTCGTGGAGTGATCTCCAGCGACTCACCTAATCGCTGATTTACTACGGTAAAATCTTAAAAAGCTCTCTGTGAGTTTTCGATTAGGAACGGTCTTGGTAAGGATTAGAGATAGTTTTCACAATATGCTGTTGACTATCTCGAAGTCCAAACTTGTAAGTACCGGTCGAATTATTGCTAACTGTCGTATGCAGGAACTTCTGGCGATTGTAGCAGTGGAATGCTGTAGCTGGTTGCTGTTGTAGCTGGTTGCAGAAAAGATGCCAATCCATCACCACATGTTCACACTACATCATCATCAAAGAAGTCATGATCACCCTAAAAGACCTTCAACACAGCTTCTGCTAACTCTGATGCTGAAGATCATGACCCCATATCGTGTGAGCATGTCGGCTCTAAGTATATTTCATCACATGGAGTATTACTACTGAAAGATGACGTGGAGACTCAAGTGGGATGATACGTTCAGAGATTATTCAAAGTTCATCCAAGACAAAAGAGAAGTCATCTTCAGATCACTGACGTTTGCACAGCAATCTATGACATTGAAGATTCAATGAGTACGAGCTATGATGTCAAGATCCAAGGAAGAAGTGCTGAATTTCAGAACATTACTTCTGGGGTGACCTCCCTTAGGGGGAGATTGTTAGGAATATGAATATTCAGCAGAAGACTCGGTCACCCCGAGTACTTATTAGATCATCATAGCTCATAAGATTATTACTAATATTATTAGTAGCTTAGTTATCAATTAGTATTGTGGAGTGGGTCGGGTCTTTACCCTCTGTCAGCTCGCTCCACAGTCCACTAGGGACATATTATGTAGGACTATATATACTCCCTTCCCACCCATGGGAAGGGTTGGACCTTTTCAATCTAATATTACACTAGTTTCTTTCTCTCTCTAAAAGGCTCCCACTTCTCTCTAGAAATCTCATCCATTCGATCCATACAAGCCTCATAATAGTGATTCATGCATTGTGAATACCCTACACTTGGGATGTAAATAGAACATGTGCTCCAGTCCAGTAAATGTTCAGCTTTCCACATTGAACTCAGCTCCAAAGTTTCCTCAGGAGGGAGTTGGGTGTCTTAGCATTAAGTGACTAAGTTGGACTTAAACCCATCCCTTTAGCAGACTTTAAGACCAAGTCTCTAGCCAAACCCTTCGTCAAGTGATCAACGTTCTGTTGAGATCTAACAAACTCTATAGATACCACCCCATTCATGATAAGCTCACGAATCATGCTATGCCTGACACCTAAGTGTCTAGACTTCCCATTGTACATTTGGCTATAAGCCTTTGCCAATGTAGCAGCACTATCACAACGGATAGAAATAGGTGCTATAGGTTTAGGCCACAATGGAATCTCAAGAAGCAAGTTTTTCAACCATTCAACTTCTTTACCAGCAGCAGCTAAGGCCACAAATTCAGATTCCATGGTTGAACTGGTAATGCAAGTTTGCTTCTTGGATGCCCAAGAAATTGCACCTCCACCAAGTAGGAATACCCAGCCACTAGTAGACGAATTGTTTTCAGTGTTACTGATCCAACTTGCATCAGTGTATCCTTCTACTACTGAAGGATAACCAGTATATGAGAGACTATAATCCATAGTTCTCTTCAAATACTTCAGTACCCTCTGAATTGCTTGCCAATGATGAGCACTAGGATTACTAGTATAGCTGTTTAATTTTCCCACAGCAAATGCAATATCAGGTCTTGTACAAGTCATGGCATACATCAAGCAGCCAATGACCCTAGAATACTCAAGTTGAGGTATAGACTTACCAGTATTAGGCAAGAGCTTCTCACTTGTATCCATAGGAGTACTCACTGGAGTACAATCAAAGTAATTAAATTTCCTCAACACCTTCTCAATGTAATGAGACTGAGAGATAGAAATTTTGTTACTTTCATGTTTAATCCTTATTCCAAGGATAACATCAGCCTCCCCCATATCCTTCATGGAGAACCTTGATGACAAAAATTCTTCTGTTTGGTCAACTTGATTTTGGTCAGTGCCAAAGATCAACATGTCATCAACATATAGACAAATGATGACTCCTTTACCAGATTCATCAAATTTGTTATATACACATTTGTCAGATTGATTAAGTGAATAACCACTAGACAAAACCACTTCATCAAATTTTTGATGCCATTGCTTAGGTACCTGCTTCAGTCCATATAAGGACTTAATCAGTTTACACACCTTGTTTTCATTGCCAGGCATGATGAAGCCTTGAGGTTGGTTCATGTAAACCTCCTCATCTAATTCACCATTCAAGAAAGCTGTCTTCACATCCATTTGATGAATAATCAGATTGTGAATTGATGCCAAAGCAATTAGCAATCTTATGGTACTAATACGAGCCACAGGGGCATAAGTATCAAAATAGTCTATCCCTGACTTTTGTTTAAAGCCTTGAATGACTAGTCTAGCCTTGAACTTTTCAATAGTTCCATCTACCTTCATTTTCTTTTTGAAAATCCATTTGCAGCCTAGAGGCTCACAACCAGGTGGTAGATTAGCCAACACCCAAGTGTTGTTGCCCATGATGGAGTCCATCTCATCATTTATTGCTTCTTTCTAGAAAGCAACATCCTGGGACTTCATTGCTTCATCAAATGTTTTGGGATCATCCTCAACATTAAAGCAATAGGAGTGTTGGTCAAAGACCTCATCCCTTGTTCCTTCAATCAAGTACAATTGAAACTCAGGTCCAAATGATTTTGGAGTCCTGACCCTAGTGCTCCTTCTGAGCTCAGGTTCAGGTTGTTGTTCCACAACCTCATCAGGGACCTCATTAGAGGTTTCTGATACACCAACATCATTAGTTCCATTAGGAATCCTCTGACTTGGTCTAGGGACTGAAGAGAATCTATTCTCATCAAAAATTGCATCCCTTGATTCAATTATAGAGTTAATTTAAACAAACTCATTAGGTTCAATAACATAGAACCTATAAGCCTTGGAATGCTCAACATATCCAACAAAGATGCATTCAATGCCTCTTTCACCCAAAGTTTTCAGCTTTGGATCAGGGAGTTTCACAACAGCCCTACAACCCCAAACCCTAAGATAATTCAAGTTGGGTTTCTTTTTAGTCCAGAGTTCATAAGGGGTTGTCTTGTTCCTTTTGTTGGGAACCCTATTTAACAAATAGCAAGCTGTTAACATAGCTTCACCCCAGAACCCTTGACTCAGTCCAGAATAGGACAACATGGAATTAACCATCTCCTTTAGCACTCGGTTTTTCCTTTCAGAAATACCATTTTGCTGAGGAGTATAGGGAGCAGTCGTTTCATGGATTATACCAACAGACTGGAAATACAGAGTATCCATGTACTCACCTCCCCTATCAGTCCTTAATCTCTTGATCAGGGACTCTTGTTGCAATTCAACCTCAGTTTTAAATACTTTAAATTTATCTAATGCTTCATAACAATACCTAGAAGCATCATCAATAAAAGTCACAAAGTATTTCTTATTCCCCAAAGAGGGAGTAGCATGTAAATCACATAAGTCACTATGAATCAGTTCCAATATATTAGTTTCACGTTTTACACTTTGAAATGGTTTCTTAGTTATCTTGTTCATCATACAAGTTTTACACTTTTCAGTGTCCATGTCAAATGCTGGGATTAACCCATCCTTAGACATATCTTGCATCCTTTTAAAGTGTACATGGCCAAGTCTAGCATGCCAAAGGGTTGAATCATATAACTTAGATGTCGACATAAAAGCAGAATCAACCATATCATGAACAATATTAAGTCTGAACATTTGATTACATAAATAACCAAAACTAATAAACACACCATGTTTAGATAACACAAATTTATTAGATTCAATTACTTGTTTATAACCATAATTATTCAAAATACTACTAGAAACCAAGTTCTTCCTAATAGCAGGAACATGTAAAACATTAAACAAAGAAACAATCTTTCCAGAACTAAACTTCAAATCAACACATCCTCTTCCATGCACCAGGGCTGTTAACTCATTTCCCATATGAAGAATAGAACCATCATTCATTGACTCGTAGGTCTTGAACCAGCTTCTATCTTTACACACATGGATTGTTGCTCCAGAGTCAACCCATCACGCAACATCATTATCCTGCACAAAGTACAATTCAGATATATATGTAACATAATAAATCTTAAAAGACTTACTAAATATATTCTGACCTTTCAGGGAATTGGAGTTACCATTCCCAGATCCACTCGTGCCTGATCCATTGGCTTTATTGCCAAACTTAACACCTTTACAATCCTTCCTGAAGTGTCCAGTTTTAGCACACTTCCAACAAGTAGCCTTTGACTTCTTGTTAGGATCAGTTTTGGTGTTATCCTGATGCTTACGTTTGCCCTTGTTATCATTGAACCTGGAGGAGTTGTTATGCTCCACCATATTGACAACTGATGGACCAGCAGCATTGCTGCTCTTTGGCTTGTCACTCTCATGCGCCTTGAGTGCTTCCTCAATGCGCAAATGACTGCCCAAC
This sequence comes from Artemisia tridentata subsp. tridentata, assembly GCA_021014915.2. NCBI lineage: Eukaryota > Viridiplantae > Streptophyta > Magnoliopsida > Asterales > Asteraceae > Artemisia > Artemisia tridentata. Next base: position 96,183,347 of record CP139503.1, read on the forward strand.
TCAACAAGAGTTAACTCCTCCTTCTTATGCTTTGGCATATGCTTGAAATCTTTCAAAGAAGGAGGTAGTTTATCGATGATACAAGAGACTGAAATAGCCTCATCCATATTCATCTTGTGTTGTGTGAATCGACCAAGTATACTAAGAAGTTCATTGCATTGTTCCATGACAGGTCTAGAATTGACCATTTTGTAATTGCTAAAATTACTTACAAGGAACTTCTTACTTGATGCATCATCTGCCATATATTTGGCTTTGAAGGAATCCCACAGTTCTAGAGAAGATTCAATATTTTGATATATGTCAAAGAGAGTATCAGACATACCATTGAGGATTAAACCTCTGCAGACATAGTCATCATTCTCCCAGTTGCTTCTGCTCCTCATCTGTTCCATCGTAGCATTATCCCCATGATCTTCAGGAATGGTTGTCGTCAGAACAGACACCATATTCATGCTAGTCAGCAAGAACTTCACCTTCTTTTATCACCTTCTAAAATCGACACCTTCAAACTTTTCCAGTTTCGAAAAGTTAGCAGCTATATGCCTCATAGCAGCAGCCATTGATTATCACTAAATAGTTTCTATTGATTGTTGGTGTTAGTTGTGTCGTAATGTTCCCAGAACAGGGTTAAGATAATCAAACAAGGTACTGGATATTCACTTGAAATCGTGTAATCACTTTCCAATAGAAACTATTCGACCCTATGCCTGGCTTACACGAATATCTCTATGGGATAAGACCAAGTGATGTTCTTGTTTTAGGCACAAATCAAGAACCAAATCGTATTCAAGTGTTTAGGGTTTGTGTTTTGTATATCTCATGCAGTTATGATTCGACATCTATTTATAATAGAATTTAGTCAAACCCTAGCCCATGGAATTATGTATAATTAACGGCCCATTAATTATAACATAATAGTTTCCATAATAGTAAGAGTCGGTGGTTATAACCAGCAGCAGAATCTTATGCCTAGCAGCATAATAAATTGTGCTAGCAGCAGAATCTATTGTCTATCAGTTCAGCAACAGGAACATTGTACTAGCAGCAGCAACAATGTACTAGCAGCAGGAACAATAAAGCTAGCAGCAGTATCACTAATGCTAGCAGCAGAATTGTTCTGCATCAGCAGCAATAATGCTAGCAGCAGAAACAGATAAAGCTAGCAGCAGAAATGATAATACTAGCAGCAGGAATGATACTGCTAGCAGCAGAATGATCTGCATCAGCAGCATTAACATTTACACTATCAGCAGAACTATAAACCACTTAAATTGAGGCAGGGTAAACATTGACCTAATGGGTGTACACTCCGTACCTCCAAGCCCATTACCAGGTGTGAATTAATCCCTCAAGTGCACTAAATTTTCCCACATAAGTTTTATTAGTAACCTCATGAAATCCACCATTGTTGGTGATGTTTAGGAACCCATGACACCCTAAGAAGGTGTATGGTAGGATTAGATTAGTTGTGGTGTTGATTGGAAGTGTTTTGAACAAGTCTTGAACCATAAAAGCGATTTTTACAACTTATAGAAAAGGTTCTGTCCATTTTTGCAAAATCTGGAAAACTCAGTAAGTTCTGGGTAAAATGGTTTATATTTTTAGATAGTACACTCAAAAACGAAACCGTGGGCGCTGGAATGAGTAAAAACGGGCTTACGACGAAAAAGATATGTTAATTCTAAGTTTGACGACGAAAACTATTTTTCTGAAAACGAGGCATTAGACGTGATCCAGAAGAGCCGACCTACTAAAAATATGTTAGTTCATATTTTTACAAAACTGTGGACATAAAGAACGTTGAAAACGTGCATATAACGACCAAGATACAAGCGATTGAAAACCGATAATTCACTAAACACTATAACAGCTACTGGAAGCTTTTGGAAGGGCATGGCATGGTCATAGAAGACTCTGATAAATATTTGGGACCATATAACTTATTTAAGGGCCTATTTCCGCACCAGTTTTCATAATGTAAATTTAACACTTTTGATTTCTCAAATATATTCTAAAGGATTATGGTGAAAACTGTTCTTTGTACTTGTGTTGTGATACCAATTGAGTAGCACCCCAGCGACATGTATGCTTCCGCTGGACCCGATTCTGCGGGTGTTACAGATTGGTATCAGAGCCTTGGCTATAGAGAACTGGGAAATTTTAAAACCTAGACTATAGCTACTTTTACAAAAACTTAACCCTATGACCGCCACGTGCCTGCCTGCCAAGTTGATGCCTCATTTGTGGTTTGTTGCTGACATATCTAATGAAAATTGTGTCTTATTATCGGATCAATTGCATCCCACTTATTCTCGTTGATTACTATAATTGTCTCCCATATAAGTATGCTTACATATCATGCACGTCACAGCGTTACGCCTTTTCCTTACGTAGTTTCATCATTCGACCTCGAGTTTGGTCACTTGCCTTAGTCTTTTGAAACTTCCTTTAAATGTGAAGGACATAGTATTAGTATAACTGAGCTGAGTATTTCAAAATTCATTGAACCTCGGTGGAATATAGACTGGTCATCTATATTCGACCCGGGATAGTGGGACATAGCCTGACCACCTATGTCCGACTCAGAGATGAATTTTGCAATACTGGGAATAGTTATAATAAAATTATGTTCGGGTTGAATCTCTACTCGATTTCAAAAGGTTTCAAAAATTCATGTGTGTATACACAATATTTGCAAGAACATTCACATCTACATCATATCATGAACCACCGTCTAGAAGCACGCCAGCTAATCATAACCCAACCTCAAGCTTTCATTCTAGGACAAGCCACTCTAGAGCACCTACTTCTAGGAAACGTCTTATTTACGTTTCACTCTTCTTTTCTTGTTTTGAAGAGTTATGCCGCCAAAGAGATCTACTTCAGCGATGACACCAGCTGAGATCAGAAAGCTCGTTACCGAAAGTATAGAGGTAGCACTAGTGACTGAAAGAAAGGCCGTAGCTGCTCGGACTGCAGAAGCCGCTTCTCTGGCAGAAACCGCAGGAGCTGCCGGAATGGCTACTAATGGTGCCAATCGTCGCAAATGTACATACAAGGACTTTAAGAGTGGAGATCCCCAAAAATTCAAAGGCACTGAAGGAGCCACTGCTATGATCCGTTGGTTTGAGAAGCTAAAATCTGTGTTTCTTCTATGCAATTGTCCATAGGATTGCAAGGTAAACTTCGCTACTAGTACACTCATTGAGGAAGCTATTTCATGGTGGAATTCTTATGCAAAGCCTATGGGTATGGAAAACGTTTACAAACTCTCGTGGGAAGAATTCAAGAAGCTGCTGACTAAGAAGTTTTGTCCACGAACTGAAGTAAAGAAGTTGGAATATGAATTGGTAACCACAGGAAATGATATCGAAACCTACATCAGGAGATTTCAAGAGTTGGCCGCACTTTGTCCTAATATGGTTCCAGATAACGAGAAGTTGTTGGAAAACTTCATTGGTGGGCTACCACACAGCATCCAGGGGGATGTAATTTCTTTTGATCCACTCACACTAGACGAAGCAATCAGAATATCTCAAAAGCTTATGGCTCAAGTGGTGAAGCAGGAAACTACTCTCAACAACAACAACCGCAGCAACAACGACAACAAGAGGAAAATGGATGACGACCAAGGAAACGATCAAGTACACAACCAAACAAGGGACAAAAAGTGGTTAGAGTCTATACCGCAGGACCACGCACCAACAAAAGATATACTGGAAATTTACCCTACTGCAACACATGCAATCTCCATCACTTAGGTCACTGCAGCGAACCATGTGGGTTGTGCAAGAAACGTGGTCACCAGACCAAGGACTGTCGAAAGCCCGCAAATCAGAGGATCCAGGGGAGTTGCTTCAAATGTGGAAACTTAGGGCACCTCAAAAAGGACTGCACGAAGCTAAGAAACAAGAAAACCAAAGCCTAAACTCTCTAGTGTTGTATTTCTTTTGCGCTTCACTTTAAGTTCTATCGTATAAACTTCATGTACTAGTACGAATTCCTATTTAATGAATGTTTTATCTTTTATCACCGCAATGCGACTCAAATATCCACATCTCTTCACCGAGTCCACTCTAGAGGCCAACACTAACTGAATTCAGGGAATGAATTCCTTTAATGGGTGGAGACTGTGACAAATCGTAATTTCAGATCCTTTTTCAAGCTTCGAAATTTTACTATTCATCTTGGAAATTTACTATTCATGGGTTACTATTCAGCATTCACTATTCATCATTTTTGAAGTCGGTTTGCGACTTTGAGATGTTTTTGAAAATTTTTACTATTCACAAAACACTATTCATTCCCAGAGGGAAATCACTATACATGGTCACTATTCATCAGTACGTAAACTAGGTTTACGTGTATTAAAAATTTGCGTAACCGTTAGGGTTTAACTGCGAATTCATGCAACATCATTAAGGACACGTCATATAGACTAGGGTAGTCTATAAATCATCAGTAACATCATCTGCATATTAGGTCATGTACGAGTATGCGTAATTTTCATTAACGTATGTTTATTTATTTAATAAACGTTACCACTCAGTCTTTACTACGAATACTATACCCGACACTCCCGACTATGATCATAATATATTTTCATATTCAATATAATGATATAAAAATTATATTATTAATTTACCCGGTGTTTTGAAACCATTTGCTATGTTTTCCGGTAAATGCTTATAACTACGTCGGATTATGAAATTTCAACCCGACAATTATTTTAACACCCGATTCTTATCAGAAATGTGATTTTATAACTTTTACAACTTCGTCGTATTTTATTTTATCTCGTCAAGATTTATTTCTAGTTAACTCGGTACCCGGTAACACCTAATGCACAACAATAACTAACTAAATCATACACCATGGGGACATGATCATTAAATGACACACAATCCTTTTATTCCTATCCCCATTTTGACGCCACAATGTTCCCCCTAGGTCCAATTTAGCTTTTGGGAATCTTGACTAACATTAATGCTTATGTACCCTTTGTTCTATTTTATTTCCAAACCATATTATACATACCAACACTTCAAGTATTATATCACTAGCTACAAAAAAAAAAAAAAAAAAAAAAAAAATCTCTTCCACTCTCTCACTCTAGTACACGGCCAAGAACAAAACCAAGCAAGAAATCCATCAATTTTTCAAGTTCAAGTGATAATCAAGTCTCTTTAGTGTTCCTAGTTAGGATTTTGAAATAAAAATCTCTAGGTTCTTTAAGTAATTTTCATCCAAATCTCATTTATACTTCAAGTAAGTAACTAATTAATTTCGTCACTCGTTTATACTCTCTTTTGATCTATATTTTCATGTTCAAGTAGTAGATCATGCAATATACTCATGTTATATATACCACTTTAAACATAAATACTCTCTAACAATAGATCCATAAGTTTTATTAGTAACATCATGAAATCCGCCATCGTTGGTGATGTTTAGGAACCCATGACACCCTAAGAAGGTGTATGGTAGGATTAGATTAGTTGTGGTGTTGATTGGAAGTGTTTTGAACAAGTCTTGAATGATTTTTACAACTTATAGAAAAGGTTCTGTCCATTTTTGCAAAATCTGGAAAACTCAGTAAGTTCTGGGTAAAAATGGTTTATATTGTTAGAAAGTACACTCAAAAACGAAACCGTGGGCGCTGGAATGAGTAAAAACGGGCTTATGACGAAAAAAATATGTTAATTCTAAGTTTGACAACGAAAACTATTTTTCTGAAAATATACGTGCTGTTTTCCGAATTTGAACGGGTAAAACGAGGCATTAGACGTGATCCAGAAGAGCCGACCTACTGAAAATATGTTAGTTTATATTTTTACGAAACCGTGGACATAAAGAACGTTGAAAACGGGCTTATAACGACCAAGATACAAGCGATTGAAAACCGATAATTCACTAAACACTATAACAACTTTTAAATAGAAAATAATTCTAAGCGTAAAAACTGTCATTTCGGGTGACCATGTTGAGAGCCATTTTACTCACTGATCGAGTCAGTTTTGAGAAATTTTCATCAGTAGATAAAATTAAAAACACCTGGCCTAGTTTCCGATTTGACAATCTTTTGTCAATTGGACGTATAATGAATAAGATATAACCCATCCAATATACCCGAAAACTGCCCAGAAACAGCCGAATTGGCCTGACTAGCTAACTTAACGACTAATTATCTTTATGATCGAGACCTGTATGGACAAAAAGTCAGTTCTACGAGTTGTAGATATTGTCACAAGATTTCTAAAAACACTGAGTTTGCTTCCTAACTCTCAACGTACACTGTTTGGCGACTAGCTTTGCGAGGCTACTTAGTCATTTTTATAAATTTTGAAAAATGTTGATTTACGACGGAAAACTCTATATTTAGCTATAAAACCCCAAACGACGACTGTGGGATATCGTTACAACATATTTACTCGAAAAGTGTTTTATAACTTAACGAGACGTGAAAAATATATTTTTTGACGAAAAACACTATTCACAAATTTCACGAGTGGTATCGATAACATACGTATTTGCATGTATAACATCATTTCATGACTTACATTAGATCATATCATTCATATTAGGTTTCCCCACTTGACTGATATGTCAAACGTAGTATTGTGGTTTCCCCACTTGGCTGATATGTCAAACGTAGTACTGTGGTGTCCCCACTTGACTGATATGTCAAACGTATTGTGGTTTCCCCACTTGACTGATATGTCAAACGTAGTACTGTGGTTTCCCCACTTGACTGATATGTCAAACGTAGTACTGTGGTTTCCCCACTTGACTGATATGTCAAACGTAGTATTGTGGTTTCCCCACTTGACTGATATGTCAAACGTACTATGGTTTCCCCACTTGACTGATATGTAAAACGGACTGTGGTTTCCCCACTTGACTGTTATGTCAAAAGCATGCCCAAGCTAGAATCTTAAGGCTTCAATTTCATGAAATTTAGTTGTCAATAACTCTATATATATTGGGAATATATTGTCCATTTAACATTTGTGGTCCATAAATCAATTGACGTTCACTTAAACCAGATCATATTTGGCAGTGGGTTGTAAACACACAGGTTGCAAGTCTTGTATGGGCGGGACTTGGAACTGGGTGGATTTACAATGCCTTTGCTGGGAAATTTCCATTCAAATGCTTTACATTACATTTTTTCCAAAACTCTATGAACTCACCAACCTCGTGTTGACACTTTAGCATGTATTTTCATGTATAAGGCAATAGTACGCTACTGGAAGCTTTTGGAAGGGCATGGCATGGTCATAGAAGACTCTGATAAACATTTGGGACCGTTTAACTTATTTAAGGGCCTATTTCCGCACCACTTTTCATAATGTAAATTTAACACTTTTGATTTCTCAAATATATTCTAAATGATTGTGGTGAAAATTGTTCTTTGTACTTGTGTTGTGATACCAATTGAGTAGCACCCTAGTGACATGTATGCTTCCGCTGGACCCGATTCTGGGGGTGTTACAAATGTAATCCTTGAAGCCTTAAACCCGAATAAAAGCCCTCTTTGATATGTATACTTGGTGCTCACGCCATTTCGGTGTAGTTTTGTTTCTTGTACAAGCCTATGGTAATATTTAAATCATGACTGAGCAATGAGTGTGATTTCTCTTATCTACTCCACCAATCATACAAATGAGTGATTTGAGTGAATTATATCTCGTTCCTTTTTCGTGAGGTGTTTAGTAATGTTAATCAAGCAAGAAAATCAATAAGGTATTGTCAAACATCTCAATGATTAAATTGTAAAAGCTTAAAATGATGAATCTAACTTGTACTTGTACTTGATAGATTTGCATCACATTTTTCTTAAACATCCTTGAGTACCATATGGATTATTGTTTTTTTTTTTTTTACTTCTAGATTTGCTTGAGGGCAAACAAAGTTTAAGTGTGGGGGATTTGATAACGCTCAAATCTAACATGTTTTTAGTAGCGTTATTTGTACTTTTATATGCGTTATTTGGTTATATTTATATGCTTTTGTTACTTAATTGTACCAAAGTGTGTTTGCAAAGTATATGTAGCCAAAAACAGGAAAAAGGAAGAAAAAGATGAAAAAAATGAGGAAGAAGGAAATATTTATGAAGGTACAAAGATTCTAGTGTCAAGTTCCACACCAAATGAGTATTTCAAAGAATAAAGGTCCAAGTATTCAAGTTGACAAGTGCCAAAACAAAGAAAAGAGCAAGTTTGGGTGAAGAACCAAGAACCAAAAGAAGGAAACAAGCCAAACAACATCACTTCATCCGATCGGATGCCGCCCGCAACCGAATCGGATGGAGGCCAGTACTGAAGACCAACCGATCGGTTGGCCATAATACCGATCGGTTGGAAGTCGTCTGATTTGCCAAACTTCATCATTAAGTATTGTTTCTTCATACATCCGGTTCTAAAGCCTTCCATTGATCCTTCTAGTCTATTCCACTCTACTTGGAGGCCAAGGGAAGCATTAATGAACCAAGGCCCTTGGGAGTAGTATAAATAGGACCATTTGTGAAGTGTTAATCAGCAATTATCATCCAACAATTATCCAACTATCCAATTTACATACCATTATTAAACCACTCATCAAAATACTCTCAAATTCGTCCTTAAAAGTCCAGGAAGTTTTGGAAGGTCAAGAAGTCAACATTTGGAAGTCAAAATATCAAGAAGACAACACTAATAGTTTGGGTATCATTACTTTACCATTTGTAATCTACTTTTAATCATTGTAAGACTCTTAATTATGGTTTCTAATGTTCAAAGTTCTAAGTTTATGTTCATGTTTGCTATGAGTGGCTAGTGCCCTTGTGCACTTGCTTAGATGATGTGTATTGCTTAATGATTTGCTTATGATTGTGATAACATGTTTTAATTCAATTTCAAGTTGATTCTAAGATCCAATTGTGGTTAAGTTTCATAGTAACATTTGTTAATCATGTTTGACTAGTTAGTAATAGTAAAGGTAGAAAGAGTTAATGTTACTTAACTAGTTATAATCATTTGTCTATGAATGATTGCTTTTCACCCATTGTTCTTGATTAATCATTTGTCTATGAGAATAGTTTTTGTCTATCAAATTGGATTGATTGTGAACTACATTAAGGGTCGAAAGAATTAGTAGTTGCCAATCAATTGTGACCTATTTGTCTATGAATCGGTTACCTTTTGTATTGACCATTTCCTAAGCATATTTGATAAACAAGAAACTATTTTTGTGTTTAAGTTTGTACACCAAAACTTATGAACCCGGAATTGATCTTGAATTGATTGGTTAAACATAATGCTTGTTTTTATAAATTAAAATCTTGACGAAGGTTTAACTTGTAGAAACAATAGATTAGTTCACCAACTAATTATCACAACCAACATGTTAACGAAAGTTATCACAATCATGCTTATCAAGAGTAGTAGACTAGTCTAAGCAAGTGTAGTTTTTAATCATTTGAATTATCATTTTCATCATTGCTTGTTTTCGTGACTTGTTTCTATTAGCTTTTAGACTTACACATAGATTCACTACACAAATACCTGCGAACGATCCCGACTTACCATCATCATCTTGCTACAACGGACGAGTTCACTTGCTCGTATGTGTTGTTTCTAGATTCGGTATTTCGTGTTTGTAAATTTAAAACTTCTACACGAAAGTGACACATCATCAATGTACTCAAGGTAATGCTCCATCTCCATGGCCCAGATATCATACTCCTCCTTTTTCAGAATTGGGAGTTTGATGTTTGAGATAGTGGTTGTTGCAGGAATGCTTTGTTGTTGTTGTTTAGGTTTACTGGTTTCTGATATATCATCATCATGATTTGAAACTTCTTCATCACTAAGATGTGTTAAGTACTCATCATTAGCCGGGTGAGACATTATGCAGGATTTTTGAGTGAATGAGTGTTTGTGGTTTGTGTTTCTTCTTACTCAGAGTCCCTCTATAGGCTCTTATACCACTTGTAGGTCCACGGTTATGGATCTAAGTAGCCTGTGTTAGACAATAGATAACTTGAATAAATCCAAATTAATCTATATGAGAAACCCTTAACAGTATATTGATTGTTAATGCGGAATCTTAACAAACAACAAGTATGAAGAACACAATTAGGATAACTAACTTCGTATTACTATTAAAGTTTATTGTCACACTAAAACATAATGCCGTAGGGTTCCTTTTATACTCTAAGGAAACCCTAATGTTACAAAACGTGTGAAAGGATAAACCTATCTTCTAATAAGATATCTAATACGTATATATCCTTTCCTAACATATAGCTAACAAACTATTCTGTTAAACATAAACAGATTTAAATTATAATACCTACCAGTACTAACTATGTTTGCCAGACTTAACTTTGTACTGGCAGACTTAACTAAGCTAACAGACTTAACAATTTCATCAGCAGACTTAAGTCTGTCCTATAATAATTCCCAACATCCTCCCCTTGAATCACTACACGATGAGTTTGTATCTACGGCATACCTAGGTGTCCAAGAAAATCTAAAGTTGAAAATCGATGATCAGTCTCACTTGGAGGAACCGGCTAGCTCAACGGGCACTCTGTAATTTCTCAAGAACCTTGAACACGACCCTACTTTTGGTGATCAGTTCATCGCAGACAAACCTACTGATGCTGAGACTGAAAAGACAAGTGAAGAAAAAGAGGTTGTGTCAATGGTATCTGTTACTATTGAACAAGACACATCTGTAGTCCCAAAAATGGAAATTCCAACTCCCACCACAACACCAACAATTGATACTCCCTCATCTGCAACAACCACTACCGCAACTGTCACAACCACGATTCCAATCACAACACCTCTATCCACCTTCACAAGCTTATAAACACAACTTGCTGAAGCCCTTAAACGCATTGATGCTCTGGAAGGTCTTAATCTACCTCAGGTTGTCGAACATCACAGCATTAGGCTGTCAAAATTGGAAAATCTCAAACTTGACTATAAGGTAATCACTGTTGTTGATGAACATGTTGATGAAGCAGTAAGTTGGGCACTGGAAGCACCTTTGAGAGCTCGCTTCAGAGATCTTTCAACTACTAATATGAAAGAAATTCTGCTACAACGCATGTTTGAGACAGAGGTTGACAAAGGACATGAAGACCACCGGAAATTGTATGAGGCACTGGAGAAATCAATAGATCGCGACAATACTGACCAACTCATGAAGGATCTAGCTGAAACCCGCAGAAAGAAAAAGAAGAGACAGGACAAACCTAACACACCACCTGGGTCTCCTCCTCATCCACCTCCTCATCCTCCACCATCTGGAGCATCTGGAGCTCCAGGTTTCTCTAGAGCTTTAGGATCTTCACAAGCACAACCAGCACCTCATCCTCCTGCATCATCTACTGAGAAAGACCAATCGAAGCAGTCTACTGGTCCAAGCTCATCGAAGAATGTTTCATCCACTGGATATGCTGCTTGGATGACATTTGACACCAGATTCAAGCTGTTTGTCTCATTAATTCCTGAATATTTTATTATGCATGAAGAATCGGCTATCAACAATTAAGATTCTTATTCAGATGATGATGAAGACAACGCAAATACCCATATTCCCAAGGTTAATCTAAGGAAAGACTCGTGGAAATTCTTTCTCAGAGGATGACAGATCAGGAACTCCTATGATTACCCTTACTGATGAAATAAAGAAGACATGTTGGAAGCCAACATCCGAAGATGACAGACCTCCAACACCTGAGCCAGCTTGGTCCATCCCTTCCTCTGATACGCATATCCCTGATAGCAACTGGGCTGATGTTATTATGTCCAGCTATGTTCCTCCTCCAAAAAACTCATTGCTTGCACAGACTGAAGACATGGGAGCTTTTATAGATTCGTACTGTCAGAAGCAAGGAATCACCAAACTGACACCTAAGGACTTGGAAGGGCCAGCGTATGAAATTGTCAAAGCATTTCATCCTGATGTGGTTCATCTTCAGTTCCAGATAGAAGAATGTCATAAGCTTCTGACTTATCAGGTTGATGAGGGAATTCGCAATTACAATGTCAGCAAACCACTCTGTGGAAAATAAGAAGGGGGTTGAATAGTTTTACCGGTTTTTAGGTTCTTTTAAATCTTCTTAAAAACTTTACTATTGGAAATCTTGATTCGAATCTTATGTGCGATCAATCAACACCAATATGAACTACACACTAAACTAATTAATAATAAGTAATTTAAGTAAAGAGAAGAGTTGGAAAGATCAAACCGGGACAAAAGGATTTATAGTGGTTCGGCTATGAAGCTCTTCTTCGCCCTACTCCACTCCCTGAGTACCACACTCGAGAGTTTCAAGCACTATGTCAACAACCTCCCTTTAGGCGGAGAGAAACCGTACACGTCGCTTATCCTATTTGCGACACTAAGCTAGATGTCGAGTGCTAATCTTAGCTAGCACCAATCTACAACGATCCACTTGATCAAACAGTCAAGCCCAATGGCTTCAAGAGATCTCGAAGATCTCGACACGATCACAATGATCAACACTCACTTCACTAACTCTATCCTATTGACCCTTGATCTTCTTGATCACTCACACAAGCCTAATGGCTTCAAGAGATATTCACTATCTCTATAAGATCACAATGATCTTCACTCACACTCTCACAAAAGAATAATGATCTTGATGTATGCTATGATATAACAAGAATGTAACAAATTTTACAAGTAACCTAACAATAACTACAACTCTTGTATTCTTCTTGGATACCTTGAGTTCTTCTCTTGCACTTGAAGAGGAATGACAACACTTTGTATCTACTTGGATACTTTGTGTTCTTCTTTTGCTATTGAAGAGGAATGAAGAGGATCTCTAAGTTGGATGATTGGATCACTCTTGAACAAAAGAAAACTAAACTAAATGATCAAGAAGAAAGAAAGGTGTGAGAGTATTAAACTCAGAATTTTCTGTGTGTGAAAGGTTGCCCAAAATCTGTGAAGTAGGCTGGTATTTATAGGCAGAAAAAACCTGGCCGTTATAGAGGGACGACTCCACTAAATCACCCACGGCTTCACTAAATTTAGTGGAACCGTGGAGCCATGTCAAACAAAAATGCTCCACTTTTTGTCTCTTCTGGTGAAAACTTATTTGGGGAAGTTTGGAGCTAATTTTTTTTGGGGGGGGGGGGGAAATAGCTGTTATGTGTTTTAAACTTATTTTTCCATTAAAACATTTCTTAATTATTCAAAAATGATTTATAAAGTATATTTTTGAAAGAAATGTTTTGTCACATAAAAATGTGAAGTCTTAAACATAAATTTACTTCTTTGATCATTAGTCAAGTTGTAAATTTATTCTAGAGTGATTTGTGTAGAAACGGGATCTTCCGATTAAAAACCTGTTTACATCAATTTTAACGTAACGTGATTTCACATTTTGTCATCCTCAAAACTTGAAGTAATTGAAAGATAGAAATAACGTTTTTGGAACATTATTTGCATCAACAATCTCCCCCTTTTTGATGATGACGAAACATAAACTCATTTTAAGTTAAAATTGGTTTTAACAAGTTTTTAATGAGTTTACTCCCATTTCTCCCCCTTTTTGTCGAAGCAAAAAGGTTGCAAGGCTCCCCCTTGATGTATACTCCCCCTCTTTTGGAGAACATCAATGAATCAAGCAATGACTCGTGCTACAAAAAAAGGTTAGATAACACATATACAAAATCTAACATGTAGTTCTTATGACAAATATCCAACCAAAAAAATTGAATGACTAAGTAGCCAAACATAAAGGTGAAACAACCACATAAAAGCCCATTCATTCATAAAAACTAAAACAAATGTCATACATAGGTATGACTACATCATAGAAGCAAAACAAACAACAAGAAACACGTAAGCATCCTTAGTGATATGAGACTTCAAGATTTGCTTCAAATGTCAAAAGGGTTCCTAGACTTTTATTGGAGAAACTAAACTTAACCATGTTTAGTTAGTTGCGCTATTTGGTGGTGGAGGTGGTGGGATGATGGGTCCTTGTAGTGGTGTGAGTAGGTGTTCAAGGTAGGAGAACTGAAAGCTCAACTCATCTCTAAGACACATGATGAGATGTTGGTTATGGTGGTAACAAGGACAACTAAGGGTATGTGGTTGTAGGGGATAAAGAATGGGATGACCCATTAGTGGTTGTGGTGATGGTGATAGTGATGAGGATGATGTGTTAGTGCCAAGTTCAAAGGGTGATGAAGGTGACATGGTTAGTGTAAGAGCTAAAGGTTGTGGTGATAGTGATAGTGATGAGGATGATTTGTTAGTTCCAAGTTCAAAGGGAGTTGATGGTGATAGAGTTAGTGTGAGAGCTAAAGGTTGTGGAGAACTTGGTAGAGGTAAGGATGTGGGAATCCTAAAAGTGGAGGATGATAGTTATGTGGTTTGCCTAATGGAGTTGCCCTTTGATGAAGTTAGAGGTGTGAGGATTGAGGAAGTTGATTTGGTTGAGGCTTGTGATGTGAGTACATTTTTGATCCATTGATCAATATGAGTTGTCTCATTGGTTGGTTTGAGGTTGAACCTTGGCTTTTTAGCTTTGTGTGAAGTGGTTGCGATTTGTGGAGGAAATGATAAGTGAATGGTGTGTGTGGAATATTGGTGAAAGAGCAATGCATGATATGAGCTTATAAAGCCAAATCAAAGCATGCAAGGATGGATGGGATGGTGGATTTGGGGATTTGGGTGTGTTGGAATCAGGTTGTGTTTGCAGATTTCTAGGAAAAGAGGGTCAAAAAGGGAAGAGAACAGTTAAAATCGTCTCCCCAGGGCACGGTACCACTAAATGACCCACGGCACTACTAAATTTAGTGGAGTCGTGCCCTATTTAGTGGAGCTGTGGCCTGCAGTTGACTCTTTCTCCAGTTCTGCAGGTTCTAGGCAGCCTAAAATGGGTAATTCTGGGTGGACTGTTTGCAGAAAATCACAAGGCCTCAAATCACTAAAGAATATCACATGGTTTTTCTAACACTAGTCTCAAGTAGCAACTAATATCATCACGTGATCATCTATGTTTTTAGGAAACTATTAAGCATGCAATGCATCAAGCAATTTTATCATCTAGAGCATGCAATGAAAATAGAAAATGACATGTATGAACTAAACAAAGCTCATAATAAACATAAAGATTGATTAACTAGTCAAAGTAACCAATGTCAAGCAAGAAATGTTAAAACAATTCAAACTAGTTAATGTTAGATGGTCATTGCCATAACCCTATTAATAATAGCTTAATAATACTTAAGTTAGTCGTACTACTTAAGTTAGAACAATCTAATGTCTTCTCTTCATCACACCTTCATTCATCATCACTTGATGAAACATCATAGCACGATGCCGAATCATCATCATGATTCCCCCGAGATGATGTACATTCCCAATATAGAGAGGTGTAGGTGTTTTGGGTAAGAGGAGCCATGGTGGGTTATATTTATTGTGTTGGAGATGAGGGAATGAATTCATGACAAAACGATACAGACGAGTCAACAGCATGCCATAGGGTATTGGCTTATCAATTCGCCCTTGACACCAACAATTCTTCTTGCCACAAAGTAGGCGAGATTGTAGGGTTGCTCGGTGACTAGACAATACAACATATGAGCACAACACGCTAGAAGTTGCTCACGGTTGTGAGGAAGACAAAAGACATTTTCACGGTTGACTTCTATCCATCTATGTAAATGTGGATGAACTTCATCAACACAGACTTTGAGTGGATCTAAGTCATACTCATGAGACTCACGAACTCAACTTCACCATTTTCTTTAAGAAAACCATGAACTTTTTGAGGAATACGAATGTGCTCTTTAATTGCACGTGGAGTAGGAATGAGAGTATTGTATGGACCGGACTCAATTTGGTGATTCGTGAGGGCTTTGAGTGACCAACTTTCCGTGTAGGAACATTGTCCATAGTTCGGAAGTTGAAGAATGTTGGCAAATTGGTCAAGAGTAAGTGAGATTTCTTGATTTTGTATCACGAATTGGATGGAAAAAGTTTGATCCTCGTTATGTACGAGTTTGACTTGTCTATAGAACTCAAGGACGAAACGAGGACATATGTGATCATTGATCCGAAACAAGCAATCGAATCGGATTCCTTGAAACATGGTTTGGATATGATCATGGTTTAGAAAGGAGGGTTCGACAATACGTCCTTCGTGGAAGAGACGAGACTCTAGGTAACGGAAGATTTGTATGTGAGAAAGTGGGGTGTCAGGTTCAAGTGATGGTTTGGGAATGTACTCAGCTGTCAGTTCATGATCGTAATCAAACATGTGAAATCCCATGTTACCTATGAAAAATTTATTGAGGATTAAGATTTAGAGATTTCATTTAAATATACGTGCCTAGTGTGTGCTTATATGTAGACGATGTGGAGGTGCGGTAATCTCGACACTAAAACAAAACTAATGAGATTACCCAAACGCTCCTAACTTCACTTTTGCTCAATCAAATATGTCGAATAATACATACTAATTATGTAATTCGATCAATATTTGTGAGATCATGTATGCATGCAAAAAAACGTTTTTAATTTGCATCAACAATGCACAAAATAGGTTTCATGATCCTAGACACGTGAGCTTTTTCGAAAATGATGGAATTGGGGTGTTTGGCAAACGCCTCAACTTGGCGCCAAAAATCTTAAAATTGAAAAGCCTCAATGTTAATCATTCCTAATCCAATTTTAATCATCCTAGACATGATTCCACTAAAAATAATTAATATTAATCCAATTTAAATGGGAAAGTTCGGACTAGACTATGCAATATTAGTGGGTTTAAAAAAATCCTAGGTTTATGGAATCATGTAAGTACTACATTGTCTAATCCTAGTCCTAATTGCATAAAAGTTCAATAAAAATTGAAAACCCCCAATTTGATTTTTTGCACAAGAACAAACCCTAGACTCAAATTGAAAACAAATTAAATATAAATGACTTACAATTTGTGTTGCAGTGATTGGGATTGTTTGATTGCAATGCCTTGATCTTGATTAGTAAGAGTGTAATTGGATTTTGGTATTGGGTTCGGTTTTTGACAGCAGGTGTGAGTGGTTTTGTTTGTTTGAAATGAGTATGCAGAGGGAAAAGAGAAGAAAAACGGGCTCTCTCAAATATATGGTACCACGGTACCACTAATGTTTAGTGGTGCCGTGCCACTTTAGTGGAGCCGTGTGTCTGTTAGACCCTTTTTTGTTCTGTTTTGACTCTTGGATGATTAATCTTACTTATTTATTAAGACTTTTTGACGCGAGGAAAAAGTTTATACCTAATAAACTCTTTGACAAAAACGATCAGGTGAGATGATAAGGAATGGCCTTAGTATTTCCAAGGAAATGTCTAAGTTGTCATTTGAGGAAAGTGAGGATTGACTTTTAATATTTCCCGTGAAATATGTAGAAGTCAAGGGTTGAGATTTAGAGAATGACTACAATATTTCAAATGAAATATTTAATAATCAGGATACGAAACGTAAGGAATGACTTAATATTTTTAGTGAAAATTTCAAAAGTCATGTGACGAGACGTGGGGAATGACTTAGTATTTTCAGTGAAATATCTAAGAAGTCATGAGACAGATTGAGAGGGATGACTTGTAAAGTCATGGGGCGATACGTAATGAATGACTTCAATATTTCCAGTGAAATATTGAGCAAGTCACGCGATAGGACGTAAGGATTGACTTTAATATTTCCAGTGAAATATTGAAATAGTCATGAGTGGGATGAGAAGGATGACTTGAGAAGTCATGAGTCGAGACGTAAGAAATGACTTCAATATTTCCAGTGAAATATTTAGGAAGTTATGAGATGAGATATGAGAGATGACTTCAAATACTAATAAGAGGGGTGTGAAGAACGTATTGGTTAGAATATTGACGATGTTGTCCTTTAAGATATACTTTTCCAAGAAAAGATTTCTCTTTTGACATCATCGTGATGGAGGAGATGACGTACTTTGATAAGCTTCATACATAATCAATCCACGGGGTTCTTGGTCAAGTCTATTTGCACCTTGGCTATCACTCTTCACAGGAGCATTGTTGAGATGGATGTCTCATTTGATAAGAGCTTGTCTCATCCATAGTGCTTGTTGTCATGCCTTTCTGGCGCTTGCGTATTCGGCTTCGGTAGTGGAGATAGCAAGAGTGGTTTGTTTCTTGAAGAACTAAGAAGTTTGACAACAACCTATGAGGGCACAAATATCACTCTCTCTTTATCAATCCACATTAGCTCCCGCATTATCAAAGTTGGTATAGACAACAATTTCTACACCAATCCCTTTGAGATATCATAATCTCAAATGTATAGCGCCCTTTATGCATCGGAAGATACATTAAACACTTTAGGGTAAGAAGTTTTAGGATCCTTCTTACAAGTGGGCACAAAGCCAGACACTAGACAAGATAATGGGCCTACTTGCCGTTAGGTAAACTAAATTACCTACCATGCCCCTAACCTAGTAATATCCGCGCACTCACCTTCATCGTCTCTTGTAAGATTCATTTTTGCGGATATGGGCGTTAAAATCGATTAAGATTTTTCTAAGCTAAGTATCTTATACATATATAGTATACTTAGGTTTATGAGGATATTTTCTTCAAGTAGTATTATATACGGGCTAGGGAAGAAACTTGATTCACTCATCATTGCTCATCTCAAACTTGTCACGCATGATCTTTGAGCGATCATTGTACATTTCTGGACAAGTTGAGTTTGTCATAATAATCTTTGACAAATATTTGAGTCATGATGAAATGTGAATTTCGTTTCTTTGTGATAGTGCCTACTATGTTAGAATCTAACAACACTACATGCTTAGCTTTACTACTAACAAAGGGTGTTTTAAGAAAGCGTACCTTAGCCTGAGGTGTTGCCCTTAAAACTCGACGACTAGACTACCTTTGTTGGACCTCAAGTTTATTTACAACCATGTTTATCTAGCAAAACAGAAGCTCAAACATTTGGTTCCCAATATCTCATGGGTCCAAAGTTGTTAGTGGCAAACATCCTACGCATTTGTTGCATTAGTTTAGGATGTGAGAATGGAGGGCACATTTCCCATGGTAAGTAACTTTGTGATTGACGGTTATTCCAAGTTACGGGGAAGTTACTTGGATAACTTTGTCTTCTAAAGTTACCTCTCGGTAGAGGAGTTCTTGACCGAGGTTTGGGAGAATTTGTTTTTCTAGGTGGAGGAGTCTTCGACCTAGTGTCGGGTTTTTCAAAATCAAACTCGACGTCTGACAAGGTTCTGTAAATGCTTTTAACTTTTTTTCACTAGCAATGGGTGCTTTGACACTACTGGCAACTTTGTGATATGGTTTAGGACTTAAGTTATTTTTCAAAATTAACCCATATCTGACTTCAGTACCAGACGGTACCAGGGTACCATTAAATTTAATGGTACCGTCCGTACCTTTAGTGGTTCCGTCACCTACAGACTCAGATATTTCAGGCTTTACAAATTTTACATGTTTAGTACTACTTGTAGAAGCTTGATTTGGGTCAAATCCTAAGCCCGCACGGTCATGTTCACTAAAGCTAACGTTTTCAAGCATCTCATTAAGTGCCTTAGTTTCTTCTTCGAACTTAATGATTCTCAAAGCATTTTCTTTGAGTTTCTCATTTTCTATTTGAAGACTTATGCATGACCCACATCCTAAGTCTACTTGTTTATTTTTCTCAAGTCTTTTGACTTGATCTTTTAGTTCTAAAATTAGCACTTCAAGTTCTTGCAATTTTAATTTTAGTGTTCTATTTCTACCTAAAATTTTAGAACTAACCTCACATAGTTTGTTATATTCATCATGTAATCTATTATCATTTATTGATGAATTATCATCACTATAATAAGAAGAGTCGGAATGTACCTCATTAGAAGCTTGAGCCATTAGGCATGTTTCATCGTTGAGCTTCTTTTCTTCTTCTTCACCGTTATCACTCCAATAACCTCCTATGAAGGCTCTTTGGTTGTTGGACTTTGGTGGTTTGGGACACTCTCCTATGAGGTGATTAGGATCTCCACATCTATAGCATTTCCTATCACTTGTCCCTTTCCTTTCATCATGGTTCTTTTGGAATGACCTCTTTTCATCGCGAGGTTGTCTAGGAAATCTACCTTTCCTCCTAAAGAACTTTCTAAAGTTTCTAACGGCTAGTGCATACTTTTCATCTTCATATCGGAACTCGAACATTCCTCATCACTAGACTCCTTCTTGGCTTTCAATGCTAGAGATCTAACTCTCTCGCTTTTGCCTTTGACTATGTCGGAGTCCTTCTTGATTATCATCTCGTGAACTTTCAAGTTTCCTATTAGTTCATCGAGTGATAGTGTCGCCAAGTCCTTTGACTCTTCTATGGAGATAACCTTTGCTCTCCATTTAGGATGTAGAGCCCTAAGAAACTTCCTAACATAACTCTTGCTAGAATAACCTTCATCAAGAGCTTTAAGACTTGTAATAATGGTATTAAATCTAGCAAAAGCATTATCTATTGACTCATCTTCCGAAATGGAAAATTGTTCATATTTTTGAACAAGAAGATCTATCTTGTTCTCTTTGACTTGATTATTACCTTGGTGAGTGACTAACAAAGTTTTCCAAATATCTTTTTCCGTATTACACATGAAAATTCTTTCAAATTCCTTTTTAGGCAAAGCATTGTAAATCATCATTTTAGCCTCATTATTTTTGGCCAATTTTCTTTTAAGTTCATCACTTTGTTTATCATAAGAAACTATTTCATTCTTTTTGGTTTCCGGATTCATTTGAATCGGTTGAAAGTCACCCTCGGTAATAATATGCCAAAGATCAATGTCTTTTGATTTCACATACGTTTCGAATCTTGTTTTCCAATAAATAAAACAATCGGTTTCGAAAAGTGGCGGTCTTTGCATAGATTGCCTTCTAGATATTTGTCGGAATTCATTGATCGATTCAAGTTTTAAAATAAAATATACTCTAAAAAAATGATGACGTGGCTTCTGATACCAATTGTGGAAAACTAGAAGGGGGGGGGGGGGTTGAATAGTTTTACCGGTTTTTAGGTTCTTTTAAATCTTCTTAAAAACTTTACTATTGGAAATCTTGATTCGAATCTTATGTGCGATCAATCAACACCAATATGAACTACACACTAAACTAACTAATAATAAGTAATGTAAGTTAAGAGAAGATTTGGAAAGATCAAACCGGGACAAAAGGATTTATAGTGGTTCGGCTACGAAGCTCTTCTTCGCCCTACTCCACTCCCCGAGTACCACACTCGAGAGTTTCAAGCACTATGTCAACAACCTCCCTTTAGGCGGAGAAAACCATACACGTCGCTTATCCTAGTTCTGATACTAAGCTAGATGTCGAGTGCTAATCTTAGCTAGCACCAATCTACCACGATCCACTTGATCAAACACTCAAGCCCAATGGCTTCAAGAGATCTCCAAGATCTCGAAACGATCACAATGATCAACACTCACTTCACTAACTCTATCCTATTGACCCTTGATCTTCTTGATCACTCACACAAGCCCAATGGCTTCAAGAGATACTCACTATCTCTATAAGATCACAATGATCTTCACTTACACTCTCACAAAAGAATAATGATCTTGATGTATGCTATGATACAACAAGAATGTAACAAATCTTACAAGTAACCTAACAATAACTACAACTCTTGTATCTTCTTGGATACCTTGAGTTCTTCTCTTGCACTTGAAGAGGAATGACAACACTTTGTATCTATTTGGATACTTTGTGTTCTTCTCTTGCTATTGAAGAGGAATGAAAAGGATCTCTAAGTTGGATGATTGGATCACTCTTGAACAAAAGAAAACTAAACTAAATGATCAAGAAGAAAGAAAGGTGTGAGAGTATTAAACTCATAATTTTCTGTGTGTGAAAGGGTGCCCAAAATCTGTGAAGTGGGCTGGTATTTATAGGCAGAAAAAATATGGCCGTTATAGAGGGAGGGCTCCACTAAATCACCCACGGCTCCACTAAATTTAGTGGAACCGTGTCAGACAAAAACGCTCCTCTTTTTGTCTTTTCTGGTGAAAACTTATTTGGGGAAGTTTGGAGCTATTTTTTTGGGGGGGGGGGGGGAATAGCTGTTATGTGTTTTAAACTTATTTTTCCATTAAAACGTTTCTTAATTATTCAAAAATGATTTGTAAAGTATATTTTTGAAAGAAATGTTTTTCACATAAAAATGTGAAGTCTTAAACATAAATTTACTTCTTTGATTATTAGTCAAGTTGTAAATTTGTTCTAGAGTGATTTGTGTAGAAACGGGATCTTCCGATTAAAAACTTGTTTACGTTAATTTTAACGTAACATGATTTCACATTTTGTCATCCTCAAAATGTGAAGTAATCGAAAGATAGAAATAACGTTTTTGGAACATTATTTGCATCAACACACTCCCTCTGGGTGGTATACTTGGACAAGTCACCTTCCAAACTAACTTCTTCTTCAACAAAGATCTGGAGTATCTCAGGTTTGGCAGCAAGGAGCATAAACAAGCTTTGTCCATTGCTAAGATGAATGCTGCATATTATCCAGACATTGGGTTTGAGCAAATGGTGCCAGATCAGATGTGGGTTGAAGAAGAGTGCATGTATGATATATCGGCTTCGTATGGCATATCACACTGGTGGTTCAAGAGACAACAGTTCTGCATCGAAAGACTCGCTGTTGAAGGAGATCGTAAAGTTGTAGGATCCCGCATGCAGATCCTACGTGTAGCCAGAGTTGAAATCTTTTCAATATATGGCTATGACTATCTGAAAAGGATCTTCCATCGCCGAGCTAATCTCAAAGAATATGTCATTGCAGAAAGTGATTTCAAATACTTGCATCCTAGTGACTTTTAAGATCTGTACCTGTTGAACCTTCAAGGTAAGTTGCATCACCTATCACCTCATGAAAAGAAGACTCTTGCCACTGCCGTCAATCTATGGACCAGGGGTTTAGTCATCAGACAATGGGTAGGGGACTTTCAGCTTGGGATTGAGAGTTATCAGACTCAGCTCAACCTCACGAGGCCTCGATGGGAAGCGAAAGACATGGAATTCAAGCACGATTACATGGTTCTTAAGTCTCCCAAGGCTGTGGCGTTCAGAGACAGGTACGGGGTTCAGATGATCATGCAGTTTGATGAAATTCACACGTTCAGTGATGGTACTCTACAGCAAATTGAAGAAGCACTGGACTACAGAATCAAAGAGTACAAAATCAGAACGGCTAGACAAGGGAGGTATACCATGTTCTGGACAAAGAAAGATTTGGAAATGAACAATGAGTTCATCCGTGCCATTCGCAAATGATTGAAGACGAGGAGGATCTTCCGCAGTCTGGAAAGCTATGTTGGTGGACGTGTTTGAGAGGGTGATTACAGACTTCTACAGAGAACCGAATGAAAATATCCTCTCTGTAATAATTAGTCCTTTTTTTGCTATTGTGTAATCATGTAATATAATAAACTTTGTACTCATTAAATAAGTGATAAATATGTGATGTGTGTGTCAGTCTTACCTCCCTCTTAGCTTGAGGGAGAGCAGTGTTCCGTCTCATTATCAGTAAATATTAAATCATGATTAAGTAAGTGATAAATATGTGTGTGTGTCAGTCTTACCTCCCTCTTAGCTTGAGGGAGAGCAGTGTTCCGTCTCATTATCAGTAAATATTAAATCATACCACATTTTCTCCCATGATTTCTAACTTATTTAAATCAATGAGTTTGAGATTTGAAATTTTTGATCGGGGGAGAGAATGTAATTTAAATATGAAACCTAATAAAAATGTGATCTTTTGGACTCAAGTGTAGGATCTCCCATATGTGCTAAACCCTTTCGTATATCGATGCACATATTAAGGGGAAGCGAATGATTTATGATGGCAATTGTGGAAGAATACCAAAGACCGACCATTTTACTTAATGTACTGGAGTTATAAGGATGGTAAGGTTAGGTATAAGTTCCCACGATCCCGCCAGAGTCGGAGGGATCTACCCAGGGACAATCTACTAGTTAGTGTAGAAGTCCTTAGGTATGATTAAAAAGGAGAAAAGTGAGAATAAGGGTAGAGTGCCGACTGAGATGGAGCTAGTACTGGAACAAACCCAACAAGGTGCTAGTGATGAAGTCTCGGTAAGCGCTGAAGGGGTTGAAGAATGAAAAAGAAATGTAAAGATAAAGGGTGAAAATAAAAGAAGCCCTCCTTACACTTTAAGCAGAAACTGGGTCAATACATATGTTGTCAGAAATCACTCAGTTGATTGTTGACATTGAAGACAAGTATCATGGACCCAGTGATACGCTGCACACCCCTCCCTAGCCACTCAAGGTCCCTCAAAGGACTCTTGTTTCATTTGTCATGGAGATTAATACATTTCTATCGTCTCTCTCACTCCGAGTTAGACGATATTGAAAAGGTGGCAGTCCTCTCCAGCCTCCGATCACTAAATCAAAACGCACTATTGAGTCTAGAGCCAAGAGATCATCAATAAATCTCATTGGGACACATTTCCAATATGCTTGATGTTTCATACACCGTGAAAAGTAGGAAAAAAAATATTAAGAGTCCTACGCATTATCCTTGTGGTATTGCCAGAACATCCGAGTGATGCGTAAAGTATTCACAATGAAGATGGAAATCCTTCTAGAGCCAACATCAAACAAGCTCTTGGTGGGTGACATGTGAGATCCTTCATGGATCAAACTTGTGACAACTGGAAAGAAACGATGGGCGATTCACACTTGAATCAAACTTGTTACAGGAAATGAATTGACGGTATCATTAATTAGTGGGTACTTAATTCACTGATTCACTCTACCGTGCTGTCTGCTTTGAGACGTTCCGGTATGAGAACATGCTTAGTATGATGATTCTGACATTAATTTGTTGGAAGACTCATTACTACAAGCTGGAAATTCCTGTCAAGGAGAATCTTCTTTAAAGGGGATTCTACCTGATCACAGGTCGGTCCTCACGGAACCGAAGGTTAATCCAACCACACAGGACGAATGACAAAGCCATATTTGTTCCCCAACTTTATTGCTAACTGTTTCATTTCAGATTCATTTAAAGATGGTGATGGTGGTACCTGATTCCAGCAGAGACGTGTCAATCCGTACTCCATACTCACGCTTCCAACTCATTATCAAAGACATCATGATAGCTGAATGACCTACAACACAGCTTCCGCAACTCTGATAATAGTTATCATGATCCAAAAAGTGTGAGCATGCCAGTCCAATTGTCACTACATCACA
Source organism: Artemisia tridentata subsp. tridentata (assembly GCA_021014915.2). Lineage (NCBI taxonomy): Eukaryota > Viridiplantae > Streptophyta > Magnoliopsida > Asterales > Asteraceae > Artemisia > Artemisia tridentata. The sequence goes on from CP139503.1 coordinate 96,208,651, forward strand.
TGAAGGCGATACTACAAAGGATAAAATTGGAGATTTACGGTGGCTGATGATCTCAAAGCAAGCTCAAAGATCACACATGCCAAAGGAACAATTCTCACAAGATCACGACTTAAAGTACAAAGGTTGCCAGTCATGAAGAATCAAAGAGTATGAGCTAAGAAATTATGTTCATCGGAATGCTAGCATTGAAATTGTAATTTTCGGGGTGACCTCCCTTAGGGGGAGATTCTTAGGAACATAAATATTCATATGAAAGACTCAGTCACCCCAAGTATCCATTAGCATTAAGTTAGCTCGTAGGCTTATCAATATTAGTTTAGTTACAATAATATTAGTATAGTCGTAGTAATATTCGTGGAGTTGGGTCGGGTCTTTACCCACTGTCAGCTCACTCCACAGCCCATGTGGGGCGAATCTTATGTAAGTATAAATACCCTTTCCTACACAAGGGAAAGGGTTGGATGTTCACTTGATCTTAATCTAATATTCTACATTTTCTCTCTCTAGAACATCTCCCACTCTCTCTCTAGATTTGGCTAACTACTAATTTGACCTTGTGTGATGATATTCAATATCTTATAGTTGGTTTGGTCCGCCGTGCTAAGGACTCGGTATTTAGCTTTGTACCAAAAAAAGTGTAAGCGACGTTTTGAAGGTTTCTCCCCCAGTTGAAGGAGCTTGTTGACATAGTGTTTATGAACTCTCGAGTATGTGACTCAGGGAGTGGAGTAGGGCAAGGAAGGTGTCCTTGTAGCCGAACCACTATAAATAATTGTGTCACACTTCTTTCCTTTATCTCTTTACTTTTACATATTCATTTCATTACTAGTATCGTGCGTTATCCATATCTCAACATCCAAAGGTTTCACATACTTTCAATCTAAAAAGTTTTGATAAACTAAATTTAAATCGGTATAAACTATTCAACCCCCTTCTAGTTTTCACACACTATATTTAAATACATAGGAAAAATGGCAAATTACCTATTAGGGATTTATTACCATCTCTATGATTCACCCAGTTAACGTTTTGAGTGTCATGAGCTTATTGCAATAATAACTACTTTATCAATTGTCTCTTAAACTTGAAATCTTGTGGTCCATTATTTATCTGTAAACCTATGAATTTCACTCAACTATTGTTTTGACTTTTTAACATGTTTTATCTCAGATCTTAAAGTATTCGACAAGCACGAAGTCGCACGGAGAATGTTTTTATGGCTTGCATAATATTATCATTCGATAAACCTTTATAAACTTTTATGTTTTTGTGTTATGTACTCAAAAACTATTTGGGACCTATTGTAAACTCTGGTGTTTTATTTGATCGAATGATAAACTTTTAAAACGTCTCATTTAGAGTCATTTTCTATGATTATGACTGTTGTATTAAGAAGTAACACCCCAATGATATTACTTTCTGCTGCGATATTTTGGGGGTGTTACAGATTGGTACCAGAGCCATAGTTATAGAGAACTAGGTCGCATTTTTTAAACCTAGACTATAACCGCTCTTTATATTTTAACTACTCCACTTTGCATTGCCTTACACTCTCCGTGCGCTTACACTTCCCGAACACTTATTCTATACACTATTACACTTGTCTATATAAATAATATTTATATACACACGTAATTATAAAAAGGAGATTTATATATACTTGACTTACTTTCGATCACCATTTCTTCATATAAAAAATTATTTATATAAAATTTTTACTAATTTTGACCTCATATGCCAATTGTAGGGCATTATGTCAGTACCAGTTTCCCCAGTTCACTTACTCGATCCCTTTCTAGAGATTCCCGACATTGCACCACCCGATCCCGAACAGGGATTTGACCCTGATAATGCCTTCCACCCAGAGCAGCACCGGGAAACTCCTAGACTAGACTATTATCATCAGTAGCTCCTATTATTCGAGCCACGGGATGTGTGGCCATAATAATGACACTTGTGGTATTTTGTTGTATGACAAACCGTAGCAAGTTATTTTAGGACATGTTGTATGGTTATGCTATGATATGATATCGGTTTACCAGAGATTCCTGACCTTGCACCACCCGTTCTAGAACAGGGATTTGACCCTGATAATGCCTTCCACCCAGAGGAGCACCGGGAAACTCCTAGACTAGACTATTATCATCAGTAGCTCCTATTATTCTAGCCACGGGATGTGTGGCCATAATAATGACACGTGTGGTATTTTGTTGTATGACAAACCGTAGCAAGTTATTTTAGGACATGTGGTATGGTTATGCTATGATATGATATCGGTTTATGTAATCCGATATTTTCCATATTATATTCATGCGTGTTGTGATTGTATCTACACATGTTATGATTATATTATGGCTGTCGTGATTTACCCTTATTATGATTGACTCTTATCGCGACTTTTCCAATATCATCATGATTGAGTTAATCTCGTTGTATTATGTACATCTTCATCCAATGAATTCTCTATCTTATGTTGCTACCATGTTATCATAACTCTCTTCTATTTCACTCCCCACTTCTCCACCATCTTTTCAACCGCTTTACGAAAATAAATTACTACCCTGTTCTAAATTAATTTACTTATAACACGTAAAATATTTGGGTGATACCCTATAGACTCCTACATCCTATAAAATGATTTGCTAAGTACCATATAAATCTATTTTGTTACCACCTAGTTCATAACTATTCTACAACAATTTTTAGTTGCCATCTTATAAACTGTATTACCCGTTTGAAAACTATTTTGACCACCATTTTGTAAAACACGTTACAGACGGTTTTGCTATTATCTTGTGAAACCATTACTATCACTTTATAAACTATTTCGCTAAAAAAAATATACACTATTTGTCACTATCCCATCAATCATTTTGTCACTCTCCTACAAACTACTTTACCACCTAATAAACCGCTTTGTCATCATTTTTCAACTATTTGTATTCATATTATAAACCAGTTGGTTACCTTGCCTCCGCCCCCCTTAGTAAAATAATAAATCATGTTGCTATTAACACACAAACTGTTTTCAATTATCCTACAAACCATTTTGCGGTCGTCCTATGAACTGTCCTACCACTATATCATAAAAATAAAAAAAACTAGTGACTTTACTACTAATTTATAAGCAATGAATTGTTTTCCTATTTCCCTATAAACTAATTCACAAATTAATTTACAAAGTATATTATTGGCATGTAGTAAACCGATTCACTACCTAACTACTATTTCATAAACCAACAAATGGCTTCACTAGCATTTTGTAAACTATGTTACAATTATCTTACAGTTACTAACACCTTATAAACTATTTTACTCCCATGTGGACTGCTTTAGCCACTATCTATTAAAGCAATAAGACTGCGTTACCATTACTCTACAAACTATTTCATCGTTATTTCACAAATTATTTTGCTGTCACCCTATGAGTTACTTTGCTACTACTTTGCAAAAAATAATAATAAAATAAATTGTTTCCTTATTACCCTACAAATTATTTCACAAACCGTTTTACAAATTATTCTGCAACTACCCCCTGAACTATTTACTTACTTGAAAAGTATTTTATGTTGTAACCTCGCAAACAGAAAGACCGATATTTTTCTAATAAGTAAACTCAGTATTGCTTCGTTGGACCTTAATTATACAAAGCCTGATCACCTATGTATAATTCAGGTAGGATCATACTATGCTAAGAATGGTTGCCTAAAATTTTATCAAAGTCAAATTTTTTATTTCCATTCTCGAGAAATCACAAACTCACGTGAGAAGACAAAAGAAGTGCAACCTATGGGTATTCATACTAGTAAACACAGTAACCGGACAGAATTCTACCTAACATTATCACATAAATTCAGCCTTATCTCGCATCACGTTCCAATTCGAGAGGTCAAGTTACACCACTAACCATCAGAGGGCAACCTACCAACAAACGTAGCCACAATCAATGGGATTACCTACGATTATGACCATAAGAATTGATACGAAACTTAACCTTATGACATCTCTCTTTACTTCACATATTCTGATTTCGAAAATCCCACTGTCAAACAGACAACCTCTAAATTCGATAACTACCGAATGACTCATAACCCCAAGGGTGACTAAGACATACCTTCACTTTAAAAATCAGTGTCAATTGTGATGACGATTACATTCAGTCCCTTAATTGAAACCGTACCTTCCGCATTGAACACTAAGTACGCTACTGAATCAACCAACTGATTGCTTGTAGCAATCAACATCATTCTTCAAGACTTTACCTTCCACGTTAAGTATTAAGTGTACCACCGAACTAGCCATCAGACTGCTAATAGGAACCGACGTCATCTCTCGAGGTTGCACCCTAAACCTACTAGAAACCCATAAGACATCGACCTAGTGCCCATAGAACTTGAGGCTTAGACATTTATTAGTATGGTCTGGTTTCTGAAATACCACAATCATCTACGATGAGAAACTCGTCCGTGTACCTTATGGTAATAAGATCTTAATAATACAAGGAGGACCCCTCGATGGAAGTAAACAATGAAGGGACCAATAAAACTTTTGACAAGGGCTAGGAACATACAATGGGCTGACTTATAACCTAACGAAATTCTTAAGACCTTACGGAGCAACCCGAGCAATTATCTTTGGGACAATTGCCTAATCCTTCACAAATTCTTTGAGGGTATTAGCTTGACTGGGACGTAAGAATGATCCAAAACACCGTTTCTCACTAAACCAAACCTTAGAGGTGAATCAAGCATCTCTATCCACAACTAGGAATAACAATACAGCATGACTTGACACTATTCCGTCAATGTAAATTCACCCTCTCCACACCGTATACTGAGATTTTCCTTTGTAAGTAATGGATACCTTGGATTGGACTATCAATGTACAACCACCCTTATGATGTTGTGTGCTCTAAGAACACTAGATTATTCAACCATCCGTTCTGATATAACCTCACTCCCACACTGAGATGCCAATATGTCTCAACATACCAAGCGACCATTGATACACAACTTTCACTTGTAACCAAGGAAAACACCTCATGACTTAATTTCAGACCACTAGCACAACAATATAAGTCATAATGCATCCCAATACTGTCCAAGTGAATTAAGCATCATATCTATAAACTTCACCTGATATTTAGCCACCAAACATTACCAATAATTGGAAACTAGACTCTGTCCTTAAACCATTAAAAACTTATATAGGTATGCATACCCGACTATACAAGCTTCCCTGATGTTTTCACAAAAAAAATTCATTTATATTAACCATAAAATTCATTGTGATACTTTTCTAAAATACTTATTCTAACAGGTTAGAATTTTTCTAGTCAAACCTTACCGAACTTTTGTATGTTAAGAAACGGCTAAACAATGATTTTTGTGAAATTGTCTTATTTACACCATATTTCAAAATTCATTCTACTAAACTTTAAATTTTTCAGGGTCGCATTATTTTACCCGACTATTAACCTCAAACAAAAAATTGTGTCTCTTGCATTATTGATTTAATCAAATTCGTGTAAATGCTTACTTAAATAATAATTTGGGCAAAATTTTTATCGATGCCTTTAAGCAGGAGAACACACAATCCCATAACAAATCTTAGGATCGAACCTCGAAAACAACCGCTACACTCACATACTACCTGACATGCCTAAGATTGACAATAACATGTGTGACTGATCTTAGTAATAGTTGGGACAATCAGTTGGCATTAATCGAATCCTCCTACAACCACAAATTATCACGCCAGTATCAAGGCAGCGCCACTTAAAGCACTTTATGGTCGGAAGTGCCGTTAACCTATTTGTTGGGCTAAAGTTGGAGATGTCCAAATCACGGGTCCAGAAATCATTCGTGAAATGACCAAGAAGATTGTACAAATCAGGAACAGACTGCAAACCTTTGGAATTTAATGTGGGAGACAGTGTTATGCTCAAAGTTTCGCCATGGAAGGGCGTGATTCATTTTGTGAAGCGTGGGTGATGCGAGGGTTGCGACCTAGCAAAAGGTTATACTTCTCGAGAGATCTTAAGAAATTTTGCAATCCTCCAAGCAGTGTACCTGATCATTGCAGTGTAGTATAGGTAAGTCCGGGGGATTGATCATTCTCTAGGGGAATAGTGTCGTTAGGTTAAGATGTATGACGAATTAGGTCTAGAGGTGAGGGATGATTCTTTTTATATTTTTATGTTTTATGGAAAGCAATTAAAGATCTCGGGTTTTGGAAAAGTGGGCGGAATTAGTTGCTAGTCAACTAACCCAAAACTACTAATTAAATTAATATGCAAGAAAAGTAAATTAAGGTTCTACAAAGGAAGTGAAGCGTATCTACCTATGATGTACTACTCCTTTCTAGCTATCTAATTCTACCTACTGAATTGTCGTCCTTGTTTTAGTTGAAGCGTTATATTCCTTAATACCAGCCGTGGGGTAGTGCTACTCTCGCCAACTCTATGAATATTAATTTCACCTACAACCTTAAAGTCTATTAAGAATTATAAGGTCATAAACATCAAGTCATGCATTAAATACAACGTGAAAAACCGTAGTGCACTAATACGATTGTCTTTTCTAAGACATTCAAGCTAGTTACATATAGAAGTTAGCCAGTTTTCTAAGCCTAAGGTGAAGCAATCAACTAAACAAGAGACAGTAGGAAACAAGAATTATAAACTATAACCAATTAAACTCATTGAATTTATCATGCCTTAATGATGAAGATAGACACAAACATCAATAAGAAAACCATAAGATCTAATTAGTCATCAACAAGTTTCATACAACCAAAAGTACATAGTAGGTGAATTAACCAAACATAATTAATGAAGAACAAGCAACAATAATGATAATTGAAGACATGAATTAAGGTAGAATCAACAAACCATTACAAGATGTTTATGGAGTGATTGAAACCCACTAAGTTGCTAGAAAAACACCTACCTAAACCCTAGAATCGGACTTAGGGTTTAGGGCTTACAAAAAGTGAAGTTATGATGTTCTATATATAGGCAATATTTCTGTTGGCAAGGGGTGACGGCGTCAGCCTGTACAAGTGATGGCATCACAAGCCCCTTTTTCCACCAAATTGTAGATCTCTTCATCCCGATTTTGTGGCCTTTTGAATCACCTAAATCCGAGTTCGTGTGCAAAAGATATGGCCAAAACAATATCAGCTACTTCGTGCGCATGTTGTGATAGTCTTGATCAACTTGTGACGGCGTCACTTGCAAGTTGTGATGCCGTCAGCCTTCAACTTTGTACGTGACTCCTTCCTCCAAAATACACCTGACGCCGTCAAGTGTAAAATCTTCAAAGTTCTCTGAAGCAACGTGTGTTAATTTCCTCCAGCTTGAATAACAAGTGACGGCGTCACGTTGTAGTATGTGACGTCGTCAGACCTCCTTTTGACGGGTTTTCAGGACTTCGTCGTTTTCTTCACTTTTTCGTCCAAATACGTTCAAAAAGCGCCGAATTCCAGAATTCTCGTCCCAAGTACCTAAAATACAAAAAGAAACGATTTGAGGCAATATTTGATCATATAATCACGACTTTGGGCTTAAATGATCCCTTAAAAAGGTATCAAATAAATCCTTATCAAATATCCCTACACTTGGGATTTGCTTGTCCCCAAGCAAATGAGCTTTTATTCTAATCAAAGTACAAGTTAGGGGTCATTTAACATTAATATAAAAGTAATTACAACATATTATTGTTCCACGTTAGTCGAAATAAGCACGGAAATTATATACTAGCACCTCACAATAAGTGTTCGGATTCACACATCCCTCGGGTGTAATAAAGTTATATAACATATATGGAAATGGGAAAATATAACACTCTCTACCTATCATAGCACATAGATTACCATAGGCTTGGGAACGGATAAAAAACCTCCACCACTTTGGCATAAGAACATAGGAAAAACTATCAAAGAGGTCTTTTAAAAGGTTGTAACGTTAGGTGTAAGGGTTGTAACAATTCGCATTTTCAAGATAATTTCTATTCACGCATTTTTACTATTCATTTTTACTATTCATATTCACTATTCATTCATGAAATTTTTATTTCATATTCTCGTAAGTTAAACTATTATAATGATAATCCGAGAGTTTGACACTAGTCAGATCATTTCTGCAAAAATCACGAAACCGTGTCTGAAAATTTCTTTAAGGTTTAAATGTCGTTTAGGCATCCCGATAAGTTCCCACAACATCACAAATAAGAGAAATGTAAGTTTGTCACCTTACGATTTCCAAAAATTTTGGAATTTTACATTTTCCGAATTTGCGTTTTACACAAATTACGCGTTTTCAGCTTACGATTTCCAGTTTTAACAACGTTAAAGCAACCCGATGAAACTTATCACTAATTTTATATTTAATATGGAGTATCATGATAATTTTAATCATTTCTATAAGTTTAGTATTTTTACAATACCCGGTTTTACATTTCGTGACTTAACGACTTACAATTAGCGATTAACGGAACCAAAACTCACTCTGAAAGCTAGATAATACCAAGTTTATCTATCTAGTCACCCCTTATCCCATTTGAACGTGTAATATAGTGTGTCACAAGCCTTTTTGTCTTGTGATAAGCTTTGTTCATTTAGGATGGTTACATGTGTTTACTTAGCTAGCTAAACTTACCAAACTTCTTCACAAAGCTTCCAACATATCTAATACTTGCACCTCCTTACTACACCTTCCTACACACCTTCCAAACCTTCCTATTAGCCTATAAATACCCCCTCCTCTCTCCTTTGCTGCCGCCCATATCACAACCACAAACACTCTCATTATTTAGTTCCTAACATCAAGAAATTCTACTAGTTTCAAGCTCCAAGTAAACTCCATCTCAAAACCCTTGCAAGTTTATGTAATCTTCTTGAATTGAAATACACTCAAGTCACTAAACATCTCAACACCAAGTCCTTCAAGAATACAAAAGTGTAGAAAGATTGCCAAAGTGAAGAGAAGCTTGCACAATCAAAGCCCTAATCCTTGTTCTTAACTTCCTTTCTTTAGAAAGCCAAAAGTTGTAAGAAACCCTAACACACTCTCTTGCTAAACATTATTTCATGCTTCTTATACCTCATTAATGTTATATATGGTCTTTATATTGTTATCAAGATGTACAAAAATTTTAAAACAAGTTATGAGAACTATATGTTAACTTAAAATAGGTAAACAAGAAAACTAGTGACATATATTGTAAAATACGACCAAAATAGTATAACCATTATATTAGAAACTTACCTACTATTAAAGAAGACTTACAAGGAAAAAATAGCAATTTGAATCTGATGAAGCGAAAAGTGTACCGCTTTTAGGGGGTCATTTAAGCCCTAAATCGTTCCTTTTGTCATTTTAGGTACTTTGGAGAAGAAATCTGGAAAAGGAAGCATTTTGGACGTTTTTGGAGCATAAAAGTGAAGAATTCGACAAAATGCCAAAGCTGCTGGAAAAGTACACGTGACGGCGTCACCCTTAACCTTGACGGCGTCATCCCTTGACGCGCCAGAGCGGATTTTGGAAGATTAAAGGGGGACGGCGTCAAGAAGGCCGTCAACCCTTGACGGGCCAGAGCGGATTTTGGAGGATTAAAGAGGGACGGCGTCAGGAAGACCATCCGGGAACCCTAGCCGCGGCGAGGTGACGGCGTCACCTCCTACAACGTGACACCGTCAGACCCTAAATTCTATATATAGTTTTGCAATTTTTATTCATTGTGTGCAACTTTGTGAGGAGAAACCCTAAGACGATTTTTCTACCATTTTTAAGGGTTTTATACCCTTGGATCTCCCATGTTCAATTGAAGATAAGTAATCAATTAATCATTCAATATGTCTATGTGTTGTTTGATTATATCTTGTTCTTGTCTTTTATTTAACATGCTAGGCTAGATTTATCTTGTGTTTGCTTAGATCTAATGAAACCTAACTATTGATTATTGGTTGTTGGTGTGTTATTAATTGTATTGGATGATTGTTTATCGATGTTAGGCTTAAGAAAACTGGCTAACCTCCTATACAGTAACTTGCTTGAACGTCTTAAGAAACATGAACCAATGCGTACTAAGGTTTTATGGTTGTATTTAATGCATGAGCGAATTCTAGTGATCCCATGTTAGGAGCTTCTTAGCCGGCTCCACATAGGAGTGAAGTAGGAGCTTATAGAGTTGGGGAAGTACGTACGCCACCCCACGATTGGTATTAAGGAATACACCCGTCATCCACGCAATTAATACACACTAATCAACCGGTAAAAGATAGTTAGGGAGTAAGGAAATCTAAGTAAACACATTTCTCTCCATATAAGTTTCACAACCTTTTTATTTTCAGTTATTTTATTTTATTTGCAATTGTAGTTATTTGGGTTAGTTGACTAGCAACTAATTCCGCCCACTCCTTCAAACCCGAGATTTTACTTGCTTTTATAAAAATATAAAAATACAAAAAGAATCTTCCCTCACCCTTAGACCTATTAGAGTAGTTTTTCAATCCTAACGACACTATTCCCCTAGAGAACGATCAATCCCCTGGTACTTGCCACTACACTATACTACATCGGTCAGGTACACTGCTTGGTGGGGATTGCAAGCCTCTCGAGATCCCTCGAGAGGTAAAACCTGTTGTAAGGTCGCAAAACCACGCATCAAGTTTTTGGCGCCGCTGCCGCGGAATAGTTATTGTTTAGGTTGAATTTTTATTTTATTAGTTCTACTCACTAGATTCCTTTCTAGTGAGATTTTTATTTTATTTTTCTAGGTTTTCTTTAGTCTATCTTTTTTCTTCGTTTCTTTGTTCGTAACCATTACCATCCGACATCATGGAAGGTGGTAATATCCTCGATCCCAACAACCCACCACCACAACAACACCCACCTCCTAGAGCCCGTACCTTAGGAGACTACTCCCATCCTAGATACCATGGCTATCGAAACACCATTGAGCTCACTCGAGGAGCCAATTTCACTCCCTTGCGATCCGACACCATCCGGTTGGTGCAAAGCGGATGCGCATTCCATGGACTTCGTTCCGAAGATCCTAATCAACATCTCAAGGACTTTCTCAAAATTGTTGATTCCATAGACCTTGATGTTGCCACTCGAGAGACGACCCGACTACGTCTCTTTCAATTCTCTCTGCGGGACCAAGCTAGTCAATGGCTAGAGCGTCTACCCGCAGGATCCATCACCTCTTGGGATGATCTCACCACTCGTTTCCTCGCTCAGTTTTTCCCACCAGGAAGAACTACCAAGCTAAGGAATGATATCTTGATGTTCCAACAACGTCAAGGCGAAACCCTCTACGAGGCATGGACTCGATTCAAGGACTTACTCCAAAAAGTCCCTCACCATGGCATAGAACTTTGGCTCCAAGTCCAAATCTTCTATGACCACATCAATCTCTCCACGAGGTAAACCATTGACCAATCAGCCGGTGGTAAGCTACGTGATCTAAGTGCGGAACAATCATGGGCTCTCCTGGAAGATCTTGCTCTTTATGACAACGAAAGTTGGGATGATCCCCGTGATTTGAATAAAACGGTCAAGGCAATATCTTTGCCTTCGAACAATTCAAGCACTTCTGACCGTAGGATCATAGAACTTGAAGACCAAGTCAAGTTTCTTATGAAATCCTACGAGGCTCCTAAACCTTCAAGCCAAGTGAACAAAATCACTTCTTCGTGTGAATTATGTAGTGGTCCCCACGACACTCGTGATTGCATGGAACTCCCCGAACAAGCTTTTGCGGACTACGCATCCTCGCGTACCGACGGAGCGGGAGACAAGTGGTACACTTTCAAACCCGAGCCAAACCCCTACGGTGATTCATACAACCCCTCATGGAGAAATCACCCAAACCTTAGGTGGAAGCAAAGCCAAAACACACAACAAACCAATTCTTCCAACCCACCTAATCGTTTTCAATCAAGCGGTTCATCCTCGAACCGTACTTTTGACAACAATCCTTCCAACTATGGTAGTACCAATAACTTTGAAGGATTGATGTCCAAATTTATGGCATCTCAAGAAGCTCGGATAGCTAGATTCGAATCCGAATTCAATCAACAACAAACGGAGATGACCAATAAAATTGACAACTTATTGAAAGCCCTCAATAACCAAGTGCTATCACCTCCACATAAGGACGCTAGGAACACAAATAGCGGACCCCAAGTAAAAGACCCCTCTTCATCCAAACATGTCCACTTTGTCAACATTGTCACTATTAAACCAATTGATAGGAATGAGGATAATAGTGAACCTGAGGATGAGGTTAAGAAAGTCGAGGTTGATAAAGAAGTTAGGAAAAGTGAGATTGAAGAAGTAGATGATGATGAGGACTACTTCAATAGGCTACCCACTAAGGAAGAGCGCGCATATCATACAGACTTATTCGATGACCCCGAGACACCATACTTCCTAGGTAGACCAATTATAAAAATGGGCGACCCTTCTAATCTCAACATACCATGCAACATCGGACATTTGCATGTGTGGAAAGCTTACATCGATCTTAGATCGCCCATAAACATCATGACTAGAGCCCACTACAACTTGATAATGAAAAATCAAATTGGGTATAGGATGTTCCCTGATAAGGGTTGGATGAGTAACTTCACGGGAAGAGTTAAGGGATTACCGGTTTATGTAGGAAACTTCACCTATGTCACCGACTTTGTAATTGTAGAAGATATCCGCCCAATAGTCGATGCATGCTTAACTCAAGTAGTTTTTGGAAAACCATTTGTTAAGGTCTCTAGAATGACTTATGAACCTTCCTTAGGGATAGTTAGATTTAAGGATGAGACCGATGAGGTAAACTACCAAATGCCATATAAGATAGAGCAATTCCAACACTTGTCAAATGATGAGAAGGAGCTTAAGCAAGCAGTCTACTATAGGAATGATGGAGATAGAAGTAAAGGAGTAGACTATGTTATGGAAAGGATATCCGGTTTCTACAAGGATTGTTTGAAATTAGGACCGGAATATAAAACCGGACATGAGAATGGCCTAGAAACCGTGACCAATGATGGAGTCACGTAATGTACGGTGACTTTGAGTCTAGCTACAAGACTCGTTAATAAAGAAAAGCGCTTCTTGGGAGGCAACCCAAGCTCTATTTGCTTTGTGTGTTTATTTATTTGTTTGTTTGATTTTATTTGCTTCCGTATGTATGTTTAATTTTTATTATTATTGATTCATGTTCGAAACTAAATTGTGAAAATGCTTTATCTTGTTTTTAACTTCGTCTTAACTACATATAAAGGTATTTTGCAAAAGATAAGTGTAAGGGAAATCCAAATCGGTTTATTATAGAACAAATGAACATGAATCATAAAAATATTAAATTAACATACATATTAGTAATTGTTTGAGTCAAATGCATGTATCGAGTCATAATGATATTTTGCAGGATTTCTAGGAAATAAGGATTGAGTTTTTCCAGAAATTTTCCGGAAACTTAACATGAAAAATCTGTCAGATCACTTCTGACGGCGTCAGGAACAGTTTTCTGAAATTTTTTGAAAGTTTTGTTTTTCTTCCGGAATCATAAAATGCTTTATTAAATCTCTAACTTATAAACTCCAGGAATCTGCAAAATAATCATTCCACAAGCATTATATCCTTATACAGATTTATCCCGCCGATTTTATGCAGGTTTTCGCGTTTGTTTTCTCAGGTTTAACAGGTTATTTTGGACAAGGAGATGTATGTGGAATCAAGCTTTTGGCGATGCTTTAGTCTTGGAGCTTCTACATTCTCTTGGAAGAAGATCTAACCATGTTACCTCTTTATCCACCGAACGAATCAGGGGAGTATTTGATTTCATTCTTTTACCTTATTTACTTTTACATCTTGTTATTTGAATATTGGGGACAATGTTCATCTTAAGTGTAAGGGGGGGGGGGGTAAGTACGATACTTTATAGAATGCAATTACGCTTGATTTTTCGTTTGTTTAATGGTAGATGTGTAATAAAACTGAGATAAATACTTGTTAAGGCAATTTTAGTGCCAAATTTAAAATTTTTTACAACATATAGGAGTGAAACTTTGGTCTTAATGAGCGTCTCACGGATAGGAGTTATATGACTAGCACAAAACCGTACCACTAAAAAAATTTTCCACCCCCAAATATGTGAGGTTCGCCCCTAGAATTGGTAGGAAAAGCATTTATGCTATGATGTGTGTACCGGTAGCACTTAGATTCTAGAACTTGCGTTAGGACCGTTCCGAGGCCACAAGTGAGACTACATTCGTGTAGTTAGATTTACTACATGATAAGAGGCATTAGGATTAACCCATTGTTTTACACCTGTGTTTTTGTTATAATTACATTGGCTACATTGGTCAAGTAATTCTCCCACACCCTTTGCGTTGTACTCATTTTTAGTACACGATACCCCTAGTACACCCCTCAGAGCCTATCTTTTCGTTTCTAACTTTAAGCATTTTACTTAAAGGAAGAATTTGTTACACCCCACTTAAATGTACACCCAAATCGCCTTAGCCTACCTTGTATGCACTCATTTTTAGTGCATTATTGTGACAACATTTGTTTAAACCCCAAGTTAATTATCTAATTGATTACATGGTTGCTAAGTCGAGTCATATCCTTGTACATATTGTTTTGGGATGATTGGGACTCATGGGTAAAGTACTAGTGTAATGGAGTAATGGGGAAGAACAACATTATTACCCCCATATGTGCTAAATATTTTAAAAAGTACTCCAAGTGTTTCGATTATCTTAATTCGAGTCATTAGAATAGTTAATTGTAAAGTTATGTAAAAGTTCAAGTGTAAGGGGAGAACTGAGGCCCCTACGATGTATTATTTTGGATGGTAGGGCAAGAGTGTATGAAAAAAAAAAAAAAAAAATCGAAAAAATCAAGAAAAATACAAAAAAAAAAGAGAAAAAAAAGTAGAAAAAACATACGGACTACCATCCCGTTTTATTTTATGTTTATTTTATCTTTTTGTTATTTTTCATTAGCTTAAGTCGAGTCTAGTCTTGGCTTAGCAACGCCATATTATACATGTAATTAATCAAGATCTTTAACTCGCCACCAGTAAAATATCCTTTATCCAACAAAACCGTGTTTATCATATCCCTACACCTAACGTTATAACCCGTTTAAAAGCCCTCTTTGATAGTTTATCTTAGGTGCTTACGCCTAGTGGAGGAGGTTTTTGATCCTTTCCCAAGCCTATGGTAATCTATTTGCTATAACAGGTAGTGAGAGATATTATTCATTTTCATTTATGAGATATACTTTTATGACACCTGAGAGATGTGAGTATCTAAACACTACTTGTGAGGTGCTAGTTTGTAATCTCCGTGCTTATTATGATTAAAGTGGAACGACTATTTGTTGTAATTACTTTTATATTAGCGTTAAATGACCCCTAACTTGTATTTTGATTAGAATAAAAGCGCATTTGCTTGAGGACAAGCAAATCTCAAGTGTAAGGGTATTTGATGAAGCGAAAAGTGTACCGCTTTTAGGGGGTCATTTAAGCCCTAAATCGTTCCTTTTGTCATTTTAGGTACTTTGGAGAAGAAATCTGGAAAAGGAAGCATTTTGGACGTTTTTGGAGCATAAAAGTGAAGAATTCGACAAAATGCCAAAGCTGCTGGAAAAGTACACGTGACAGCGTCACCCTTAACCTTGACGGCGTCAGATCCTGACGCGCCAGAGCGGATTTTGGAAGATTAAAGGGGGACGGCGTCAAGAAGGCCGTCAACCCTTGATACGCCAGAGCGGATTTTGGAGGATTAAAGAGGGACGGCGTCAGGAAGACCATCCGGGAACCCTAGCCGCGGCGAGGTGACGGCGTCACCTCCTACAACGTGACGCCGTCAGCCCCTAAATTCTATATATAGTTTTGCAATTTTTATTCATTGTGTGCAACTTTGTGAGGAGAAACCCTAAGACGATTTTTCTGCCATTTTTAAGGGTTTTATACCCTCGGATCTCCCATGTTCAATTGAAGATAAGTAATCAATTAATCATTCAATATGTCTATGTGTTGTTTGATTATATCTTGTTCTTGTCTTTTATTTAACATGCTAGGCTAGATTTATCTTGTGTTTGCTTAGATCTAATGAAACCTAACTATTGATTATTGGTTGTTGGTGTGTTATTAATTGTATTGGATGATTGTTTATCGATGTTAGGCTTAAGAAAACTGGCTAACCTCCTATACGGTAACTTGCTTGAACGTCTTAAGAAACATGAACCAATGCGTACTAAGGTTTTTATGGTTGTATTTAATGCATGAGCGAATTCTAGTGATCCCATGTTAGGAGCTTCTTAGCCGGCTCGACATAGGAGTGAAGTAGGAGCATATAGAGTTGGCGAAGTACGTACGCCACCCCACGATTGGTATTAAGGAATACACCCGTCATCCACGCAATTAATACACACTAATCAACCGGTAAAAGATAGTTAGGGAGTAAGGAAATCTAAGTAAACACATTTCTCTCCATATAAGTTTCACAACCTTTTTATTTTCAGTTATTTTATTTTATTTGCAATTGTAGTTATTTGGGTTAGTTGACTAGCAACTAATTCCGCCCACTCCTTCAAACCCGAGATTTTACTTGCTTTTATAAAAATATAAAAATACAAAAAGAATCTTCCCTCACCCTTAGACCTATTAGAGTAGTTTTTCAATCCTAACGACACTATTCCCCTAGAGAACGATCAATCCCCCAGTACTTGCCACTACACTATACTACATCGGTCAGGTACACTGCCTGGTGGGGATTGCAAGCCTCTCGAGATCCCTCGAGAGGTAAAACCTGTTGTAAGGTCGCAAAACCACGCATCAGAATCACCGAAAACGAGTACGCGAGTCAAAAGATATGGCAAAATGAAGTTATTAAACCGGATAAACCTAAGCTGCCAATACGCTACTGTTAAGCGATCTGATCTAATTAAACGAGGCACTTCTGCTCCGTTTCATCAAAAAGTTATATCACAAAAGTTGTACGGAACGACGTTTTCCTTCAACTATATCGAAGCTCGGGTCCTGAAAACGCATAACGAATGATATTTTTCTTTAAATTCTTAACAGCCCCTTTATTGTACCTAAACGATTATGTATTTGTCACGGCTAAGTCAAACCAAATGGCCTAAAGGCCTAGGAATGAGATCACAAACGCGGCTAAGGAAAAAGTTAAGGTCTCAAAGACATATTAGCCAAGACCAAAGCCACAGCAAGGCCACGGCTAAGACCTCAAGACTTTCTAAATCAAAATCATTAACTAGAGTTTTAGTCTTAACAAAACAAAACAATTTGGATCTACTCCATCGACAGACCATGGGATTTTGCAAGTAAATATCAAATCCATACTAGACTTAATAGACTTATCAAGATAACAATCTTCATTCAAAATAAACTTTCCTAAGTTTATTCAACTTTCGGACGTGTAACTTTTAATGACCAAACAAATGTATATTTTCTATCGAATACTACAATACTAGGAATCTTCATGTGAGAGGTTCATTAGATTAAAATGGATCGACGAGTTGCTGGATTTACGAATTAAAATGTCCTAGCTCCACGAATGTTTAATGCATAACCTCTGGATTATGATGGCCCGAACGGTAGTACGAGAGATAAACTAAACATGGTTCACAAACCGTTTCTATAAAACAACATACACATCATACCAAGTACTACATCATGATCAATATAAATGACATGTATAGGCTCGTCTATGTTTTGTTAGACATTGTTTCGAACTTAATACATAACATCATATTCTAGGTTACGTGTAGAGACTTCCTGGCTTAAATACATCCATCCCGTTATACGTTGTGATATCATTAGTTCAAGGTGAGTTTTCATAGCCCCGTTTTCAATTGATTATTTCATTTCTAAACCCACGAGGGGAAATACATTGCACATCATTTTATTACGAGCCCAAGTATACCAAATTCATTTACATTGCTTAAGTTACCTCATTGCCATGTTAATGTCCCCATTCCTTTATCATGAACCGTTAATTAGGTAGTAAGCGAGAGTGAGTGAATAGATCTATTGAGGGTGAATCCTCCATCTAGGTTGGTAGATCCAACTAGTCAAATGGATGCATTTCATTTAATATCAGAATTAGAGTTGTTTGGCAAACACTCTGTTGGGGCGAACATCATAATATATCTAGCTTCGGGGTCATGAGCTTATAGCAATTGTATCATTTTCATGTGGCATTTTTGTCATACAAAACTTATACTTGTGTTAGCCGTACAGAACATTTACATAAACCTATGATTCTCACCAACATTTTTGTTAACCGTTTTAGCGATGTATTTTCAGGTAACTAAGGCATATACTTCATGGCATGCATACAGACTATCCTAGAGTCGCGGTGACGACGCGTCTCACTTATACTTATATGCACTTTAAACTATCGTTTGGTTTGTAATAAACTTATTTCCGCAAACTTTGACTACCTTTTGGGACCTATCTTTTGTAAACTCTGAACGTTTTTATTTAATCAAATGGTGTACTTTTTAAATGACACTTTAGGTCATTCAATATAACTGTAACTGTGATGCTATGGCAGTCGCGCCCTAGGTATTCCATTCCGCTGCAAACCATGTATTTGGGGGTGTTACAGATTGGCATCAGAGCTAAGGTTATAGTGAAATAGGTTGTATCATGGACCCTAGACTATAACCACATCATCATAGCATTTCATCATTTTATCATAAGTGCAATTCACTAAACATACGGTTTCATACATACATTATGCGGGTTATTTACTTTCATTTCACGTCGATTGTCACAGAGATGTCTTCAGATACCCATCCCATCATCATTACTTCAGACTCTGACATGGAGGACACCTGGTCACCACCTACTATAGTTTTAACATCAGTTGACTCTACACCAGACCCATCACTCATACCATCCGATGCTGAGACTGAACCCTTTGAGGAGGGCAAAGTTGCACCTACACCACCCTTATCACCACTGATTCGCCGTAGGGCTAGAGCTGTCCCTATCATTCGACCAGGACAGCCGATACCTTTCGGTCGGGCATACCAACTGCATCCCTCGCACTCCTAGATCAACTGCTGCTTATGTACCACTACCACCACCATCACTTATCCCTAACACTAGTGGTCGTCCCAAAGTGTTTACTTCATCTTATCCTCTCAGACGCCGCTTGACAGCGCGAAAGAGGGTAGTATTCTGTACACCATCACCACCATCATCACCATCATCTCTATCATCATTATCCCCATCCTCATCATCATCTGGAGCACCACCAGCACCATCACATCTCAGAGACCCTACACCCATATCTGACTTGCCGCTCAAGAAGCGTGCACAACTTGACACACCATCACCATTTACTACTGAGACTACAAAGACTAAACCACCTAGTAGGTTTGAGGTCGGTGAGAGGTCTAGAGCTGCTGCAGCTAGACAGCCTACTGCTCCTACACTTGAGACACGATTAGACCATCAGCAGGAGCAGATTGACAGGGCCTTAGGTCAATTGGAGGAGATTCCTTTGAGCCGAGTTGAGGCAATGAAGGAGGAGATAGAGGGTTTGGTTTTAGGCAGGGTTTCCATTGATGTTTCCTATCAGGGTTTGGAGACAAGACAGTAGGAGGATCATGAGCGCATCACTAAGCTGAGGCAGGAGATGCCAGAGTTGTTTGACAGAGCCCAGATGTCGCAGGAGGAACAGTAGCGACAGGCAAATGAGTTAGTTTCAGCACGTGCGAGGATTGCTAATTTGAAGAGTAGGGATGTTGCTACTCAGCTTCAGATTCAGCATCTGACAGAGATTGTGGTCAGACTAGCTGCAGAGGTCCGAGAGCTTCAGGGTCGATCAGGCGGAGCACCAGGAGATGCCTAGATTAGACTTATATCATGTTAGCTTTTACTATTATTATCCTAGTCACGAGG
The DNA here is from genome assembly GCA_021014915.2 of Artemisia tridentata subsp. tridentata. Taxonomy (NCBI): domain Eukaryota; kingdom Viridiplantae; phylum Streptophyta; class Magnoliopsida; order Asterales; family Asteraceae; genus Artemisia; species Artemisia tridentata. The sequence goes on from CP139503.1 coordinate 96,228,609, forward strand.
TGTGTGACATAGTTTAAAGAACTTGTAGTCTTTTGGTTGTTGTACAAACAAAATGTATCAAGTGTTGACTCTACTATGTAGGAATGGTTGTGCTATCTATGATATCGGTCCATGTAGGCCGAAATTTTCATGTATTATATTCGTGTGTGTTGTGATTATATTTATGATATTTCATGGTTGTTTCTCGTCGTGATTTCATTGTATTCATACATGTTGTGGTTGTATATATATTTGTGTATGACGATCGTTCATACTTACAAGTTCTCATTATTGTTATCTCTTATGATTTTGAAGCATTATGTCGCCAAAGAAAGCTGCTCCAGCTATGACACCAGCTGCTATCCTAAAACTTGTTGCGGATAGTATAGCGGCAACACTCGAAACTGAACGAGAGGTTGTGGCTACTCGGGCTGCTGAAGCCGCTGCTCAGGCGAAAATAGCCGAAGCTGCCAGACTGGCTAATGGTACTAATGTTCGCAAATGTACATACAAGGACTTTAAGAACGGCGATCCCACAAAGTTCAAAGGCACAAAAGGAGCCACTGCTATGATCCGTTGGTTTGAGAAGACGGAATATGTATTTCTTCTATGCAATTGTCCCGATGACTGCAAGGTGAAGTTCGCTACCGGTACATTCATTGATGACGCTATGTCATGGTGGAATTCTTATGCACAGCCTATTGGTATGGAAAACGCTTACAAGCTCACATGGGAATAGTTCAAAATGTTGATGCAAATAATGTTCTAAAAACGTTATTTATATCTTTCGATTACTTCACGTTTTGAGGATGACAAAATGTGAACTCACGTTACGTTAAAATTAACGTTAACAAGTTTTTAATCGGAAGATCCCGTTTCTACGCAAATCACTCTTGAACAAAGTTACAACTTGAACTAGTGATCAAAGAAGTGAATTCATGTTTTGAAAATTCACATTTTAAATGGGACAAAACATTTTTTCAAAAATACACATGACAAATTATTTTTGAAATATTAAGAAATGTTTTAATGGAAAAATAAGTTTGAAAATCACAACAGCTATTTTCCCCCCCAAAATCAGCTCCAACCTTCCCCAAATAAGTTTTCACCAGAAAAGACAAAATTTGGAGCGTCCTAGTCTACCACGGCTCCACGGTACCGTTAAATTTAACGGAGCCGTGGGTCATTTAGTGGAGCCGTCCGTACCATTTTGAATTGTAACGTTCAGATTTTCTTTGCCTATAAATACCCACTTCTTTCACAGTTTTAGGCACCCTTCAAACACAGAAAAATCCCTTAGTCAAATCCTCTCACACCTTTCACTTCTTAGGGTCAATTAGATTAGTTTTTCTTTGTTTCAAGAGTGATCCAATCATCCTTCAAGTGATCCTCTTTATACCTCTTCACTAGCAAGAGAAGAACACAAGTATCCAAGTTGATACAAGGTGTTGTCATCCCTCTTCATTGGCAAGAGAAGAACTCAAGTAATCAAGAAGATACTAGAGTTATAGTTGATAGGTTTTTGTAACACTTGTTACAACCTTGTTGTGTCTTAGCATACATCAAGTTTATTTTCTTTTTGTGAGTGAGAGTGAAGATCAAGTGTAATCAATAGAGATAGTGAACATCTCTTGAAGCCATTGGGCTTGTGTGATTGATCAAGAAGATCAAGGGTCATTAGGTTAGTGTTAGTTGAGTAGAGTGAAGTGAGTGTTGATCATTGTGATCGTGTTGAGATCTTGGTGATCTCTTGAAGCCATTGGGCTTGTGTGTTTGGTCACGTGGACCTTGGTAGATTGGTGCTAGCTAAGATTAGCACTCGACATCTAGCTTAGTGTCGGTAATAGGATAAGCGACGTGTACGGTTTTCTCCGCCTTAAGGGAGGTTGTTGACATAGTGCTTGAAACTCTCGAGTGTGGTACTCAGGGAGTGGAGTAGGGCGAAGAAGAGCTTCGTAGCCGAACCACTATAAATCCTTTGTCTCGGTTTGATCTTTCCAACTCTACTCTTTACTTTTATTTGTTATTATTACTTAGCTTAGTGTGTAGTTCATATTGGTGTTGATTGATTACACATAGAGTTCGAATCAAAGTTTCCAATAACCAACTTTTAAAACAAGATCTTTAAAAGAAGTTTTCAAATCAGAAACTATTCAACCCCCCTTTTAGTTTCCCACAATTGGTATCAGGAGCCACGTCAGTCAAGTTTTTAAAGTATATTGTATTTTAAAGCTTGAACCGATCAATGGATTCCGACAAATATCTAGAAGGGCAATCTATGCAAAGACCACCACTTTTCGAAACCGATTGTTTTATTTATTGGAAAACAAGATTCGAAACCTATGTGAAATCAAAAGACATTGATCTTTGGCATGTTATTACCGAGGGTGACTTTCAACCTATTCAAAAGAATCCGGAAACTAAAAAGGATGAAATAGTTTCTTATGATAAACAAAGTGATGAACTTAAAAGGAAATTAGCCAAAAATAATGAGGCTAAAATGATGATTTATAATGCTTTGCCTAAAAAGGAATTTGAAAGAATTTTTATGTGTAATACGGCAAAATACATTTGGAAAACTTTGTTAGTCACTCACCAAGGTAATAACCAAGTCAAAGAGAACAAGATAGATCTTCTTGTTCAACAATATGAACAATTCTCCATTTCAGAGGATGAGTCAATTGATAATGCTTTTGCTAGATTTAATACTATTATCACTAGTCTTAAAGCTCTTGATGAAGGTTACTCTAGTTAGAACTATGTTAGGAAGTTTCTTTGAGCTCTACATCCTAAATGGAGAGCAAAGGTCACCGCCATAGAAGAATCAAAGGACTTGGCGGCATTGTCACTCGATGAACTTATAGGAAACTTGAAAGTTCACGAGATGATAAATAAGAAAGACTCCGAAATAGTCAAAGGCAAAGGCGAGAGAGTTAGATCTCTAGCATTGAAAGCCAAGAAAGAGTCTAGTGATGAGGAATGTTCGAGTTCCGATAGTGAAGATGAGGAATATGCACTAGCGGTTAGGGATTTTAAAAAGTTCTTTAGGAGAAGAGGTAGGTTCGTTAGGCAACCTCGTGATGAGAAGAAGACATCACAAAAGAACCATGTTGAAAAGAAAGGGACAAGTGATAGGAAATGCTTTAGATGCGGAGATCCTAATCATCTCATAGGAGAGTGTCCCAAGCCACCGATAGTCAACAACCAGCGAGCTCTCATAGGAGGCGCCTGGAGTGATAGCGGTGATGATGAAGAAAAGAAGCCCAAGGACGAAACGTGTCTAATGGCTCATGCTTCAAATGAGATATGCTTGGGAATCGACTTGGAGCCTGACGAATGGGTCAAGGATAGTGGATGCACCAACCACATGACGGGCAACCAAAGTCTATTCTCATCATACAAGGCATACAACAGAGGTAATGTCACTTTCGGTAGCAAACTTAAGGGCAACATTATTGGCAAAGGTACGATCACTCATAACTCCCTCACTATTAGAAATGTTGAGCATGTAGATAACTTAGGATTTAATTTGCTTAGCATTAGTCAAATGGTAGATAATAAGTGTAGAGTTATATTCTCTGAAGAGGGTAGTGAGATCATTAAGGATGGTAAAACCATAGGCAATGGAGTTAGGAGAAATGGCCTATTTGTCATGAAAATAGGAAATAAGCCTCAGGATAGGATATGCTTAGCAACCATAGATGATAACTCCACTCTATGGCATAGGAGATTAGGTCATGCCAATATGCATTTGATACAATCATTGGCATCTAAGGAACTAGTTAGAGATCTACCTAAGATTAAGTTTGATCAACACTTTTGTGACGCTTGTAAAGTTGGAAAACAAGCTCATTCTAGTCACAAAGCTAAGAATATAGTTTCAACCTCTAGATGCCTAGAACTCCTTCATATGGACTTATTCGGTCCATCCGCCGTACAGAGCTACGGAGGAAACTACTACACCTTAGTAATAGTTGATGACTACTCTAGGTTCACTTGGACTAGATTTCTTAAGAATAAGACTCAAGCCTTTGAGGAATTCGAGGTTTTTAGTAAGAAAGTCCAAAATCAACTAGGATGTACAATAGTTTCCATTAGGACGGATCATGGTCGGGAATTTGATAATGAAGTGCAATTTGGAGTATATTGTGATGCTAATGGTATTACTCACAATTTCTCAGCTCCACGCACTCCACAATCAAATGGGGTAGTAGAGCGGAAAAATCGTACTCTACAAGAAATGAGTAGAACGATGTTGAATGAACAATCAATTCCGCAAAAGTTTTGGTGTAATGCGGTGGACACCTCAACTTACATACTTAATAGGATTTTAATTAGGCCTATCTTAGGAAAAACCCCATATGAAATCATGAAAGGTAGAAAACCTACTCTTGATTACTTTAGAGTGTTTGGAAGCAAGTGCTTCATACTAAACACTAAAGATTACCTCACCAAGTTTAACCCAAAGTCTTACGAAGGTGTCTTCCTAGGATACTCTCAAAATAGTAAAGCTTACATTGTCCTAAATAAGGAAACAATGAAAGTCGAAGAGTCACTCAACGTGACATTCGATGAAAGCCCTCCTCCAACTAAGACATCACCCTTGGTGGATGATGACTTAGATGAGGAACAAGCCATTGAGGTTAATGGCAAGAAAACCTTAGATGATGACATTGAGGATGAAATAGTTGAAGTTGACGATATTGTCAATGTTAAGGAATCCAAGAACCATCCTATTGAAAATGTCATAGGAAACCTAAACCAAAGAACCCTTAGGTCACAAGCTCAAAAAAAAGTAATTTCTTTTGTTTTATATCTACTGTAGAACCTAAGAATGTTGGTGAAGCGATTAAGGATGATAGTTGGACACTTGCCATGCAAGAAGAACTTAATCAATTCACCGCCAACCAAGTTTGGGAGTTGGTACCTCCTCCTAGGAATCAAACCATCAAAGGAACTAAGTGGGTGTTTAGGAATAAACTCGACGAAAATGGCATCGTGACTAGGAATAAGGCAAGGTTGGTAGCACAAGGCTATAACCAACAAGAAGTTATAGATTATGATGAAACCTATGCACCTGTAGCTAGATTAGAACCTATTAGAATACTCCTTGCCTATGCGTGTGCCTTAGACTTTAAATTGTACCAAATGGATGTGAAAAGTGCATTCCTTAATGGTTATATCAACGAGGAGGTATATGTTTCTCAACCTCCGGGATTCGTTGATTTCGAATATCCGAATCATGTTTATGAACTCAAGAAAGCACTCTATGGTCTTAAGGAAGCTCCCAAAGCTTGGTATGATAGACTGAAAGCATTCTTGATTGAACATGAATATACCATGGAAGTGGTAGATAACACGCTTTTCACAAAGAAACGAGATTCACATCTCATCATTGTTCAAATATATGTAGATGACATTATATTTGGCTCAACTTGTCCAGAACTGTGCAATGATTTTTCTAAAATCATGCATGACGAGTTTGAGATGAGCATGATGGGCGAATTGAATTTCTTCCTTGGTCTACAAATTAAGCAAATGGAAGATGGTATCTTCTTTAATCAATCTAAGTATAGTAAGGAAATGCTTAAGAAGTTTAGTTTAGAAGAGTCTAAGCCCATGAAAACTCCCATGTCCACGGAAATAAAACTCACGAAAGATGAAGAAGGTGAGTCCGTGGATAACACTAAGTATAGAGGTATGATAGGTAGTTTACTATACCTCACGGCAAGTAGGCCCGACATCATGTTTAGTGTCTGCCTTTGTGTTCGCTTCCAAGAGGATCCCAAAACCTCTCACCTTGAAGCGGTTAAGCGTATCTTTCGATACATTAAGGGCACTATACACTTGGGATTATTTTATCCCAAGGGGACCGGTATAGCAACTGTTGTCTATGCCGACTCTGATCATGCGGGAGACTACGTGGATCGAAAAAGCACGAGTGGCGTTTGTACCTTCATGGGTTGTTGTCTAACTTCTTGGTTCTCCAAGAAACAAATGACTCTTGCTATCTCCACTGCCGAAGCCGAGTACGTAAGCGCCGGAAAGGCATGTCAGCAAGCACTATGGATGAAACAAGCCCTTAACGATTATAGCATATACTTAGATTATGTTCCCATTATGTGCGACAATAAAGGTGCTATTGACTTGAGTAAAAACCCTGTCCAACACTCCCGTACTAAACACATTGAAATTCGCCACCACTTCCTTCGCGATAATGTTCAGAAAGGAAACATTTCCATTGAGAAAGTTCCTTCTCAAGACAACATCACTGACATACTAACCAAACCTCTCAAACGAGAATCCTTAACTACCTCCGTCTAGGTCTAGGAATGATGGAACATATTCCATAAATCTCATGACTCTTGAAGTCATCTCGTGTATCTCGTCTAGTCAAGTTTAGGAACTCCTAGTCATAAGAATTTGTTAGGTACAAATTCTTTCCTCGTGTCATAAGATCTCACTAAAACAGCAAGACTTATTCGTCAAAAATCAAAATGGGACAGAAAACAGTCCCAGCAGATCACGGCTCCACTAATGTGGCACGGCACCATTAAATTTAACGGTACCGTGGAACCGTGCATCTGGAACATTTCATATTTCAGTCTCCTCTTCCCACATTACTCATTCCAAACCCTCACAACCTCAGCAATTTCTGTCATAACCTAACCTCACAACCCAAAACTCAATTACACCTCTTCAAGATCATATTCAAGACATTGATTTCAAGATCCTCAATCATTTTAACCTTTTCAACATAATTTGTAAGTTTTCTTATTCTAATTTATTTCAAATTTTGAGTCTAGGCTTTGTTCATTGATGAAAATTGAATTGGGGATTTTCACCTTTTTCTTGGAATGTTTCAAAATTAGAAGTCATCAACACTAAAACACCGCAATTCCATCAATTTTAAAATCTCACAAAATTAGGATCATGAAATTATTCTTTTTCATGCATTGTTGATGCAAACTAAAAACACTTTCTCATGCATTCATGATCTCACAAATATTATTCGAATTACATAATCAATATGTACTATTCGACATATTTGTTTGAACTAAAGTGAAATCAGGAGTGTTTGGGTAATCTCATTAATTTTCTTTTGAGTCGAGATTACCGCACCTCCACATAGTCTGCATATAGGCACACACTAGGCACGTGTGTATGCAACTAGTTCTTATTCAAATTTTTTTTATTTTCTTATAGGACACAAAAATGTCTCATGAATATGATTTTGATCATCTCCTAACCGATACCTATACACCCGAAATCTCACGTGAACCCACTATGCACCCTTTGATGATCCTATTCATGAGAATGAGACAAATACTCAAGACGAGAGTGTGACAAGAAGGGGGAATGCTCAAGTCATAAGTAGTTAGGAAGAGATTTATATCTCTCACTAGGGTTTATTACTAATAGATAATATTAGGAATTAATGCTCAAATTATCTTGCATGCCTACACAAATGTTCTATTTGACATTTGGATGATACCTTATCTTGTTCTTTATGCTTGCATGCTTATGATTCTTTAAGTACAATGCATGATCATCTTTATGTGCTAGATGTAGCATTGTATGGATATATTAGGAAAATAAGTACCTAGTGAGTTGAGGCACTCTCATTTCCAGGAATTAGTTCCCCTAGAAAATTCCCCCTAGCTGCCCAAAACTAGCCTGCAAGGAAAATTTCGTGCCAACAGTGTCACGGCACCACTAAATAGGGACGGCACCGTTAAATTTAACGGTACCGTGGGGTATTTAACGGAGCCGTGACCCTGTATAACGGATTTTTCCTAATGCTCCTATTTCCCTATCACCCTAACCTCAAACCTGCAAACCTTGCACCCTCACATTCACCCTAGGATTCCCCTCCTACACCATAGGATCAACTTTAATTCAAATTTCACCCAACTTGCCTATATAAGGCCTCACCCTTGCAAGCTTATCTTGCACTTCACCTTCAACCTCCCATCACACAAACACCATGTCCTCCACACATGGTTCAACCTCTCAAATCTCCAAGAAACCTAGGATAACCGTAAAACCACCCTCAAAACCACTCTTTGTGGATCTCACAAGAGATGATGAAGCTATGACACCACCTTCCCAAGCCACTCCATACTCACCATCACCACCTTATACACCATCTAAAACATCATCTACCTACACAACATCTTCATCATCCTATTACACTACATCATCAATGGAATACACACCATTTCCCTTCACCCCATTGGACAATGCCATGCCAATTTTACCTCCAACAACCCTACCATAATCACCATCTCCTATCATGGCACAACCCAACCAACCACATCCCTTTGAGTTACATAGTGCTAATTGCCTATGCTGTCTCCACAACCGTAATCTCATCTACTTCTTAAGAGACGAGATTCATTTCATGTTCTACTTTATAGAACATCTCTTGACACCTCCACCACCTCAAATGGAGCCCCAATCTCCACCACCTCCTAACCAAAACAACTAAACACTTGCTTGTTTAGTCCTCCACAATAAACTCTTAGGACCCCTCATGGAAATGAAGCTTGTCTCTAGTCATTAGGAATTTAGGCTTCTTGTTATCTTTCTTAGTGTTATCTTTCCTAGTGCTTTCTATGTAGTCATACATCACTATGACACTTGTTTGTTTTATGAATGAATGTTTTTATGTGGAGGTTTTCCTTTTAAGGGATTGGTTATTTGTCACAATGTGCTACTTGTTAGATATTGTATATTTGTCGTCTAACTTTGTTTTGTAGCACGATCCATTGCTCGATTCCTTTGTGTTCTCCAAATGAGGGGGAGTACACATCAAGGGGGAGCCTTAACCACCTTTTTGATTTGACAAAAAGGGGGAGAAATGGGAGTAAACTCATTAAAAACTTGTTAAAACTAATTTTAACCTAAAATGAGTTTATATTTTGTCATCATCAAAAAGGGGGAGATTGTTGATGCAAATAATGTTCTAAAAACGTTATTGATATCTTTTGATTACTTCACGTTTTGAGGATGACAAAATGTGAACTCACGTTACGTTAAAATTAACGTTAACAAGTTTTTAATCGGAAGATCCCGTTTCTACGCAAATCACTCTTGAACAAAGTTACAACTTGAACTAGTGATCAAAGAAGTGAATTCATGTTTTGAAAATTCACATTTTAAATGGGACAAAACATTTTTTCAAAAATACACATGACAAATTATTTTTGAAATATTAAGAAATGTTTTAATGGAAAAATAAGTTTGAAAATCACAACAGCTATTTTCCCCCCCAAAATCAGCTCCAACCTTCCCCAAATAAGTTTTCACCAGAAAAGACAAAATTTGGAGCGTCCTAGTCTACCACGGCTCCACGGTACCGTTAAATTTAACGGAGCCGTGGGTCATTTAGTGGAGCCGTCCGTACCATTTTGAATTGTAACGTTCAGATTTTCTTTGCCTATAAATACCCACCTCTTTCACAGTTTTAGGCACCCTTCACACACAGAAAAATCCCTTAGTTAAATCCTCTCACACCTTTCACTTCTTAGGGTCATTTAGATTAGTTTTTCTTTGTTTCAAGAGTGATCCAATCATCCTTCAAGTGATCCTCTTCATACCTCTTCACTAGCAAGAGAAGAACACAAGTATCCAAGTTGATACAAGGTGTTGTCATCCCTCTTCATTAGCAAGAGAAGAACTCAAGTAATCAAGAAGATACTAGAGTTATAGTTGATAGGTTTTTGTAACACTTGTTACAACCTTGTTGTGTCTTAGCATACATCAAGTTTATTTTCTTTTTGTGAGTGAGAGTGAAGATCAAGTGTGATCTATAAAGATAGTGAACATCTCTTGAAGCCATTGGGCTTGTGTGATTGATCAAGAAGATCAAGGGTCATTAGGTTAGTGTTAGTTGAGTAGAGTGAAGTGAGTGTTGATCATTGTGATCGTTTTGAGATCTTGGTGATCTCTTGAAGCCATTAGGCTTGTGTGTTTGGTCACGTGGACCTTGGTAGATTGGTGCTAGCTAAGATTAGCACTCGACATCTAGCTTAGTGTCGGTAATAGGATAAGCGACGTGTACGGTTTTCTCCGCCTTAAGGGAGGTTGTTGACATAGTGCTTGAAACTCTCGAGTGTGGTACTCGGGGAGTGGAGTAGGGCGAAGAAGAGATTCGTAGCCGAACCACTATAAATCCTTTGTCTCAGTTTGATCTTTCCAACTCTACTCTTTACTTTTATTTGTTATTATTACTTAGCTTAGTGTGTAGTTCATATTGGTGTTGATTGATTACACATAGAGTTCGAATTAACGTTTCCAATAACCAACTTTTAAAACAAGATCTTTAAAAGAAGTTTTCAAATCGGAAACTATTCAACCCCCCTTCTAGTTTCCCACACAAAAAGCTATAGACTAAGAAGTATTGTCCACGCACCAAAGTGAATAAGCTAGAGACAGAATTTTATGAATTGGTTACCATAGGTAATGATATCGATACATACATCAGGAGATTTCAAGAGTTGGCCGCGCTATGTCCAACTATGGTTTCAGATAATGAGAAGTTGTTGGAAAACTTCATGGGTGGGCTGCCACAAAGCATCAGAGGGGATGTAACTTCTTTTGATCCACACTCGCTTGATGAAACTATCAGAATGACTCAAAAGCTTATGGCTCAAGTGGTGAAGAACTGATCTAATGTCAACAACAATAACCGTAACAACAATAACAACTACAACAACAACAGAAACAACAACACCATCTATAAAAACAACAACAACAAGAGAGGGTGGGACAACAATCGAGGTGGCAATGCTACTCAACAACCACCAAAGAGACAAGAAGTTGCTAAGGCCTATGTTGCAGGCCCAACTGAAAAGAAGGGTTACACTGGTACCTTAATCAAATGCAACAAGTGTCAAAGTCACCATAACCCTGGTCGTTGCCCTACTCCATTGGCAACTGTAAGAAGATTGGTCACTCGACTATAGAGTGCAAGTTCCCACTCACTGCTGGAAATCAGAGACCTTTAATGACGTGTTTTGGATGTGGAGAGAGTGGACATTTTAAGAATGAATGTCCGAAACAAGGAAATCAAGGGAATGGGAGCCAAGGTGGAATAGCTCATGGAAGAGCTTATATCATCGGAGGAGGAGGTTGCCAGGACATCAACAACATTGAGGACGACAACAATGTTTAAGAACTAGGAACTTCTGCCTTAATAATAAACCATAGACGGAGCCCTCTAGGGTTGTATTTCTTTAAGTAGTCTATCTTAAGTACTTTCTTGTAACCTCGTTGTATCATGTACCTTTCTATCTAATGAATCCACTATCTTTTGTTATTTCCATGATATCACAACCCTCATCTATTACACTCCCTATTTCACTAACATATTATTCTATTCTAGTACAAAAAAACTAACTTTATTCATGCCTCTGTTAAGATAAGAGACCTAGACACATTAAATTCCGCGACGGAATTTCCTTAAGGGGTAGAGACTGTAACATTTCGCATTTTCAAGATAATTTCTATTCCCGCATTTTTACTATTCACATTCACTATTCATTCCCAAAATTTTTATTTCATATTCTCGTAAGTTAAACTATTTTAATGATAATCCGAGAGTTTGACACTCGTCGGATCATTTCTGCAAAAATCACGAAACCGTGTCTAAGAATTACTTTAAGGTTTAAACGTCGTTTAGGCATCCCGATATGTTCCCACAACATCACAAACAAGAGAAATGTAAGTTTTTCACCTTCCGTGACATTCTCGGTAATTTTGGAATTTACATTTTCCGAATTTGCGTTTTACGCAAATTACGCGTTTTCAGCTTACGATTTCCAGTTTTAACAGCGTTTAAGCAACCCGATGAAACTTATCACTCATTTTATATTTTAATATGGAGTATAATGATAAGTTTAATCATTTCTATAAGTTTAGTATTTTTACGATACCCGGTTTTACGTTTCGTGACTTAACGGCTTACAGTTAGCGATTAACGGAACCAAAACTCACTCCGAAAGCTAGATAATACCAAGTTTATTCATCTAGTCACCCCTTATCCCATTTGAACGTGTAATATAGTGTGTCACAAGCCTTGTTGGCTTGTGATAAGCCTTGTTCACTTAGGATGGTTACATGTGTTTACTTAGCTAGCTAAACTTACCAAACTTCTTCACAAAGCTTCCAACATATCTAATACTTGCACCTCCTTACTACACCTTCCTACACACCTTCCTAACCTCCTGATTAGCCTATAAATACCCCCTCCTCTCTCCTTTATTTCCGCCCATAACACAAACACAAACACTCTCATCATTTAGTTCCTAACATCAAGAAATTCTACTAGTTTCAAGCTCCAAGTAAACTCCATCTCAAAACCCTTGAAAGTTTATGTGATCTTCTTGAATTGAACTAAACTCAAGTTACTAAACATCTCAACACCAAGTCTTTCAAGAATACAAAAGTGTAGAAGGATTGCCAAAGTGAAGAGAAGCTTGCTCAATCAAAGCCCTAATCCTTGTTCTTAACTTCCTTTCTTTAGAAAGCCAAAAGTTGTAAGAAACCCTAACACACTCTCTTGCTCAACATCATTTCATGCTTCTTATACCTCATTTATGTTATATATGGTCTTTATATTGTTATCATGATGTACAAAAATCTTTAAAACAAGTTATGAGAACTATATGTTAACTTAAAATAGGTAAACAAGAAAACTAGTGACATATATTGTGAAATACGACCAAAATAGTATAACCATGATATTAGACACTTACCTACTGTTAAAGAGGACTCTACAAGGAAAAGATACGGCAAAATGAAGTTATTAAACCGGATAAACCAAAGCTGCCGATACGCTACTGTTAAGCGATCTGACCTAATTAAACGAGGTACTTCTGGTCCGTTTCATCAAAAAGTTATAACACAAAAGTTGTCCGGAACGACGTTTTCCTTCACTTTTTAAGAAATTGGGGTCCTGAAAACGCATAACGAATGATATTTTTCTTCAAATTCTTAACAGCCCCTTTATTGTACCTAAACGATTATGTATTTGTCACGGCTAAGTAAAACCAAATGGCCTAAAGGCCTAGGAATGAGATCACAAACGCGGCTAAGGCCAAAGTTAAGGTCTCAAAGACATAGTAGCCAAGACCAAAGCCACGGCAAGGCCACGGCTAACACCTCAAGACTTTCTAAATCAAAATCATTAACTAGAGTTTTAGTCTTAACAAAACAAAACAATTTGGATCTACTCCATCGATAGACCATGGGATTTTGCAAGTAAATATCACATCCATACTAGACCTAATAGACTTATAAAGATAACAATCTTCATTCAAAATAAACTTTCCTAAGTTTATTCAACTTTCGGACATGTAACTTTTAATGACCAAACAAACGTGTATTTTCTATCGAATACTACAATACGAGGAATCTTCATGTGAGGGGTTCATTGGAGTAAAATGGATCGACGAGTTGCTGGATTTATGAATTAAAGTGTCCTAGCTTCTCGAACGTTTACTGCATAACCCCTGGATTATGATGGCCCGAAGGGTAGTACGAGAGATAAAATAAACATGTTTCACAAACCGTTTCTATAAAACGACATACACATCATACCAAGTACTACATCATGATCAATATAAATGACATATATAGGCTCGTCTATGTTTTCTTAGACATTGTTCCGAACTTAAGACATAACATCATATTCTAGGTTACGCCTAGAGACTTCCTGGCTTAAATCCATCAATCCCGTTATACGTTGTGATATCATTAGTTCAAGGTGAGTTTTCATAGCCCCGTTTTCAATTGATTATTTCATTTCTAAACCCACGGGGGAAATATATTGCACATCATTTTATTACGAGCCCAAGTATATCAAATTTATTTACATTTCTTAAGTTACCTCATTGCCATGTTAATGTCCCCATTCCTTTATCATGAACCGTTAATTACATAGTAAGCGAGAGTGAGTGAATAGATCTATTGAGGGTGACTCCTCCATCCGGGTTGGTAGATCCAACTGGTCAAACGGATGCATTTCATTTAATATCAGAATTAGAGTTGTTTGGCAAACAGTCTGTTGGGGCGAACATCTTAATCAGTCTAGCTTCGGGGTCATGAGCTTATAGCAATTGTATCATTTTCATGTGGCATTTTTGTCATGCATAACTTATACTTGTGGTAGCCATATAGAACATTTACATAAACCTAAGATTCTCACCAACATTTTTGTTGACCGTTTTAGCAATGTATTTTCAGGTAACTAAGGCATATACTTCATGGCATGAATACGGACTATCCTAGAGTCGCGGTGACGACGCGTCTCACTTATACTTATATGCACTTTAAACTATCGTTTGGTTTGTAATAAACTTATTTCCGTAAACTTTGACTACCTTTTGGGACCTATCATTTGTAAACTCTGAACGTTTCTATTTAATCAAACGATGTACTTTTTAAATAACACTTTAGGTCATTCAATATAACTGTAACTGTGATGCTATGGCAGTCGCGCCCCAAGTATTCCATTCTGTTGCAAATCATGTATTTGGGGGTGTTACAAGGGTATGGAAAACACGGTTTGTTGGATAAAGGGAATTTTACTGGTGGAAAGTCAACTATCTTGGTCAATTACATGTACAATGAGGCGTTGCTAAGCCAAGACTCGACTCAACTTGCTAACTACTAACTCTTTTTGTATTTTTCAAGACACTATATTGACTTAAACAAAAATAAGGAAATAAAGAAATGGGATGGTAGTCCGTATGTTTTTCTCTCGTCTTTTTCTCAATTTTTTTCTTTTATATTTTTTTTCACTTTTTTTTCCTTTTCTTTTTTTTCGATTCTTTCTTTTTTTCTCATATGTTTTTGCCCTACTATCCAAAATAATACATCAAAAGGATTCTTTACAACATCCCTACACATGAACTTTTACATACTTTACACATAATTAACTAATGACCCGAATTAAGAAAATCAAAACATTTGGAGTACTTTAAACGTTAACGTATGTAAAGGGTAATGATTTTCCCTTTCACTCCATAATGACTAGTACTTTTACCCATGAGTTCCAATCATCCCAAAACTGTATTTACAAGATATGAATCGAGTTAGCAACCATGTAACCAATTAGACAATTGACAAAGGGTTAAACAAATGTTGTAACAATAATGCACTAAAAATGAGTGCATACAAGGTAGGCTAAGGCGATTTGGGTGTACATTTGGGGGTGGATTGTAGACAATGTTCTTCATTAATATTCTAGAATCCACCAAAATATTACGAGAAGCGCGAAAAAGATAGGCTCTGAGGGGTGTACTAGGGGTATCGTGTACTAAAGATGAGTACATCGCAAAGGTGTGGGAAAATTACTTGACCAATGAAGTCAATGTCATTATAATACAGGTTTAAAACATGGGTTATCCTATTGCCTCTTATCATATCGTAAATCCTAACTACACGAATGTAGTCTCATTAGCGGTCTCGGGATGCATGACAAACGCAAGTTCTAGAATCTATATACTACCGGTACACTTATAAGCATTAAAGATAAATGCTTTTTCCTAATAATCTGCTGATGCAAATAATGCCTAAAAATTTTATTTCTATCTTTCAATATCTCTACGTTTTAATGATAACAAAATGCCTAAAAATGTTATTTCTATCTTTCAATATCTCTATTTTTAATGTGACAAAACTTTCTTTTCAAAAATACACCTTACAAATTATTTTTGAATTATAAAGAAATGTTTTAATGGAAAAATAAGTTTAAAATTCATAACAGCTAATACCCCCACCCCCAAATCAGCTCCAAACTTCCCCAAATAAACTTTCACCACTAAAGATAAAATTTGGAGCGTCCTTGTCTGGCACGGTACCACTAAATTTAGTGGTACCGTGTGCTATTTAGTGGTACCGTCCCTGTGTAACGGTCAGATTTCTCCTGGTTATAAATACCAACTCATTTCACAGATTTTGATCATCCTTTTTCACACAAAATTTTATGAGTTCAATACTCCTTTCACACTTACATTTCATTGATAATTAGTTAGTTTTCTTTTGTTTAAAGAGTGATCCTTTAGTCCAACCAAAGATCACCATCATTCCTCTACTAGTCAAGAGAAGAACACAAAGTATCAAGAAGATACAAAGTGTTGAGAGTCTTTGAGTAGTGCACTTGCATTACTTGTTAGTTGACTTGATTGTATCTTGATATACATCAATTGTCATAGTCTTGTTTAAGTCCTCTTTTGTTGATCATTGTGATCTTGTTGAGATCTTGAAGATCTCTTATAACTTGTGTGATAGTGTGTTGATCAAGTGGATCAAGAGTAGATTGTGTGGATCGTGTAAGGATCGTGTAGATTGTGTGAGAAGTTAGGATCGTGTGGATCGTGGTAATTGGTACTAGCTAAGATTAGTACTCAACATCCAGCTTAGTTTCGAAAATTATGATAAGCGACGTTGTACGGTTTTCTCCGCATGAAGGGAGCATTGTTGACATAGTGCTTAGAACTCTCGATTTGGATACTCGGGAGTGGAGTAGGGCGAAGAAGAGTGTAACCACTCGTAAAATTTCCTATTTACTTTACAGAATTATTATCCTTTTTCCACAGATAATTTTTTTTTTTCTTTTTATTTTGTATCTCCTATCTTATGTGACGTAGCTCACATCCCTGATAAACGTGCTCCCACACAGACCTGCCTAACGAATCTAATTTTTATTTCATAAACATAACGATATAAAAACATTACAATATACCATTTACCATTTTACGATAAATCCTTAACGAAAGTACAAACAAAACATTCATTATTTATATAGAGTTTCTAGGAAACCGTAAAATTCATCACAACACCAAATATGAATAACTAAACCCTAGAACATAAAAATACAACTTATCTGAGCTAATGTACAAGTTACTAAAGCATCAGAAACCCTAATCCTATTTCAGCTCCCGATAAAACCCTAATTTCATAAAATAATGATTTTATGTATTCATTTCACAAACCCTAATTTATTTATAGAATATTTTTACAAAATATTAAGTTTACAAGTTATTTAAGCTAGTGTACAAGTCTTTTATGCATGAAATCATTTATTCATGAAATCTTTATTAAAATCCTATTTATATGTATTTTAAAACATGATTTACAAATCATACATGCATAAATCTTATAAATTATATTTTCTAAACCCATTAAATATTTTTACAAGTCTTTAAAGCCAAAGTACAAGTGCCTAATGAATGTAAACTATAAATCCTATTTATTATACTTTTAAACATAATAAAAATTAACAAATAATTTTTATAACTTAACTAATTATTAAAACTATATTTTTCATATATTTTATATAATAATACAACTCATTTAAGCATATAGTACAACTCACATAAGCCTAAACTAATTCATTCTCTATTCTTCAAAAATCCGAATTTTGTATATATATGATAATTATAAATATTTTCCTAACTAGTTAAATACATAAACTAACTAAGCATGTTCCTTCCTTAGACTTTAGATACAACCTCCTAAACCCATTGTACAAAACCCTCAAGCTCCATTCGATCCCCCTCCTAAAATCAGGTTCGAACACAACCTTAAACCAAACTAAGTTTACTAAACATCACTTTCACTAAAAATACATTGTACCTAGCTAAAACACACTTGCATACCCTCTCCTTCTTCCTCTTCAAATAACCTATCCACATGTCTACTTTTACCAGCCAAAACCCTCCTTTTTCCTGAATAAAACCCATGGCTGTAAATTAGAACACATCACTCCTCTCTTCTCTTCAATAAACCCTTCCAAGTGGCATGTTTCTCCATTCACCCTCAGCTCTTGTCTCCTCTCCTTGTCCCCTTATCTCTTCCTACAACACTCTAGAAAAACCCCAATATCATTCCATAAATAACAGCCACATTTCACCTTTTATTCACACACCAATTCGATCAAACATATTCCCATATAATTCGACATATACCCAAACAACTTCCATCCATACCTTTCTGATCCACAGCTCAAACTACAATCAAAACACAACCTCTAGTAAGCCAAGAAGAAGAGGAGAACAAAACTCAAAACCAAGTAGTCATAAAACCCTACTCGAAACACAGAACCCAAGTAAGTATTCAAACTCTTTTAAATTCAGTTTATATATGTTATATATACTTAA
Source organism: Artemisia tridentata subsp. tridentata (assembly GCA_021014915.2). NCBI lineage: Eukaryota > Viridiplantae > Streptophyta > Magnoliopsida > Asterales > Asteraceae > Artemisia > Artemisia tridentata. Next base: position 96,246,758 of record CP139503.1, read on the forward strand.
AAACAATGATACATACTCACTAATAAGAAACATGACCAAAAATGTTAAGTTTTCTTTGTTATTTTTCCTTGCTTGATCGAACAGTAAGCTAACACACCTAAAGTACTCGAATTTTTGTTAGAACAAATCAAAAGGTGATAAAACATGTTAGAATATATCTAATATAATCGTATGTTACATAAAAAGGTAGTTAAAAATGTTTAAAATCAAAAACCCTCATCAGGTTTGTTTTTCTGGTTTACATCGAGTAGAACACAGCCCCAGATGTCCAACTTTGGTCTTAAAAACCGACACCCAAACGACCCTAATAAATTCTGAGTTTTGGCATAGATAAAGATCACCCAGTAAACAAAATATAGGAAAAAGAATCGTGAAATATGATCAAGTTTTCAGTGAGATATCGAGTTCCGAAAGTTGCTGTAAATCACTAAAACAAGAAACTAAATATCAGTTATTATTTTTTAATTTTTGTCAACCCAACTTACTGATTTTGAGACCAGTTTTCGACCCTTAAACAAGCACCATAAAATCTGATTTTTGGCATGATTAAAGACCACCCAGCGAACTTTAATTAGAAAGAAAAATCACGTAATATGGTTAATCGAGTCAAAAGTTATTTAAGTCTAAAGTTTGATTCATATCGCTAAAATAGAACTTTGATTTTCAGTTTACTTGTTTTCTGTTTTGTCGACCCAGTTACCCAACTTTCAACCCAGTTTTTGATACCCATATGAACTCTAAAAATTCTACACTTTTGGCACATCAAAGTTCATATAACAAACTTATTTTAGAAAGAAAAATTATGAAAAATGATTAAGTGAGTAGAAAGATATGCGCGTTCAAAATTGTTTCTATCGCTAATTTTAAAACAATTTCCAGATTTGATTAAAAACCTTTTCACCCGATCGACTTTGAGTATTTGTTTCTGTTATCAAATGACCTTTATAAATTACGAAATTTGACATGTTTAAGGACGACCTAGCTACCTTTTCATAGGAACAGACAGTACATAAAATGATCGATTATTTGTAAAGTTATTTAATCTTAAAACTCTAGCCATATCTCATATTTCATGTGTTTTGTTTTTAAAGTAATAAAAGTTTATATGGGCTGATTTTGTAAACATTTATTATCAAGGGTCATTTTTGTAAATAACAAATGAACAGGGTAGAAAGTGTTATTTTTGAAACTTGAGGGTAGAAACTGTCATTTTCCAAAAGTACAGGGTATAAACTGTCATTTAACCAAACCTTAGGAACTAAAGTATAACTTTTCGTAACCATTATTTTTATTTTCCGAACTAATATTAACGTAATACGTTTATTTTCTTGACCGACGAATGAATGAAAGTAATAGTTCACGAATTAACAAAACGAACAAAAGATATAACAAACAAACAAAGAATAGAAACATAAGAACGAAAAATGTAAACAACGAAACGAAACGAATAAACATATAATCATCTGAAATGATTACTAAATATTGACATAACAACCCAGGTTTCTTGTCCGGAGACGTTTATCAACTTTCTTTCATTTTGTTTTCCATCCAGATTGCTAAGGTGAGTTTCATAGCCCCTACTTTTATACATTTTGAACTATTTTTGGGGGAGATACATGCTCAATTACTTGTTTTATACTCAAAATATTTATACTCTTATACTACACTTTATTTATGATACTTTTGGACATGAAATATAGTTACGATATGTGCCTTAATGTGTTACACTTATTCTACACTTTATTCTTAGCAACTGTTTAACTCCTGGATGGAGCCGTTGGAGAGGTATTGATAGTACTATCGGGTTGACACCCCCACCCTTGGTCCCCGATTCATGGCCTTGGGTGAATATAATCCGGTTTATTCATGATACTTATTTATTCTAGTCGTGAGGTTCAGTTGCTGTTATGCTTTACATTAAGTGCTTACATATATCGTATACGTTCATGTCATACTTATTCTATATTTTAGCAATGGGTTGTGAACACACAGGTTGCAAGTTTTGAATGGGCAGAATTTGCAACTGAGTGGATTACAAGGCCTTTGCTGGGAAATCTTTATTCAAATACTTTACATTTTAAACTAAACTCTATGAACTCACCAACCTTTGTGTTGACACTTTTTAGCATGTTTATCTCAGGTTAGAAAGGCGATAGTGGATGCATGGATAATAGAGTCACTTGCATGCTTTGGAGTCTAAGCTATTATCCTTTACCATTCAATCCATTTTGAAAACCCTTATGTATCATTATTATACTTTGGGACTTGATGTAATAACTCTGATTTAAATAAACTGAATGGTAACTTTTCAAAACGTCTCATTTAGAGGTCGTTTTCTATACCTTGTGCTTTATATTGAGAAGTAGCACCCCAGTGACACTATCGTTCCGCTGCGATATTTTGGGGGTGTTACAGATTGGTATCAGAGCCTTGGTTATAGAGAACTAGGTTGCATTTAGGAGCCTAGACTATAACCGCTATATACATTAAGACTCTCATCCCTATCGCCTTGCATAAATAGAATTTTCTCATTTATATGTGCACTGTTAAATGTTATAGTATCTGCACCGGTAGGGGAATCTCAGAATTTAGTCGAGTCATCAAAGGTGTGGAGCTGAGTGATAACTGGTTATTTAACTTAATCTTGTGACAGTTCTTGTTTGATGAGACATGGGATTGAGTTAAATAAGTGTTATCACTTAGCCGCAGAAAATTTGATGACTTTACTAAAAAGTGGGATTTCTCTTAAGAATATTTTTAGGATAATCACCCTACTCTTTCGCCATTTAAGTAATGTCGAGATATGTGTGCTTGGTGATATGTACACGTGTGAAAGGAGGCAAGTATAATTATGGGTGGCCAACATAATTATAAGTGCCTCACGACACACGTGGACATATGTAATCATGCGTACGTTAATCGACATTGGCACCCCTTTAGGATAACCGCTCTCGACGGGATTTTGTAAGAACGTTAAGTATAAATCAATAACTCAAACGACTCTCCTATACCTCAATCTACGTTTAAACCGTCATGTTTATTTTATTCATGAACCATACCCAGTAGGAACCTTAGACAAACTCTAAGATTTATTTTGAGGTTATCCCATTGATACCTTAGGAAACCTTAACCCATCACCGTAGTGTGGACTGAAATTTTCCTATGCTTTTGAAAAATATTTATAAAGTTATTTTACAGAAACAAAGCATTGTACGTTATCTAAAACTTTTTGTATAAATACCACAGTAACTGAACGAAACATTACATCATTTGGTCCTCAATTATACATAACCTAATCAACTATGTATAATTTAGAAGGAATCATGTAATGAATTGGACAATTATATTTTTAGATTTTCTACTACTAATTTTCTTTCAAAAGCAAAATATTGAAACAAAACAAATTGTTTATAAACTATTATTTCAAGTTACTACAACAAAGTCTACACTACTACCCATCATCTCTAAGATAGGAATTTTACAACATTATGGATAGAGAAACCCTAAGATTTTATTCGTAACCTCGGAAGTTCATACATAGGGAAATGATTAAGAACGGAAATACTAAGGTTACAATGATTACAAGATAAGGAATAGATTCTTCAAATGGTTGACCCGTCATGAATATGAGGATAGCCACCAACAGCACAATAGCTAGAGCCACGACTGGATGAATCACTTTGATTATCCTACGAGGACAAAAACTAGGCATAAGAATAAATAATAAATTTTTGGAGGATTATTTAAAAAAACAAACCTTACCCCCATATCTTGTCGATTCCAATAGCAAAGACCACAATAGGCATAACGATTGCTAGAACGCAAACTAGGAAAGCATGCTCTTCGTTGGGTACGTAAGCCAAATAAGAAACCGCAAGGACCACGTAAACGATCGCTAAGAATGTGACAAGGTGCGGCATTTTTGAGGTTTTTAGAAAGGAATATGATGGTGAAAGAATAAGAATTAGAAATGAGGTATTTATGAAGAAAACTAGCCATTTTGACCGTTAATTCGACCGTTGGAACACTGTTCCTGACCATTGGGAATCTGACCGTTGCACACTGGTTCATTAGGTGGCAAAACATTCAAATTTAGTTCATCCAGTAGAAATGAGACTGACCAAACAACAATCCTTTAGGTATTAAACGGAGAACCAAGGATTAACAGTGAAACGACGTTATCAGAAATAAGGCCTAAGAATGAGATAATATTTTAAGTAATATTATTTTTTTAAATTGAGGCATTTTAAACATATCGAAACTCTCATCCTAAGTTAAATCGTTGTATGATTTTCCTTTATCGCGTTCTTATCTGAATAGGTTAGGAATTTGAACCTAGCTATCCCTATACATCATTTTTCCCAACTTTCCAACCAACACATATCGAATCCCGGGACGGGATTCCGTTAAGGGGGTGAGACTGTAACCACTCGTAAAATTTCCTATTTACTTTACAGAATTATTATCCTTTTTCCACGGATAAATTTTTTTTTTCTTTTTATTTTGTATCTCCTATCTTATGTGACGTAGCTCACATCCCTGATAAACGTGCTCCCACACAGACCTGCCTAACGAATCTAATGTTTATTTCATAAACATAACGATATAAAAATATTACAATATACCATTTACCATTTTACGATAAATCCTTAACGAAAGTACAAACAAAACATTCATTATTTATATAGAGTTTCTAGGAAACCCTAAAATTCATCACAACACCAAATATGAATAACTAAACCCTAGAACATAAAAATACAACTTATCTGAGCTAATGTACAAGTTACTAAAGCATCAGAAACCCTAATCCTATTTCAGCTCCCGATAAAACCCTAATTTCATAAAATCATGATTTTATGTATTCATTTCACAAACCCTAATTTATTTATACAATATTTTTACAAAATATTAAGTTTACAAGTTATTTAAGCTAGTGTACAAGTCTTTTATGCATGAAATCATTTATTCATGAAATCTTTATTAAAATCCTATTTATATGTATTTTAAAACATGATTTACAAATCATACATGCATAAATCTTATAAATTATATTTTCTAAACTCATTAAATATTTTACAAGTCTTTAAAGCCTAAGTACAAGTGCCTAATGCACAAGAACCATAAATCCTATTTATTATACTTTTAAACATAATAAAAATTAACAAATAATTTTTATAACTTAACTAATTATTAAAACTATATTTTTCATATATTTTATATAATAATACAACTCATTTAAGCATATAGTACAACTCACATAAGCCTAAACTAATTCATTCTCTATTCTTCAAAAATCCAAATTTTGTAAATATATGATAATTATAAATATTTTCCTAACTAGTTAAATACATAAACTAACTAAGCATGTTCCTTCCTTAGACTTTAGATACAACCTCCTAAACCCATTGTACAAAACCCTCAAGCTCCATTCGACCCCCCTCCTAAAATCAGGTTCGAACACAACCTTAAACCAAACTAAGTTTACTAAACATCACTTTCACTAAAAATACATTGTACCTAGCTAAAACACACTTGCATACCCTCTCCTTCTTCCTCTTCAAATAACCTATCCACATGTCCACTTTTACCAACCAAAACCCTCCTTTTTCCTGAATAAAACCCATGGCTGTAAATTAGAACACATCACTCCTCTCTTCTCTTCAATAAACCCTTCCAAGTGGCATGTTTCTCCATTCACCCTCAGCTCTTGTCTCCTCTCCTTGTCCCCTTATCTCTTCCTACAACACTCTAGAAAAACCCTAATATCATTCCATAAATAACAGCCACATTTCACCTTTTGTTCACACACCAATTCGATCAAACATATTCCCATATAATTCGACATATACCCAAACAACTTACATCCATACCTTTCTGATCCACAGCTCAACCTACAATCAAAACACAACCTCTAGTAAGCCAAGAAGAAGAGGAGAACAAAACTCAAAACCAAGTAGTCATAAAACCCTACTCGAAACACAGAACCCAAGTAAGTATTCAAACTCTTTTAAATTCAGTTTATATATGTTATATATACTTAAAAACAATGATACATACTCACTAATAAGAAACATGACCAAAAATGTTAAGTTTTCTTTGTTATTTTTCCTTGCTTGATCGAACAGTAAGCTAACACACCTAAAGTACTCGAATTTTTGTTAGAACAAATCAAAAGGTGATAAAACATGTTAGAATATATCTAATATAATCGTATGTTACATAAAAAGGTAGTTAAAAATGTTTAAAATCAAAAACCCTCATCAGGTTTGTTTTTCTGGTTTACATCGAGTAGAACACAGCCCCAGATGTCCAACTTTGGTCTTAAAAACCGACACCCAAACGACCCTAATAAATTCTGAGTTTTGGCATAGATAAAGATCACCCAGTAAACAAAATATAGGAAAAAGAATCGTGAAATATGATCAAGTTTTCAGTGAGATATCGAGTTCCAAAAGTTGCTGTAAATCGCTAAAACAAGAAACTAAATATCAGTTATTACTTTTTAATTTTTGTCAACCCAACTTACTGATTTTGAGACCAGTTTTCGACCCTTAAACAAGCACCATAAAATCTGATTTTTGGCATGATTAAAGACCACCCAGCGAACTTTAATTAGAAAGAAAAATCACGTAATATGGTTAATCGAGTCAAAAGTTATTTAAGTCTAAAGTTTGATTCATATCGCTAAAATAGAACTTTGATTTTTAGTTTACTTGTTTTCTGGTTTGTCGACCCAGTTACCCAACTTTCAACCCAGTTTTTGATACCCATATGAACTCTAAAAATTCTACACTTTTGGCACATCAAAGTTCATATAACAAACTTATTTTAGAAAGAAAAATTATGAAAAATGATTAAGTGAGTAGAAAGATGATGCGTGGTTTTGCAACCTTACAACAGGTTTTACCTCTCGAGGGATCTCAAGAGGCTTACAACCCCACCAGGCCGTGTACCTGACCGATGTAGTATAGTGTAGTGGTAAGTACGGGGGATAGATCGTTCTCCACAGGGAATAGTGTTCGTTAGGTATGAAAAACTACTCTAATTAGGTCTAAGGGTGAAGGAAGATTATTTTTGTATTTTTTTATATTTTTTATAAAAGCAAGTAAAATCTCGGGTTTGAAGGAGTGGGCGGAATTAGTTGCTAGTCAACTAACCCAAATAACTACAAATGCAAATAAAATAAAATAACTGAAAATGAAAAGGTTGTGGTGGAACTTATATGGAGAGAAATGTGTTTACTTAGATTTCCTTACTCCCTAACTATATTTTACCGGTTGATTAGTGTGTATTAATTGCGTGGATGACGGGTGTATTCCTTAATACCAATCGTGGGGTGGCGTACGTACTTCCCCAACTCTACAAGCTCCTACTTCACTCCTATGTCGAGCCGGCCAAGAAGCTCCTAACATGGGATCACTAGAATTCGCTCATGCATTAAATACAACCATAAAAACCTTAGTACGCATTGGTTCATGTTTCTTAAGACGTTCAAGCAAGTTACCGAATAGGAAGTTAGCCAGTTTTCTTAAGCCTAACATCTATAAACAATCATCCAATACAATTAATAACACACTAATAACCAATAATCAATAGTTAGGTTTCATTAGATCTAAGCAAACACAAGATAAATCTAGCCTAGCATGTTAATTAAAAGACAAGAACAAGATATAATCAAACAACACATAGACATATTGATTGATTAAATGATTACTTATCTTCAATTAAACATGGGAGATCCAAGGGTATAAAACCCTTAAAAATGGCAGAAAATTCGTCTAGGGTTTCTCCTCACAAAGTTGCACACCAAGTTCCACACAATGAATAAAAATTGCAAAACTATATATAGACTTTCATATCTGACGGCGTCACGTTATGGAGTGTGACGCCATCACCTCGCCGCGTTTAGGGTTCCCGGATGGCCTTCTTGACGCCGTCCCTCTTTAATCCTCCAAAATCCGCACTGGCTTATCAAGGGCTGACGCTGTAAAACCCAAAAATTATTATGAGATGAATTGTCAAAAATGCCCTCGAATTTAAAATTTTGAGAAAATCATACAAGTAACACAAATCGCATTTAACTTAAGGTACATTATATATTAAGTTACCTAATGAAGTTAACTACTTAAGTTAATATTTATATGCTAATTAAAATAGAAATGTTCTAATCTATCACAAGTACAAAAACGCCTAAACCACATGAACCTTAACTAGGATTGTGACCAAGTGCAATGTGTAACAAGTTAATTTGACTAAAAGCCCAAATCCCTCCTAATTATGACCCAAGATTCGGTCCATCAAAGCTCCCAAATTAACTACACGGTTTCTTTTTCTTTTGTTATAACCGAATGACCAAAAACCACATCAAACCCTAAAAACCAAAACACGGTTCTCTCTTTTCTTTGCTGCTGCCATTCGATCAAATCAACCCCAAAGGAGACGTTTTTGGTGACCTTGATTTTGTTCTTGTCTTAAGGTAATCTCATTCACTTGTTTTCTATCCATTCGTGCCCTTGATCAAGCCCTAATCGACCCCTTTTTTGTCCCTTGTTTCTTGCTGACAATCGAACCAAAGAAGAGAGGAATGAAGGAGGCTTGTTGGTGATTTGATTGTGTTGTGTTCTTGATTCTTCGTGTGTTCTACAAGGGTATTCATATCATCCCTTTTCCCTTTTCAATTCTTGATGTTTAGCAAGTTTTCATTCACATGAAATCATAGAAAGTAAAGAAACCCTAAAAACTAGAACATGGATCGACTTACTGTTTTGGGTGGTGATTAATTCGATTTGGATGTGTAATAAACTGATATGAGATGACCTAAATATGTATGGACTCACATAAAAACGTTTGGTGTCAAGAACAAATGATTTGCATGACGAAAACCCTAAGATAATCATGGTTCTGTGATAACTGATTCTGAGCTGAATTTTTAGTCGACTTTAACCGGCTGTGGATTGATGATATGAACGTATATTTTTATGTTTCTGGAGTCTAGATTGTAATTCAACGAAATAGCTACCTGGAGAAATTTAGTTTGTAATTTTTAGAGGCTTGTAAGGTCACTTTTTGATTTTTGGAAAATCATGTGTCCAGTCGTGTTTAAAAGTCTGGAAAATCCGTTCGGGTTTTTGAATTTTAATTTCCAAACTGTGTCGAGTTAGAAAGAGCCCTTTGAACTGAATAATATTTGGGATGTATGCTAGTATCTTGAATTTTTATCGAATTTTGTGAATTTTTATGAAGGGGTAATGAAGTGGTAACTTTTCGGGTGTTCCATCAGACATGTTTCTGGGACTGGTTGTAAAATTGGATTTTTCATTCATACCAAAACTAATTTATAAAATCTGCAAAAATTAGGGTAAATACTAGGAATGTTGACGAAGCTCCGTGAATTTTTGTAGATTTTATTTCGGAGTGCTACTCTGATTTTTGAATTATTTAAAACAGGTCCAGAACTTACTTAGAACCTGAAAAAAATTTATTTTGTTATTTAAAAAGTGTTAAGTGTTTATATTCAAACATTAGAGGGTCTATGTTGTTATTTTGATAATACTAAAGGACTAACTTGTAGAAACCTGTAACTTTTCAATAATTACACCTTATACCCTAACCTTATGATAATTACTCAATTGGTCCTTCAACTTATCCTAAACACTTAATAAACCTTTGAATGTATGACACTACCATAATAACCGTATGAACCCTGAAGTACTTAAAATGGAGAAGTAAATTAAGTAGTAATATGAGTTAGAATCCCTTGTAATTCCGTCTGCTATTCCTTAGGTGTGAAGAAGGAAAGGTCCTGATCCTTTCTGTGACATCTATTTTCTGATTCGTGTTTGCTTCTAAAATAAGGTACGGATATTCTGACCTTCTCTGTAAGGTTTCTTATGGTCTCTGTTCTGATCTGTTTAGTCTCTGATTCGATACCTTTGCTATGATCCGTTTCGTTATGACCTATGATATGAACCTAAACCTTGAAAACCTTTTTAGCTCTGACCTGAGAATGATTTGAGAAAAAGTTATTTTTAAATGATGTTTGCAAATATGATACAATACTTTTTAATGGGCATTTTACTAACTTTGATGAAAACCATATTTAAAAGACTATCTTTATGAAAGACCGTTTTGAAAGATCGTTTTATGAAAACTACTCTGAAGGATTATTGTTATAAAAATCATTATTAAAAGATTGTTTTAAATGAACTATTAATTAGAAACCTTTTTAAATGAACTGTTACTATGGAACTTTGATTTTGACCTTCTGATATTGACCTTCTGATATGACACTCTGATTATGATATGAACCTTTGACCTTTGACCTTTGACTCCCAGTTTGATACCCGAGCCAAAATTTGTTCCCTAGCCATGAAGGTAACATGGCCGTGTCTGTGATGCACCACTGGCATGACTAGTGTGTAGCCCTAGTGATTTGGTTACACCGTCCCCATTCTGATTCTGTTATGCGCGCTTTATTTTATATCTGTTATGGCCAATATGATTTGTTCTGGGGGGGCGAATGGATGCATCCTAGATTTGTTCTGTTTAGTGGATTTAACATGATTTGATATATCTGATTTCTGGTGACTGACGGTGGGTGCAATCCACGTCTTTCATGTTCTGGGAGTTAGCTACTCCATATATTTCTGTTGGATACATGAGGCCACCCCTCATATTATCTGGTTACTTGAGAGGCATCCCCTCTGGATTTCTGATATGGTTACATGATATGATATTTCTGTTTCTGGGCTCGTGGTGGATTACTGTCCTAAACCTTACTCTTGTACCTTATTTATATCTTTTCATTATGTTATATCTGTTCAGATCTGTTTGCTTTCATTTCTGTTTGTTTCATTTCCGTTTATTATATATATCTGTTCACTGGGCTTTTTAAGCTCAGCCGCACGTTTCTTTTCGTGTGCGGCAGGTTATAAGCAGGACGACGGGTTTGGGTATGAGTGAAGAGAATTTTGGACTTAGAAGACCTTGATAGTTATTCTGAAGTAGAAGTCATTAGAAGGGTTGCATTTGCAGACTTAGTATTTAGTTTTGTTACATTCTTAACCTTGAAATGTTGGTATTTCATTTGTAACCTTTGAAATTATTGTATTACTATTGAAGTATGCTTTGTTTGATCTGATATGAAACCATTAACGTGACACCTTTGCCCTTGTCGGGTTGGGGTGTTACAATTATGGTATCAGAGCCCAGGCTGCGACTTGTAATACATTTACCCTTGACCTGTGAAGTTAGGACCACTAAGTTTCCACTGTAGGCGCTCATAAGATAACCTGTAAGAATTGCTTTAGGACTTCCCTATAGGAACGTAAGTTTTTGACCAGTGAGGAATGGGTAGACTAAGGCATTTGTTTAAGTATCATTGCTTCCGCATCACTCTGACCTTATCTTTAGATTCCGACTCTGATATCTAATCCATTTGTTAATCATCTTGATGCCTCTCCGGGCAATTCTGAGAATCTCCATGATGATGACGTACTAGATACATTCTGTTGTTTGTCTCTTGCTCTTGATAAGCACCTATGAATCTTCTGACGCTATTTGATTTCGTCTTACCCCTCTCTATCCCTATGAAAAGTCTTGTGATGGTTAACCATGCATATAAGAATGTTTCCCTCTTACTTTTGAATGATAAGATTTGCCTGGTTGATCCGTCTTTCTTGGATAGTCAACTTCGATTCCATTCTGATAAGGGATTGGTTGATTGAGCGCTCGAAATGTTAACAACAATGGCGGCTACCCTGAAGAGTGAAGGCATCCCTTACAAGGCAGAAGTGTTGGCGATGCAGAAGAAGAAATCTACTCAAGACGGCGAACCTGGAGCTGATGGGGACATGCAGTCTAACTTCCCTATTCACCTTGGTTGTACTAAGATGAATTGAGAGCGGAGGCAGACTGGAGGATGAAGGATTTGAAGATCGTGCCAGAAATTCACATTACTCCAAGAAGAACAGCAGGAGGCTTGACGAACCAGACACAAGTTCACAATTTTGTTTCACCTCCGAGTATTCTCAAATTTAAGATCCTCTGATGATTTAAGTTCCTTAGAAGCATTTCAGTTCCGTGTCTATTCGTACGTCCAATGATGGCTTTGATGAATTGGAGAAGATCTGACACTTGTGGACGGCATACCTTAATCTGATAGGCAATCTGGGATTCCGATACTCTTGCAAGTAGTTGTTTTCCCTCTTGACTATGACATCGATTTTGTTGACCTCTGAGACTATAGAGTACTAGGTGGATTAAGATAGGTGGCTTTGTTTACGACTTTAGATAAAGTATGATCATCATGAAGGCATAATTATGTGGTGCTGGTATTAATAACGTGATAATACTTACACCATATAACGTGCCCTCATTGTGGCCATAGGATATTCTTGGGAAGTACCTAAGAAGTTTAGAATTTGACCCCGTTGGATTATCCGTAATTAGTGAGACTTTAGGTTCATTCTACCTATGCGTATACTCTGCCTTCGTTCATTAAATATCCGTATGAGTTTGGACTCTCATTTTGCATTCCGTGGACCTCGGTTATAAATCTTGAACTCTTTGTAGCACTCTCTTCTGTTGAAAAAGTTGAGTTGATTTGAAACCTTGTTCGTATTCCATAAGAGCTTTCTAGAAGATTCGCCTATCGTTCATTTATGTTGCATGGACCTTTTGATCAGAAATCAGCTTATTTTGTCTCCTTCTGAGAAATTTTGAACCTACCTCATTTTGATTCGAGTCATGAGAAACTATTTTGGTCTGAAAATCTTTCTGGAAGAACCTCATCGGGTGTGAGAAGGTTTGTGATAATCTTTTGCGATTTGCTACGACTTCGTTTAACTTTACGACTTCAATTTTCGAGGACGAAAAATTTTCTTTTAGAGGGGAAGAAGTTGTAAAACCCAAAAATTATTATGAGATGAATTGACAAAAATGCCCTCGAATTTAAAATTTTGAGAAAATCATACAAGTAACATAAATCGCATTTAACTTAAGGTACATTATATATTAAGTTACCTAATGAAGTTAACTACTTAAGTTAATATTTATATGCTAATTAAAATAGAAATGTTCTAATCTATCACAAGTACAAAAACGCCTAAACCACATGAACCTTAACTAGGATTGTGACCAAGTGCAATGTGTAACAAGTTAATTTGACTAAAAGCCCAAATCCCTCCTAATTATGACCCAAGATTCGGTCCATCAAAGCTCCCAAATTAACTACACGGTTTCTTTTTCTTTTGTTATAACCGAATGACCAAAAACCACATCAAACCCTAAAAACCAAAACACGGTTCTCTCTTTTCTTTGCTTCTGCCATTCGATCAAATCAACCCAAAGGAGACGTTTTTGGTGACCTTGATTTTGTTCTTGTCTTAAGGTAATCTCATTCACTTGTTTTCTATCCATTCGTGCCCTTGATCAAGCCCTAATCGACCCCTTTTTTGTCCCTTGTTTCTTGCTGCCAATCGAACCAAAGAAGAGAGGAATGAAGGAGGCTTGTTGGTGATTTGATTGTGTTGTGTTCTTGATTCTTCGTGTGTTCTACAAGGGTATTCATATCATCCCTTTTCCCTTTTCAATTCTTGATGTTTAGCAAGTTTTCATTCACATGAAATCATAGAAAGTAAAGAAACCCTAAAAACTAGAACATGGATCGACTTACTGTTTTGGGTGGTGATTAATTCGATTTGGATGTGTAATAAACTGATATGAGATGACCTAAATATGTATGGACTCACATAAAAACGTTTGGTGTCAAGAACAAATGATTTGCATGACGAAAACCCTAAGATAATCATGGTTCTGTGATAACTGATTCTGAGCTGAATTTTTAGTCGACTTTAACCGGCTGTGGATTGATGATATGAACGTATATTTTTATGTTTCTGGAGTCTAGATTGTAATTCAATGAAATAGCTACCTGGAGAAATTTAGTTTGTAATTTTTAGAGGCTTGTAAGGTCACTTTTTGATTTTTGGAAAATCATGTGTCCAGTCGTGTTTAAAAGTCTGGAAAATCCGTTCGGGTTTTTGAATTTTAATTTCCAAACCGTGTCTAGTTAGAAAGAGCCCATTGAACTAGATAGTATTTGGGATGTATGCTAGTGGCTTGAATTTTTATAGAATTTTGTGAATTTTTATGAAGGGGTAATGAAGTGGTAACTTTTCGGGTGTTCCATCAGACATGTTTCTGGGACTGGTTGTAAAAGTGGATTTTTCATTCATACCAAAACTAATTGATAAAATCTGGAAAAATTAGGGTAAATACTAGGAATGTTGACGAATCTCGGTGAATTTTTGTAGATTTTATTTCGGAGTTCTACTCTGATTTTTGAATTATTTAAAACAGGTCCAGAACTTACTTAGAACCTGAAAAAAATGTATTTTGTTATTTAAAAAGTGTTAAGTGTTTATATTCAAACATTAGAGGGTCTATGTTGTTATTTTGATAATACTAAAGGACTAACTTGTAGAAACCTGTAACTTTTCAATAATTACACCTTATACCCTAACCTTATGATAATTACTCAATTGGTCCTTCAACTTATCCTAAACACTTAATAAACCTTTGAATGTATGACACTACCATAATAACCGTATGAACCCTGAAGTACTTAAAATGGAGAAGTAAATTAAGTAGTAATATGAGTTAGAATCCCTTGTAATTCCGTCTGCTATTCCTTAGGTGTGAAGAAGGAAAGGTCCTGATCCTTTCTGTGACATCTATTTTCTGATTCGTGTTTGCTTCTAAAATAAGGTACGGATATTCTGACCTTCTCTGTAAGGTTTCTTATGGTCTCTGTTCTGATCTGTTTAGTCTCTGATTCGATACCTTTGCTATGATCCGTTTCGTTATGACCTATGATATGAACCTAAACCTTGAAAACCTTTTTAGCTCTGACCTGAGAATGATTTGAGAAAAAAGTTATTTTAAATGATGTTTGCAAATATGATACAATACTTTTTAATGGGCATTTTACTAACTTTGATGAAAACCATACTTAAAAGACTATCTTTATGAAAGACCGTTTTGAAAGATCGTTTTATGAAAACTACTCTGAAGGATTATTGTTATAAAAATCATTATTAAAAGATTGTTTTAAATGAACTATTAATTAGAAACCTTTTTAAATGAACTGTTACTATGGAACTTTGATTTTGACCTTCTGATACTGACCTTCTGATATTGAACCTTCTGATATGACACTCTGATTATGATATGAACCTTTGACCTTTGACCTTTGACTCCCAGTTTGATACCCGAGCCAAAATTTGTTCCCTAGCCATGAAGGTAACATGGCCGTGTCTGTGATGCACCACTGGCATGACTAGTGTGTAGCCCTAGTGATTTGGTTACACCGTCCCCATTCTGATTCTGTTATGCGCGCTTTATTTATATCTGTTATGGCCAATATGATTTGTTCTGGGGGGCGAATGGATGCATCCTAGATTTGTTCTGTTTAGTGGATTTAACATGATTTGATATATCTGATTTCTGGTGACTGACGGTGGGTGCAATCCACGTCTTTCATGTTCTGGGAGTTAGCTACTCCATATATTTCTGTTGGATACATGAGGCCACCCCTCATATTATCTGGTTACTTGAGAGGCATCCCCTCTGGATTTCTGATATGGTTACATGATATGATATTTCTGTTTCTGGGCTCGTGGTGGATTACTGTCCTAAACCTTACTCTTGTACCTTATTTATATCTTTTCATTATGTTATATCTGTTCAGATCCGTTTGCTTTCATTTCTGTTTGTTTCATTTCCGTTTATTATATATATCTGTTCACTGGGCTTTTTAAGCTCAGCCGCACGTTTCTTTTCGTGTGCGGCAGGTTATAAGCAGGACGACGGGTTTGGGTATGAGTGAAGAGACTTTTGGACTTAGAAGACCTTGATAGTTATTCTGAAGTAGAAGTCATTAGAAGGGTTGCATTTGCAGACTTAGTATTTAGTTTTGTTACATTCTTAACATTGAAATGTAAGTACTTCATTTGTAACCTTTGAAATTATTGTATTACTATTGAAGTATGCTTTGTTTGATCTGATATGAAACCATTAACGTGACATCTTTACCCTTGCCGGGTTGGGGTGTTACAGACGCCGTCAGAATAGGGCTTGACGCCGTCTCTCTTTAGCTTAAACCATGATGGCCTTGATCACCTTAAAGGGTGACGCCGTCAGAATTCCAATGTAAAACTCACTGGCGCGTCACGTGTATTTTTCATATCCACCTCTTTTGCCAAGCCGTGACGCCGTCAGGAGCAATCCTTGACGCCGTCACATGTACTTTTCCAGTAGCTTTGGAGACTTTGTCGTTTTCTTCACTTTTATGCTCCAAAAACGTCCAAAATGCTTCCTTTTCCAGATTTCTTCTCCAAAGTACCTAAAATGACAAAAGGAACGATTTAGGGCAATATTTGATCAAATAAATACGATTTAGGGCTTAAATGACCCCCTAAAAGCGGTACACTTTTCGCTTCATCAAAAGATATGCGCGTTCAAAATTGTTTCTATCGCTAATTTTAAAACAATTTCCAGATTTGATTAAAAACCTTTTCACCCGATCGACTTTGAGTATTTGTTTCTGTTATCAAATGACCTTTATAAATTATGAAATTTGACATGTTTAAGGACGACCTAGCTACCTTTTCATAGGAACAGACAGTACATAAAATGATCGATTATTTGTAAAGTTATTTAATCTTAAAACTCTAGCCATATCTCATATTTCATGTGTTTTGTTTTTAAAGTAATAAAAGTTTATATGGGCTGATTTTGTAAACATTTATTATCAAGGGTCATTTTTGTAAATAACAAATGAACAGGGTAGAAAGTGTTATTTTTGAAACTTGAGGGTAGAAACTGTCATTTTCCAAAAGTACAGGGTATAAACTGTCATTTGACCAAACCTTAGGAACTAAAGTATAACTTTTCGTAACCATTATTTTTATTTTCCGAACTAATATTAACGTAATACGTTTATTTTCTTGACCGACGAATGAATGAAAGTAATAGTTCACGAATTAACAAACGAACAAAAGATATAACAAACAAACAAAGAATAGAAACATAAGAACGAAAAATGTAAACAACGAAACGAAACGAATAAACATATAATCATCTGAAATGATTACTAAATATTGACATAACAACCCAGGTTTCTTGTCCGAAGACGTTTATCAACTTTCTTTCATTTTGTTTTCCATCCAGATTGCTAAGGTGAGTTTCATAGCCCCTACTTTTATACATTTTGAACTATTTTTGGGGGAGATACATGCTCAATTACTTGTTTTATACTCAAAATATTTATACTCTTATACTACACTTTATTTATGATACTTTTGGACATGAAATATAGTTACGATATGTGCCTTAATGTGTTACACTTATTCTACACTTTATTCTTAGCAACTGTTTAACTCCTGGATGGAGCCGTTGGAGAGGTATTGATAGTACTATCGGGTTGACACCCCCACCCTTGGTCCCTGATTCATGGCCTTGGGTGAATATAATCCGGTTTATTCATGATACTTATTTATTCTAGTCGTGAGGTTCAGTTGCTGTTATGCTTTACATTAAGTGCTTACATATATCGTATACGTTCATGTCATACTTATTCTATATTTTAGCAATGGGTTGTGAACACACAGGTTGAAAGTTTTGAATGGGCATAATTTGCAACTGAGTGGATTTACAAGGCCTTTGCTGGGAAATCTTTATTCAAATACTTTACATTTTAAACTAAACTCTATGAACTCACCAACCTTTGTGTTGACACTTTTTAGCATGTTTATCTCAGGTTAGAAAGGCGATAGTGGATGCATGGATAATAGAGTCACTTGCATGCTTTGGAGTCTAAGCTATTATCCTTTACCATTCAATCCATTTTGAAAACTCTTATGTATCATTATTATACTTTGGGACTTCATGTAATAACTCTGATTTAAATAAATTGAATGGTAACTTTTCAAAACGTCTCATTTAGAGGTCGTTTTCTATACCTTGTGCTTTATATTGAGAAGTAGCACCCCAGTGACACTATCGTTCCGCTGCGATATTTTGGGGGTGTTACAAAGAACTTCGTGACCGAACCACTATAAATCTTGTTGTCTCGGTTTGATCTTTCCATCTCTTTTCTTTATATTTATTGATTACTTAAGTTAGTATAGTATAGTGTTCATATTGGTGTTGATTGATTTCATAAAAAATTGAATCTAAGTTTTTCAAAAGTAAGTTTTTATAACTAAAGAATAAGTCGGTAAACTATTCAACCCCCTTCTAGTTTCCCACAATTGGTATCAGAAGCCAGGTCAGGCAAGATTTTAAAGTAAATTGAATTTTAAAACTTGAATCAATCAATGGATTTCGACAAATATCATGAAGGGAAATCTATGCAAAGACCACCACTTTTTGAAACATATTGTTTTATTTATTGGAAAACAAGATTCAAAAAGTATGTGAAATCAAAAAACATTGATCATTGGCATGTTATTACCGATGGTGACTTTAAACCTATTGAAAAGGATCCGATAATTAATAAGGATCAAATTATTCCTTATGAGCAACAAAGTGACAATTTAAAAGAAAATTAGCCAAAAATGATGAGGCTAAAATGGTAATTTACAATGCTTTGCCGAAAAAGGAATTTGAAAGAATTTTTATGTGTAATACGGCAAAAGAAATTTGGAAAACTTTGTTAGTCACCCATCAAGGTAATAATCAAGTCAAAGAGAAAAAGATTGATCTTCTTGTTCAACAATATGAACAATTTTCCATTCCGGAAGATGAAACCATAGATAGTGCTTTTGCTAGATTCAATACTATTATTACTAGTCTTAAAGCTCTTGATGAAGGTTATTCTAGCAAGAACTATGTTAGGAAGTTTCTTAGGGCTCTACATCCTAAATGGAGAGCAAAGGTCACCGCTAATTAAGAGTCAAAGAATTTGGCGACACTATCTCTTCATGAACTTATAGGAAACTTAAAGGTTCATGAAATGATAATCAAGAAAGACTCTGACATTGTCAAAGGCAAAAGTGAGAAAGTTAGATCTCTAGCATTGAAAGCCAAGGAGGAGTCTAGCGATGAGGAAAACTCGTATTCTGATAGTGATGACAAGGAATATGCACTAGCGGGTAGAGACTTTAAGAAGTTCTTTAGAAGGAGAGGCAGATTTGTTAGACAACCTCGTGACGAAAAGAAGTCGTTCTCAAAGAACCGTGATGATAAGAAAGGGAAGAGTGATAGGAAATGCTTTAGATGTGGAGACCCCAATCACCTCATTGGAGAATGCCCTAAACCACCGAGATCCAACAACCAATGAGCTCTCGTAGGAGGTTCTTGGAGTGATAGCGGTGAAGATGAAGAAAAGAAGCCCAACGACGAAACATGTTTTATGGCTCAAGCTTCAAATGAGGTACATTCCGACTCTTCCTATTATAGTGATGATAATTCGTCTATAGATGATAACATTCTATATGAAGAATATAACAAATTATGTGAGGTAAGTTCTAAAATCATAACTAGAAACAAGACATTAAAAGTAACCTTACATAAACTAGAAAAAGAAATTCAAGAACTAAAAGATCAAGTAATAAGACTTGATAAAAGGATAGTATGTGATGTTGGATGCGAGTCATGTCATAACCTTAGAGTAGAAAACGTACAACTTAGGAAAATGCATTGAGAATCATCAAATTTTAGAAAGAAACTAAAGCATCGGACAACAAGTTAATCAACACAGGATATAGTGAGTATGTCGATGCGGATCTAGGATTAAATTCAAATAAAGCTTCAACAAGTAAAACAAAGCAAGTTAAATGTGATATACCTGTAAATTCTGTCAAAACAGTGGACGGAACTACTAATGGTACAGACGGCACCACTAAAATTAGTGGTACTGATAACATAAAATTGTTTCGTTATTTAAGTGTTAATTTCCCCCTTTAATGATCATCTTTTGTATCATTTTGCTAGGATATATACTCTTATTTGTTTATATTCTGTTTTCAGGGCAAAGATGAGCATTGGAACGAAAAGACGTGGATTTGGAAGGTTATCAATGAAAATATTTGAAGTATACAGAAACAATGCTAACTACGGCGTAGAGGTACTCTCTACCTACACCATAGCACCCATTTACACTGAAGACTAAAGTCAACGATGACCAAAGACCTACGGCGTAGTCAATTTATGGACTACGGCGTAGATGCGACTACGAGACTTCTACGGGCGTACCTATCATTCAAGCTACGCCGTAGATCTTCATTACAACAATTAGAAGAATTTCTGTGATCCTTGATTAAGTTACGGCGTAGTTCCTCATTTGGCTACGTTGTAGATGTGTTAACGAGAGTTTTACGCCTGTAGCAGATGATCAAGCTACGGCATAGTGACTAATTACAAGGGCTACAGCGTAGTCTAACCTAATAGCTACGCCGTAGCATAGTCGGGCACTATAAATTCCAGCCCTAATTCTGAATTTTAGATATCACTCTTTCACACTCAGAAGTCAGGAGGGAATTAGGGAGCAAGGAGGACGAAGTTCTACCAGCATACAAGTCATTTCCAAGGAAGATATTCATGCAAGAATCATAAGTTTTATCATTTATATTCTTTGTATTGAATTCATGTTTCCATTAATTATGTTTAACATTGATTTTTCTGTATTTATGAATATGAGTGGCTAAATACCTTTAGTGTTAGCCTTGTTATGAAATTGTTGTTAATATGATTTAGTTTTATCACATTAGTGTCATTTTATTTGTATACTTTCTTAGCATGTCTTAGGACACTTTTGTTTTGGTAGTATTGAGGTTTGGTAGTTCCATTGAAGCTTGGAGAATTGACCATAGGACCCATAGTGGATGAGGGTGTGTTTAGTGATAAGAATTGACCATAGGACTATCACTATTCGAGTGGAAATTTCAACGAACGACCACCTACCAAACCGATTTGCTTAAGGAATTAGGGGGGATCTAAGTTCTGACCGGCCGGATCCCGTTAGACTATTCTAAGTTAGTAGAGGTGCTTAAAGACTCTTGCACCTTGTATTTGCCAACGAACTCTTGTAATCATTAGGTTACGGAATAGGGCAAGGTGTAAGATAGGATTAGATGATTTGACCATCTAAGTCTATCGACTTGAATCCCCAGATGAAAACGATAGGATGCACTTATTAGAAAACTAGCCATAATAATAACAAGAGTAGTAATTAGGTTGACACTTCTCTCCCAACTGATTTCCTTTCGCTTATTTATTTACTTTATTGTGTATTTCATTTCATTTCATTAGTTTAAATTAATCAATCATTAAAACCCCCTTTTAAAACCAGTGACACTAGACTTAGATATCATTCGCACGTATAGCTCTTGGGACGACCTCGGCTTTACCATTAGCTATACCATACGCGACCGGGTACACTGCCCGATAGTGCATTAGGTAGACCTTAGGTAGACGAGCAATTTATAAATTTAAAACCTGGTTGGTAAATCCTGCATCAAGTTTTTGGCGCCGCTGCCGGGGAGCTATTTAGGATATTATTTAAGTCTTGTATTTTTAATTTAATTTTTAGTTTTTCACAATTTCTTTTCAAGTTTCAGGTACCATGGGTGACGTTGATATCGATACCCTCACTCTCGAAGAATATCTCGCTTTAACAAGAGAAGAACAAGGGCCTGGTTTGGTTAGGCCAGCTATTGGGGCGGATGTGCAGTTCGAGATAAAAAACCAGTTTATAAGGGAATTGCGGAAAGACCCCTTTTCGGGAAGCAAGACGGAAGATGCTCAAGAGCATATTGACAATGTTTTATACATTGTTAGTTTGTTCAACATTCCGAGAGTGTCTCATGATGCGGTCATGCTTAGAGTTTTCCCTATGACACTAACTGGTGCAGCAAAGAGATGGGTTGATAGATTGCCTGCAGGGACCGTCAACACTTGGAATCTTTTGAAAAAGCAATTCATCCAAAGGTATTGCCCTCCTTCAAGGACGGAAAAACAGCTTGAAGACATTCATAATTTCAACAGGATAGAGACGAAACATTGTAACAAGCGTGGAAAATGTACAATGATCTTCTGTATAAGTGCCCTATACACGATCTCAACAAGCAACAAATTGTGAACATCTTCTACAAAGGGATCAATATTTCTACTCGGCAAATGTTGGATTCTCAGGGGCCGATCCCTGGGATGACCCCTATTCAAGCCTTAAAGGCAATAAAAGAAATGGCGGACCACTCTCAAAAGTGGCATGATGGAGGAAGTAGTAGGAGCATTGTGGGAAGTACTAATGGTATTGCTCTTATGTTAGGAATTAAGGTTAACAGTTGAAACTGCTACATATAAGTTAGTACTGCTGGAAGATATTGAAGATTATACTGATAGTACAAAGTCAGTTAGTACGGTTGGCATTATATAGTTAGTACGGCTTATAATTTTTGTAAACGTGTAATAGATAATTATGGAAAAGATATTGTGTATATCTTATAGAGTTAGAGTTATAGTTTACTTGTACAGGAATCCTTAGTGTATAAAAGGATTGCCTAGGGTTAAGGTTTAGATATCTCTTATCGTTTTGATTCAAGGTTGTAAACCCTAGTACTAGCTAGAGTACTCGTATTATTATCAATAATAATATTGAATCGTTGAAGTATATTGTTTTCCTGTTTACTGTTCCATTCATTCATTCATACATACAAAATCTTCTAAGTGTTTACTAGTAAATTCCGCGTGCTAGTTAACATTATTCAAAGTATCTATCTAACACAAGGAGTGTGTTTAGATCCGGTCAAGTGGTATCAGAGACAGGTTTCTGATACTTTGATTTAGAAGATCTAGGAAAAACATTCAAGAAGATGGACATGGAGACACCTCAGACAACTAACATTGCTGCAAAGCTTCCAATGCTCAAACCCAATGAATTCGATATGTGGAGGCTAAGGATTGAGCAGTTCTTCCAAGTACAGGATTACACACTTTGGGAGATTATAGAAGAAGGAAATTCATTTAAACCCACAACCACCACAACAATTGTTGAAGGTAAGACTGAGACAAAGGTGCAGACCAAGCCAGTGACTAATGAAGAGAAGGCACAACACAAGAATGATGTTAAGGCAAGAAGCTTGCTACTGCTGACTATTCCCAATGATCAGTTGTTGAACTTTAGCAAGTTCAAGTGTGCTAAGACTCTCTTTGAAGCCATTGTTGCAAGATATGGTGGGAATGATGCCACCAAGAAAACTCAGAAGACCCTTCTTAAGCAACAATTTGAGAACTTTTCAGCTACAAGCAATGAGTCACTAGATCATATGTTTAATAGACTTCAGAAACTAGTGAGTCAGCTTGCTGTTCTAGGAATTGAGATACCCCAGGAAGATCTCAACTCAAAATTCCTAAGGAGTCTGCCATCAGAATGGGCTATGCATGTAGTAGTCTGGAAAAACAAGCCAGATATTGATTCTATGAATCTGATGGATCTCTATAGCAACTTTAAGATTGTAGAACATGATGTGAAGAAGTCTGCTGGATCAAGCTCAAGCTCAAGCTCTGGGAATTTGGCCTTTGTGTCAACTCCCAGTACCTCAAGCCAAGCAGATGAAGTGCAAGTTGCTGGAGCAGTTGGTACTGCTAATGCTAATATTGGTACGGCTAATACCTCAAGCAGTACTCATGGACTTCTGGATGAGAATACCTATTGTGCTTTCCTTACTACACAGCACAATGGTACTATGTTGACTCATGGAGATCTTCAAGAGATAGATGAAGATGACATGGAAGAGATGGATATCAAGTGGTAGCTCTCTCTTCTTAGCATGAGGGCTAAGAGATTCTTGAAGAAGACTGGCAAGAAAATAATCATAAACAGCAATGATGTGGCTGGAAATGAGAAAGGAAAAGATTGAGTGCTATAACTGCCACAAGATGGGTCACTTCTCTAGGGAATGCAGGAAGCCCAGACAGCAGGATTCAAGGAACAAGGGTTATGAAGGAAAGTCCACAGGATCAAGAGTTGTGGAGGTTACAGACTCGAGCTCAAAGGCCATGGTTGCCATTGATGGCTTAGGGTTTGACTGGAGTTACATTGCTGAGGAGGAAGCATCTACATAAATTGCTCACATGGCTTTCTCAGTTCTGAGGTACAAGTTTCTAAGTGTTCAAAATCTTGTGATGCATTAAAAGAATTAGAAACTCTTAGGAAAAGATATGATGAACAGAGGTTAGAGCTTAATCAGACCAGTTTTAACTTAGCAAATCATAAAAGGGCCTTAGGTGTACTAGAAGAACATATAGTTCACTATAAGGAAAATAAGTCTACCTTTAGTGATACTGTAGCTGTCCTTAAGAGAGACTTAATGCTTAAAGATGATGAGATTAGTGTG
Source organism: Artemisia tridentata subsp. tridentata (assembly GCA_021014915.2). NCBI lineage: Eukaryota > Viridiplantae > Streptophyta > Magnoliopsida > Asterales > Asteraceae > Artemisia > Artemisia tridentata. The sequence goes on from CP139503.1 coordinate 96,271,159, forward strand.
TTGAAACATGAGCTGGATCAGGTTAAGATAGCCAATCAGAACATTCAAATGACTGTTGACACATTAGAATTTGCAACTAAAGGTGTCAGTAGAATAACTGAGTGTCAAATATTAAACAAAGCTAAGTTAGGCCTAGGGTACAAATCAGTTCCACCTCCCTATAGAGGAATTCCAACACCCCCAGGCATAGACCTAGAACACATAGGACTCCTTCAATTTCAACTTCCTGAGCTTAAATATGGTCCTCAACTTAGAAAGGAAGTAGTTGATAAACCTGTGTATAAGAGTGCAAGTGATGCCTCACTTTCTGAGGATAAGGTGTCCTCAGCTAAGGACTCAGATGCTCCAACCATAGAGGACTGGACTTCTGATGATGAGGATGATCAGGCTGTGGTGAAGCCTGTTAGTGTTAAGGTAGAGGAACCAAAAGTTCCAAAGTTGGTTAAAACTGAGACTGTTAGGCCTAAATCTAATGCTAAACCTTTTAGACCAACAGTTAAGTATGCAGAAATGTATAGAACCACAAACAAGCCCAGAGGTAACCAAAGGAATTGGAACAACCTCAAGTCTCACCAACTAGGTGATGACTTTGTCTCTTATAGGAAAGCTTGTTACTCTTGTGATAGCTTTGACCATCTTGCAGCTTTTTGTCATAAACGGGTAAGAGGGTATACAAACCAAAGTATGAGCCTAGAAAGACCTCAACCTCTTCCTAGGAATGATAGAATGATACCCAGATCAGTTCTTTTAAAGTCTGGCCTAAGACCAATTCAAACTGCTAGACCAGCAGTTCACACTGTCAGACCAATTAGACCTGTTCACCCAAGACCAACAGTTCAAGGTGCAAAAACAGCTTTTAAACCAGCACCAACAACTGTTAAAAGACCCTTTTATCACAAAGCAGTGGTAACTAATCAAGTTTGGAAACCCAGAGTGACAACTGCAAAGCCAGCAGTTCATACGGATAAAAGAGTGGTTAGTACTGGTGTTAATAATAACACTGCTAAGGGACATATGGGTACTGGAGTAAGTGCATCAGCATGTTGGGTATGGAGACCTATCAAACCCAATGGTGCTAAGATTGTTTTAAAAAGGATGAACTATGTTGATGCTAGAGGGAAGCCTAAGTCTGTAATGGCTTGGGTACCACAAGGAAATTAATTTTTCTTGTTATGTGCAATGTTAGTCATATGTTTATATATTTTGAGACAAGTGCTTTGCATCTTGTTTCTTTGTTTTTGGACTAACAATTGCAGGATTGGATGAAAAGCACCAAGGAATTACAAGTTCTTTCTGTTTTGCACTGAATGGTGATTTGGAGCTCAGTGTGTGATCTTTGCACACAACAAATGGTTATTGGTTCACCATGTCTAACCCACATAAGAACCAACTAGTCCAGAGCAAACGGTTTCTGGTAAAGACTTCTCAAATCCGTTAATGGTTGACAATTTACCAAATATTGTATGGTCATCAGCTCACCATATCTAACTGTGAAGAGTTGGCTAGTCCAAAGCAAACGGCTATTGGTAAAGACATATCAAATCCGTTGATAGCTGATAGTTTGCTAAAAACTATACATGAGCAATGTTATTTTAACCTTTAAATTCATACGGCTCAGTAAAATTTTCTCGAACAGTTTGTACGGCTAGTGCAAAGTTAGCACGACTCAACTAGCCGTTGTAAAAATGTGTCAGTAACTAATTTTATAGCCGTGGGGTAAAACCGTTACTCGTAGCATACTTATAGGGATTTTTCTCAAAGATAATTATCTTTTTACCATAAATTTATTTATTCTATTTCCCAAGATAATTTATCTCTTACGCAAAATTCGCAAAACCCTAACAGTATCTATAAAAACCCAATTGGCGTGCAAAGTTCTTCAATTCCACTCTAAACGATCATCTTATTGCTATAATCTTTCACAAAACATCACTAAAATGGCTAACTTGGATTTTGTTAAGACTCACAACCAGGTCGCGTTTCTAGAGAAAACAGAGGAAGGAGATGGACCAAGATTTTATGAGATTGTGGATTTTCTAAACCACTCTCATATAAGGTATGCTTTAACTGTCTCTCCTACTCTTTATGTCTCTCACATTACACAGTTCTGGCAGAATGCTACTGTCTTGACTAGTGAAGATGGAGACTTAGAAATCCATTCTAAAGTGGATGGCATACTTTTTGTTGTTACCGAGTCTGCACTTAGGAGACATCTTAAGTTGCAAGACTCAGATGTTATCATCAATATGCTAAAAACTAAAATTTGGGAAGAACTTTCCAAAATGGGGTATGACACATCCAACCAAAAATTTACTTTTCAAAAGGGATGTTTCTCCCCACAATGGAGATTTTTGATTCATACTCTCTTACATTGCTTAAGTCCCAAAAAGGCAGCTTGGGAGCAATTCAGTAGCAATATTGCTATTGCTCTCATTTGTCTATCAACAAATAAGGTTTTTAACTTTTCAAAATTTATTTTTGAGAGTATGGTAGCAAATTTTAACAGCAAAACAAAGTTTCTTATGTACCCAAGATTTGTTCAAACTCTTTTGAATAAGAAAAAGAATATGCTTAAGAAACCAACAGAAACTTTTGCTACTCCTAGCCTGCAATCAAAAGTTTTTCAAAACATGGCTATGGCTAGTAGACTTTTCAAAGGGGTAGAAATACCTTTGTTTCCTGAAATGCTTCAAACTGCAGTGGGTGAAGGGTCAGTCCAACCAACTGATCCCCATCACACATCCATTCCAGTTCCTGAGAGAAACCAACAACCCCCAATTCACACCACTTATAGGAGAAGGGAGACACCTAATCTAACTAGAGTGGCTACTGGATCCTTGCCCCATGATTCACCTCTCCTAGCAGGTTACACAGCTAGAAGTGATGAGGGTAGCTCTTCATAAACTGAATTGATGGAATTATGTACCAAATTGTCTTCTAAAGTAGAATCTTTGGAGGAGGAGCATAGAAGTCACAAGGTTAATTTTGCCAAAGTCTACACCAAGCTAACTCTTAGGGTGCAGAAGCTGGAAGATCATCTAAAGAGGAAAAGGGATAGAGCAATATTGGATGAGGATTCTTCAGATGATGACTACTCATATGACATAAATGATGATGGTGGTGATTCTCCCGAACAGGGGAGGAAATCAGGTAAAGGCAAGGGGGATTGTTCAAAAACTCAGGGGAGGCAAGATGAAGGTGTTAGTGAACAGATTGGCATGGATACTGGTGAAGCAGATGATATGGATGTAGAAGAACATATAAATCAGGTAAAGGCAAGGGGGATAGTTTGAAAACTCAGGGGAGGCAAGATGAAGGTGTTAGTGAGCAGATTGGCATGGATACTGGTGAAGCATCTGATACGGATGTAGAAGAACAGCCTCAACAAACTCTAGAATCTGTTGAGAAAAAACAAACAGTTCATACGGGTGAAGCAGTACAAACGGTTGAGACAGAGCAAGCAACCGTACTAACTGTTGGTTCACATTCAGGTACTGCTGATGAAGAGTATGAAAGAAAAAGAGCAGCTAAGGGAAAGAAGCCAATGACACCTAAAGAAGCTGAACAAGAACAAGAGAGACTCAAGAAAGTAAAGCCTAGAACTCAAGCACAGATAGAGTTTGATGAAGAAGTTGCAAGGAAACTGCTAGAAAAAGATCAAGCAGATGAACAAGCTCAGATAGATCTTGATGCAGAATTAGCAAGAAAGATGGCTGAGGATGATGTGCAGAATATAGCTGAGTTCATGGATAGAACAAGGTTAGAAAAGGTAGCTTCCAGTGCAGAAGTTGATCAAGAGCAATTCAATGAGCAGCTTCAATATTTGCTAGATTCAGACTTAATTGTGAGAGCTCAAGCTGTGATGATTCTTAAAGATAAGAAGTTTAGTGAAGAAGAAAAGTCAAAGAAGCTTACAAGCTTTAACCTGACAAAGAACAGAGAAGTAGCATGGAATGATCTAATGCAGAAGATTAGAGATAGGCAAAAGGCAGGTTACAAGACAAAGATGCCTACAAAGAAGGAGCAGATCAGTTTTATGAAAAGCTACTTAAAGAATCAAGCAAAATGGAAGAAGAGTCACTTTAAAGGAAGAAAAGATGCTGAAGTTGAACAAGCTTATTATGAAGCTTGTGCTAGGCTGAACACACAAATTGAAAGGGATACCACAAAAGGAAAGAAAAGAGATGCAGAAGGTTTAGAATCTGATGCAGCAAAGAAACAGAAGAAGGGAGCTGAAGGATTATCAGATGAACACCTCAAGAGTATGCTAGTTGTGATCCCTGAATCCACAAACATCAAACCTTTACAAGCAAAACATCCAATCATAGGCTGGAAGGTATTTACAGAAGGAAGAATGAAAGGATGGGAAATTATGAGAGTTGGTGGAATCACTGAAAGGTACAAGCTTTTTGAAGATTTACTCAAAGGTTTTGATAGGGAAGATTTAAATCAATTGTGGAAGTTGGTACGAGAAAAATTCAGAGTTGCAGATCCATTGGAAGACAAAGATAAAGAACTCTGGGTGCAACTGAAGAGAATTTATGAACCAGATGGAGGAGAATCAATGTGGAGATTTCAAGCATAAGTTAAGGATGTCACTTGGAGATTATTTGATACATGTGGAGTGCACAGAGTGTCTACCAAGGATGGAATAGAGATTTATATGTTGGTTGAAAAGGAATATCCACTCAGACCAGTTGTGTTGATGGCTATGATATCAATAACACTTACAATTGAAGAAGAGTCTGAGATGGCAGATGAGCTATTCAGAAAGATAGTTACACGTGCAGAACAAGTAAAAGCTGGATCTAAGAGACTTACTGGTTAGTGTTTGGAAGAATCCCCCTGATCAAAGGAGATGAAGCTTAATTCGAAGAAACTTAGTGATTTGCACAGAAATCATAAGTTTAGAGGAGGATTGTTAGGAATTAAGGTTAACAGTTGAAACTGCTACATATAAGTTAGTACTACTGGAAGACATTGAAGATTATACTGACAGTACAAAGTCAGTTAGTACGGTTGGCATTATATAGTTAGTACGGCTTATAATTTTTGTAAACGTGTAATAGGTAATTATGGAAAAGATATTGTGTATATCTTATAGAGTTAGAGTTATAGTTTACTTGTACAGGAATCCTTAGTGTATAAAAGGATTGCCTATGGTTAAGTATTAGATATCTCTTATCGTTTTGATTCAAGGTTGTAAACCCTAGTACTAGCTAGAATACTCGTATTATTATCAATAATAATATTGAATCGTTGAAGTATATTGTTTTCCTGTTTACTGTTCCATTCATTCATTCATAAATACAAAATCTTCTAAGTGTTTACTAGTAAATTCCGCGTGCTAGTTAACATTATTCAAAGTATCTATCTAACAAAAGGAGTGTGTTTAGATCCGGTAATCTTATTACCAATAAACTTAAAAGTTTAGGCCGAGACATGAAGAAGCTTAAGGAGAACGTGCATGCTATCCAGCTAGGATGCGATAATGGAGAAGGAGCTAAGGTAACTAAAGACTGCAAATCTAAAGAGGATGTAAAACGAGTAGAAGAAGCCAAGTATGGAGAGGCTAGTAAACTATTTCAAGGGCTAGGAAATGGAGCTCTATACCGAGTAGGACCTCAAGGATATTACACTAGGATCGACAACCGACCCTCGTATGAAAACAGAAAACCTAGTCTTGAAGAATTTGTCAATAAGCATATCGAGGAATCTTTAAAAAAGAATGAAAAGTTCCAAGAATGGATGAACAAAATGAAGGAGGACACAGAAAGGAACTTACGAAATCAAAATGCCGCAATTAAGAACCTTGAGATTCAAATTGGGCAATTAGCCAAAAATGTCCAAGCAAGGAAATCCGAAGCCACTTTAGAAGAAGGCAAGGCCCTCTTTACACAAGAGGAGAAAGAAGAAGCCCAAACTATTTCTAACATTGTTAACGAATTTTGTGGAGTTAATTATTTGCAGGAAAATGAAGGAAGTAGTACATACGGAAGGATGCCTTGCCAATTGCCGGAAAAGGAGCCCAACCCAAGAAAGTTTCTGCTGCCATGTACAATCGGTAATTTTAATATGTATGCTTTGGTTGATCTAGGGGCTAGTGTTAATATGATGTCTTTTTCATTGTTTAAAAATTGAATCTTATTAACCTTAAGGAAACAACAGTTATGGTTGAAATGGCAGACATGTCTAGAATAACACCTAAGGGAATAGTTGATAATGTATTACTAAGGATTAACAAATTTTTATTCCCTGGTGACTTTTTAGTTATTGACATGATTGAGGGACAAAATAATAATATAATTCTTGGAAGACCATTTTTAGCCACATCACATGCAAACATAAAAGTTTTTAAAAAAGAAACCACTTTAGAACATGGTAAGGATAGGATTACATTTAATCATAATGGATCTTTAAAATCTATCAATACACCTCTAGAAGAAGTTTGCATGATTAGGGCTGCTAATGAAGTTGGTTCTCCTGGAAGATTGGATATCTACACTAAACCAATTTTGTGTGGTTCGGGATCATGTGTGGAATATAACTTTAACCAAACCGGGGAAAAGAATGTTGGTTATTCCCAGCAGGTTCAGGATAGACATGACCGGATAATGGACAGAGTTGCAGACGAAAGATGTCCCATCTTAAAAAGCCATTATTGTAATCCAATAATAATGGTTAATGAGGGATCTGAACAAGCTTGGTCATCCTGCAATCCTTTCCGTAACAAATGTGACGAGGGAGATAACGGGGAACTTGACAACAGCCAAAGAGCCCATTTGGAATGGACGTGTTTTTATGGGATAGAAAGATGCGATATTGAGTTCGGGAATTTGTCTTTTCAAGAATGGTATAAAGTTAGGTTTGGAAATACCATAATTACCGAAGAAGTGATAAAAAGTTTCTAAAGGGACTTTGACAATTATCACTTGACCCTTGCACTTGAAATGGAAGACTCACTAGAGGAATGCCCAATTCGTTGCTCCGAAAGATCTTTGAAGGAAAAGGTTTACTCAGCCGAAATGGGAGAATATTCAAAGAGCACTTTTCTTGATGACCAACATGAAGATGATCAGTATTTCAAGATGAAATGCATTGATCATGACAAGGAACTTAAGGGACACAATTTTTCGTTTGATGAATGGCTAAGAAGGAGGTTCGGGACTACAAACATCGATAAGAAAACTAAACTTAAGGAGTTCGTGGAATGGATGATTGATAGCTATTCAGATGATTTCGAAGTACCCAATGGGGATGATGATCCCTACAGTAGAAGTTTTGATACGTTCAAGCTTGAGTTCGAAAGAGAAGTATTACAATTCTTAGACGAGTATGGACTTAAAAATGGGCTAAAATGATACATGCTTCAGGACATTTGGGAGAAATGTGAAAGAACCTCCAAGAAAGGGCGAACATTTTGGCATGAAGTCGAATTAGAGGCAATGGAAGTACATGGTTGTCAAATTGAAGGGATTAATTATGACCCACCAGAAGTCAAGCTTGAAACCTTTAAAGTGCGTAGATACACTATTAAGGGAGTAGGAAGCATCATAAGTGTTGATAGGACTATTGAAAAACAACTTCCAGTGGGATGAATGAATTGAGAGAAATTCAAAAGTTTGATCAAGGAAGAAATGAACACCAACTTGGTGTGGGACCTACGGACTAACCATGGCCTTGAGTCTAACTTAAAGACTCGTTTATAAACAAAGGTGCTTTTTCGGGAGACAACCCGAATTATCCTTTTTCTTTTCCTTTTTATAAGTATAGTTGGTTTGGTATGTTTTGTTGTAAATTTCTGTAGGGAATGGAGAAAGATAGACGGTAGAGGAGCTGGATTTGGAGTTTTCACTCCAGGAATTTGCCTCAGAAAATATCTACGGCGTAGCTCCATATATGACTACGCCGTAGTATCTTCCAAGTGTCAGACATTTGTCAGGTTTCATTGCCTACGGCGTAGTTCTCCATTATCACTACGCCGTAGCTTTCTCCTGTACCAATTAAACTTTAAATCTTTTTATAACAAACATACTTTAACTTTGTATTAGTTTTTAAATGAACTTTGTGGGTGTGTTCACTGTAAACCCTCACAAGACTTCACTCGTCCACTTGGGACACCAAGTGGTTTAAAAGGCTTGTTGCATACGCTAAATGCAACCGTGATTCCTACAAAAGTGAGTTAGGATTTCTATTTTCGTTTATTTTTCTTTTTAGATTTTATGCTTTTAGTAGTAGCATGATTTCAGGGATATGAAGTTTGTTCCTTAGGCGAAGTGAAGGCACGTTTTCTCAAACATGATCCTTCTAACATTTTCAAGAACAGATTTCAGGGAAGTTCTCGTTCCAATTCTACTAATCTCCTTTATATCTATTGCTTATTTGAGTACAAAAGGGACTTTGTACATTTTAAGTGGGGGGACGGGAGTAGAATTATAACTTGAACTTTATTTTCCCCATTTTTCGAGTTTATTTTGAAAAATTATGCCATTTTTAAAATTTTTACATGTTTTTTCGAACCTAACTAGAATAGACCTTAGCCGAGCACATTTAACCCATAATTTTCATGGTGAGGTTTAGCCTTTTAAGTTTCCCCTGATTTACCCCAAATCCACCAAAATATGAGTGTGCCGATAGTTTGTAAACTTTAGAACTTGGCCTTTACATCATTTCGAGACCATAGACGAGTAGTGTGTTGAGTTTACTAGATAACACTTGGAAGAAACTTTTTGAGAAGGCAATATTTTAGGATTATCACTCAAATAGCCTATATGTGTGCGTTTATCGATTAGTCACATTGACTCTTCGACCCCCGTGTTTAAACCCTTTTGTTGCACTCACCTTTAGTGCAAGATACCCTTAGATACACCCTTTTGAGCCTATCCTTTCGTTTCATACCCATCTAATTATTGTTTCTGTTAGCATTTATATTTTGTTAGAAAGTGATGGTCATTTGTAATTGTTTTAATTAGTGTGTCGTGTGGTATGGTCAAGTCATGTAAAGGCTTGTGTTGGACTTTGTTTAAGAATGTTCAAATAATATAACAAAAGCCCAAGTCCAACACAAGCCCACCGCAAAGCCATTTAGGGCAATAAAGGCTTCACCTCACTATATATACCACACATCTCTCATTTTCATGTGTGCCTCTTTAGTATTGTCTAGGTGTGAGAGTGTGTGTGTGTGTGTTTTACTTTTGTAAGTTCTCTCATGGTATTAATGAATCATTCGACCCAAAGTATTTCATACGCCTCATCTCTCATCTATTCTTTACTTTCTTAGTTAGAGTGTCACGTATTTTTAGAGTAGTATTTAATAGTTTTAGTTTGTATTGATAAGTGTTGGTTCGAATAGAAAACTTAGTTTTACAAGTGGTATCATAATCTCCAAACAAAGTTGTAGGTATAGTTTGTGTGTCACTTTTTATTCAAGATCTACTAAAAGTTGCGTATTTTTCTTTAAAAGTCGTTAGCCTTTAATTAGTTTTTGAGTTTTACGTATAAAAGGTTCAACCTTTTGTGGTTTTTGTGCGTATTGGATAAAAAAGTTAGTAGCTTTTTGAGTTTATGTGTGTTTATAAGGAAAAAGCCACAAGCTTTTTGTTGTTTAAGTGAAGTTTTTGTAAAAAGGTTCTAGCTTTTTAGTTTATCGTGGGATTTTTTGAAGTTTTGATCAAAAAAGAGTGCATCAAAAGGTTCAAAGCTTGTGTTCGAATCTTCATTGGCCACGGATTGGATTTTATTGCGTTTCTTGTATAAGAAAAGTAATAAAATCAAGCTTCTCAACATCGTGAAAATATCCAATCCTTGTACAAGGATTGCGATAAGTAAGGGTTTATCGCAAATCAAATTGCGACAAAAGAGGGTTTGTCGAAATTGGATCTTGCCAGTTTTATCGCAAATCAAAACGGTGCCTTCTATCGCAATTCAAAAGTGTGATTTTTATCGCAAATCAATTTCGAAAGAATTATCGAAGTTGGTCTTTGACTTTTATCGCAATTGAAAGCCTGTGTTATCCGATAACTTTATCGCAAATCAGATCTCGGACAGCTTATTGCAAACTGATCTCGGACAGAACTAAACTTTTGGATTTTGGCTGATTTAGTCCCCACTTTTTCAGCAGCTTTGAGAACTTTCAGAATTGGCAGTTTCAGTCCCTCGTAATCTATCTAAACGTTTTCCAAGTTAAATAACTTTTATAGATTTGATTCGAACGTGATTTCTTCAACACCAAAAGTGAACTCGGTATTTCGCACTTGTATAAGTGTGTAAAATACTTCGACAATCAGATATCTACTCTCTTGTACAAAAGTGTTAGATTGTTTATATATAAATTACATATTTATATAAATTAGATAACTTTCTATCTAAATTGAAATTTTGCCATAATTTGTATAAATTTTGGTCAAATTGAAATTTCTATAGAAATTGTCATTTTATCTAAATTGTAACTTACATAACTTTTGTCGAATTTGTGAACTTTTGATCTTGTCTAAATTATAGTCTAGTCAAATTTAGTAACTTTATTTAAATTGTTTCGTTTATCTAAATTGTAACTTCAACAATCATCAACAACAAACCAAGGCTTCACAACAAACATCAAAGTTTAACCTTCAACAACCACAACACCTATTTCTTTGCAACGATCCTGAGTCAATCAACCTTATCATGCAACAACATCAACAATGACAAATCAACAAGATATTCATGCAGCCGGTGCTGAAAACCGTCCTCCAATGCTTGAGAAAGGTAGTTATCTTCCATAGACAAGCCGTATCCTTCGATACATGAAAACCAAACCTAATGGACAAGGCAAACTCTTGATTAACTCCATCCAAAAAGGTCCATTCAAGCCTCGTCAGGTTCAAGAACTGGGTAATCCAAATTCAGTACCTCCCCTTCCACCAACCTTTCGTGATCAAAAGGAAGAGGAATACACAGCAGATGATTGGAAACAAATTGAAGCTGATGACTTAGCCATGCACTTAATTCAACTTGGTTTACCACAGGAAATATTTTGTGCTGTTGACAGTTGTGAAACTGCTTATGATATGTGGGAACGAGTTCGAAGGCTTTGTCATGGTACGGAAATTGGACAACAAGACATTGAAAACAAACTTCTAACTCCCGGCTGAACCAATTGAATCCTACTACACAAGGTTTTGCACTATCATGAATGAACTCATCAGGAACAAGTTGGCTCCAAGGCAAATTGTTCAAAACATCAAGTTCATCAACAATCTACCAGAGGAATGGGGACGATATGTCACAATCGTTAACCAAACAAAGAATCTTCATGAGGTGAACTATGATCAACTGTATGACTTTTTGAAACAAAACCAGAAAGAGGCAGATGAAGTTAGGAAAGAGAAGCTAGCCAAACAACATGATCCTCTAGCATTGATTGCTCAAGCACCAACACCTTCAACAGTGAATACACAACCATCATCATCAACTCCCACTCACAACTACATGCAACAACAATACGTTCCTCAAACCACTGTCATTCCGCAACAACCATTCTACCCACAAGAACAACAAGTTATCCCACAATACCAAGAACAAGATTTCACTGACAATGATGATAGTGCTGCTTTATCCCAAGCATTTACTCTTCTATCAAAGGTATTCCAAGGACGCTATTCCACACCAACCAACAACAACCAAAGGATTTCATCGAACACTCGCAACAGGCAGATTGCACAGCCGAGTTTCAACATGGGTAATCAAGGACAAAATGGTTGGAGTTTATGGGAATCAGCAAGGATATGCTACAGGGTTTCAGATGGGTAATCAAGGGCAGTATGCAGGAAATCAGATGGGTCAGTATGCAGGGAATCAGATGGGTCGAGCTGTTGGAAATCAGAGGGGTCAGAATGTTGGGAATCAGAATGTTGGTAATCAGTTTGGGAATGTTGCTGCTCTAGTTGCTAGGAATGTTGGAAATGTGAATCAAGGGAATATGAAGTGTTTCAACTGTCAAGGAATTGGCCACATGGGAAGAAACTGTCCCACCAGGCCAAAGAAGCAAGACTTGGAGTATCTTCAGAAAGCAGTACTCTTAGCTCAGAAGCAAAAGGCAGGGTTTCAGTTGAATGATGAGGAGCATGACTTCATGGCATTGATGGATGATATGGAAGACTTGGAGGATATCGATGCCAACTGCATTTTCATGGCTAATCTTCAGGAGGTTAAATATGACACGGACACTGATGCACCTCCTACTTATGATGTCAATGTGATATCTGAGGTACCACCATATGCTACATGTCACAATAATGAAATGTTTGATATGTCACCTCAGAATGAACAGCATCCTGCGACTCCTAATCTCACTTACAATACATATATGGACTCCCCAAGTTGTAGCAATACTACTTTGGCTACTCCAGATATGGATCCTAATGGAGGCTTCGAGTCACAGCATACTGAGAATGAAGAGGAAACACGTGCTTTATTTGAATCATTATTGAATAACTGTAGTATAGAAATTGAAAAGGTCAAAAAGATCAATCGCGATGTTAAGGCCGCGAATGAGAAATTGACCGCTGAGCTTGAGAGATATAAGGTTAATGAACAAGCTTTTGAATTTAATAACAAACGACAGTCTGAACTTGAAACTGGTTATAGAGATTCTATGTTAAGGGAGAAACATTTGCAAATCAAATACGACACTCTCGATGTCAAGTTGAACATGGTCATTCTGCACAAACAAGTAATTTGCTAATTAATGATCCAAACCCGATTTTACATACAATGAAGAAAATGGCTATCGGTTGTGAAAACCCTTATTATCTCAAGAAAGCTCAGAAGAATCAGAATGTGTTATATAATGGTAATGTGCTAAATGATAATCATGACCCTCCCGAAGTTCGGGATTCTTATGAAACGATTGAGCTCGCCGAAGAGAGTCGTGTTAAAATGACCCAAAAGAACCCAGATATCAGACCAATTGATTACAATAAGCTTAATGCAATTTCTGGGGTTCTTGAGGTTAAAAAGGAGTCACCAATGTTTTTCAAAAAACCAGTTGCTGTCGCAAAAAGAAGAGTCGTTTCAAATCATCTTTCTAAAATCGAACAAATATTCTCTAAAAACACTTGTCACACAAGTGAAGGTAGACAATATTTGGATGATCTTAAAAGGAGAGTTTAAAACACTTCAACTGACTGTGGCATCCAAAATGAACAATATTAAGAATGATTGGTTTCAAAGTTTTCATACAGAACAGAAAAAGATGTTTGAAAAAGACATAATTCCTCCACTATCTGTAATTTATGCGTTAGTGCTGAATGTTGAAAGAACTTTTCTGAATGAAATAGCCGACTTTGTCAAGGACCACAAATCCCTGGTGAAGAAAGCTAATGAAAACATTGAACACATAAAAGTTTTGGAAAAACATAATGACATTCTCTTCGAAGTAGCTCTCTCGACCGATATTATGTCCATTATTTATCAAACATATTCTTTAGAGGATGATGAAACACTTAGGGCTGAGACTTCTCAAATTGTGTTAAAATATGAAAATGCGCTTGCTAAGTTAGAAAAGGAAAATATAACATATTTTAAACAATTAGATCAGAAAAAGGAAGAGTGCAAGTATGACAAACTGTCGTATGAACGTTCTTATAAGAGCTTGAAAAAGGAAATAGATCAGTTGAAGTCTCAGCTAGAGAGTCTAAAAAGGAAGGGTGAAGAATCTAAGGATAAACAGGATGTAAGACCAAAAATGTCTATTTCAACACCCTTGCCTAAGGATAATGTGAAAGGAAAAGAGAAAGCTGTTGTCGAAACACCAAATGTGATAGCACCTGGCCTTTATAGGATTAGTACCACTATTGCGTCTACCTCTACATCTCAAACATCTAGGGCGATAGACAAAAATTGTTAAGGAAAATCCAAAAGAGACTAGGAATGCTAAAACTAATTCATTGGACAACAAGATAAATCCTAATGCGTGTGACTTACCTTCTACAGGAGTAGAAAGTTCCTCTAGGAGCAGTAGACTAAAGCCTAGGAGCAATACAAGGAACAATAGAGTCTCGCCTGCATCTAAGAGTGAAGGCAAGAATAAAACGGAAGAAGTAGAAGAACACCCTAGGACTTTATCGCTTTCTAATAAGAAACATATGTCATCTGGATGTAATGTTAAGAACACTATTTCTAGTGCATGTAATGACTCTGTTTGTTTAATGTACGAGAAATTTTTGTCTGAAAATGTTTGTGATGATATTGTTTCTGAATCTGTGAATGTGATGCCTGCTAAGAAAGATGTGCCTTCAGGAAATAGTGCTAAGACTAGATATATCAAAAGACTTATTGCAAAAGCTAGGTCAACATCTAGTAACCTATTGCCTAAGGACCACCTTAAGTTTTGCACATGGAAACCAACGGGTAATATGATTACACATAAAGAAGGCAATGTAGAAATTGTTCCAAAAGAAAAAATAGAAACCTTGTCTAAATGTGATTTACCTGTTACTTCTAACCCCCTGGAACCAAATGTTAAACGGTTTCCATATACAAAACCATCTGTTCTTTGCAGGTCATTGAAATTTATCTTTGGATCATCGACTCAGGTTGCTCCAAGCACATGACCGGGAATCTGAAGCTGCTGATCAACTTTGTATGGAAGTTCATGGGAACAGTCCGGTTTGGAAATGATCATGTAGCAGCTATTCTGGGCTATGGAGATCTTCAGTTCGGGAATTTCTTAATCACTCGGGTTTACTACGTCGAAGGGTTGGGACACAATCTATTTTCAGTCGGGCAGTTTTGTGATGCAGATTTAGAGGTTGCATTTAGAAGGAATACTTGCTTCGTTAGGAACTTGATTGGAGATGATCTCTTAACCGGAAATCGTGGAACCAATCTCTATGCTATCGACATTAACCAAATGGCCTCTTCATCACCAATTTGTCTCATGACAAGAGCTGACGAAACTAAGTCCTGGTTGTGGCACAGACGTCTATCACATCTCAACTTCGACACCTTAACCAATCTTGCCAAAGACAACATCGTCACCGGTCTCCCTAAATTCAAATACACCAAAGATCACTTATTTCCATCCTGTGAGCAAGGCAAAAGCAAACGGGCAACATATAAACCTAAAACCGTACCCAGTTCGGTCGATAAGTTACATTTGTTGCATATGGACTTATGTGGCCCAATGAGAGTTGAAAGTATCAATGGGAAGAAGTATATTCTTGTGATCGTCGATGACTATTCAAGATATACATGTGTAAAGTTTTTGAGGTCAAAAGACGAAGCACCAGGCATTATCATCACCTTTCTGAAGCGTATTCAAGTTCTACTTCAAGCTCCAGTTAGGATTGTAAGAACTGACAATGGCACGGAATTCACTAATCAGGAGTTAAGAACATATTTTGAAGAAACTGGAATTACTCATCAGACATCAGCTGTTAGAACTCCACAGCAGAATGAGGTAGTTGAAAGAAGAAATCGAACACTTGTGGAAGCTGCTCGCACAATGTTGATTTATTCTAGTGCACCGTTATTCTTATGGGCTGATGCTGTTAACACTACTTGTTTCACTCAAAACCGATCCCTAATCCATCCAATATTCAATAAAACCCCATATGAATTAGTGAACAACAGAAAACCCGATATCTCTTACCTTCATGTATTTGGCACTTTGTGCTATCCTACGAACGACAGAGAGGATCTGGGAAAACTGAAAGCTAAGGGTGATATTGGAATCTTCATTGGTTATTCAGAAAACTCGAGGGCATTCAGGGTGTATAATAGAAGAACTAAAGAAGTAATGGAGACAATGAATGTGAAGTTCGACAAGATTTCACAAATGGCTTCTGAGAGACTCGCTCTAAAACCCGCGCTTAACCCGATGGTTTCTAATCATACAGGATTAGGACCCGCTCCAAACAGTCAAACTTCTGGACATATTAGTTCAGGACTCGTACCCCAAGGAGCTCAATCAACTACCTCCGACAAACCAACAAATCAAGAACTGGATAATTTCTTTGAGTTTATGTATGATGAATACTATGGTGGAGCTTCGACAAATGCATCACAACAACGTTCCGCTGCACCCGCTCAAAATCCTCAACCACCACCACCACCACAAGATGCATCAACAACATTCGAAGCCGACACACCAACTCCATCAACATCATCTACATCTACTCCATCAACTCCAGTAATTGAGATTGTTTTACCAAGAGTTGATGAGCAAACCCAAAACCACGATTCGCCAATTCAAGAAGAACCAAACCAAAACAATGCTGTGTTAGAAGAAGAAGAACCATTCGAAAACCCATTTGCAACAGATTCTGCTGAATCATCTTCTAGGT
This sequence comes from Artemisia tridentata subsp. tridentata, assembly GCA_021014915.2. NCBI lineage: Eukaryota > Viridiplantae > Streptophyta > Magnoliopsida > Asterales > Asteraceae > Artemisia > Artemisia tridentata. The sequence continues at coordinate 96,287,487 of CP139503.1, forward strand.
TACATGAACCATCTAACACACATTTGTCAAATCCAAGGTACCCTTCTACGTTACAGTGGACTAAAGACCATCCAATAGAACATGTCATTGGTGAACCTTCAAGGCCAGTGCAGACGAGAAAACAACTCGCCACCGATTGTGATATGTGTATCTACGTCTGCTCCGTCAGTTTCAAAGAACCAAAGAACATTCGGGAGGCAATGGAAGATAATTCATGGATTGAAGCGATGCAGGAAGAACTTCTCCAATATCAATTACATGACACTTGGGATTTAGTGCCGAGACCAATCAACAAACTCGTCATTGATCTTAAATGGTTATGGAAGAACAAAAAGGATGAAGAGATGACTGTCATTCGCAACAAAGCTCATCTCGTGGCCAAGGGTTTCAGACAAGAAGAGGGAATAGATTTTGAGGAGTCATTCGCGCCAGTAGCAAGGCTTGAGGCAGTCAGGATTTTCTTAGCTTAGGCCGCTCACAAGAACATCACGGTCTATCAGATGGATATCAAGACGGCTTTCTTGAATGGAACTCTGAAAGAAGTAGAATACGTGAGTCAGCCAGATGGATTCGTTGACAAAGATCACCCCGACTACGTCTACAAGCTAAAGAAAGCAATCTATGGTTTGAAACAAGCCCCAAGGGCGTGGTACGACGAATTATCATCTTTCCTACTTCTTAATCATTTCACCAAAGGAACAATAGACCCGACCTTGTTCACCAAAAAGTTTAAAGATGACATTTTAATGGTTCAGATTTACGTGGACGACATAATTTTTGGGTCTACTAATCCGAAACATTCAAAACTTTTTGCAAATCTCGTGAAAAGTAAATTTGAAATGTTTATGATGGGCGAATTAAAATTCTTCCTTGGACTTCAAATCCATCAATCCCATCATGGTATTTTCATTAATTAGGCGAAATATACAATTGAGATTTTAAAGAAACATGGAATGGAAAATTGTGACTCTGTTGGTACTCCAATGGTCACTTCACCCAAAATAGGTGCTGACTTATATGGGAAACCCATGGATCCGAAGAAATATCGGAGCATGATTGGGTCTCTCATGTACTTAACTGCTAGTCGACCCGATATACATTTTGTTGTCTGCTTATTAGCACGGTTTCAGGCAAGGCCTACCGAACTTCACCTCCAAGAGGTTAAACGGATCTTTCGGTACACTAACAGCCTTTACAGATGCCGATCATGCTGGATGCCAAGTTACCGCAAAAAGTACATCCGGGGGAGCACAATTTCTGGGAGAGAAGCTAGTAGGCTGGTCATCAAGGAAACAAGACTGTACGGCATTATCAACCGCAGAAGCCGAGTATGTGTCTCTATCTGCGTGTTGTGCCCAAGTTCTATGGATGAGGACACAACTCACAGATTATGGTTTTACTTTCGACCGCATTCCTATGTATTGCGACTCGAAAAGTGCCATAGCCATCTCGTGCAATCCCGTTCAACACTCCAAGACCAAGCATATTAGAGTCCGCTATCACTTCATAAAGGAACACGTGGAAGAGGGCACTGTGGAACTATTCTTCGTGAAGACTGAATACCAACTCGCCGATCTATTCACTAAAGCTCTTCCAAAAGAGAGATTCGACAATTTAGTTCGACGAATTGGCATGCGGTGTCTAACTCCCGATGAGTTAGAAGGTCTTCTCGAATCTTCTTGAAACTATCCGATGTAAATATATAGATATAGATAGTTCAAAAAAAAAAAAAAAAAAAAAAAAAAAAAAAAAAAAAAAACGAAAACAAAAACAAAAACAAAAAAATCGATGTATATTCTTATCCCAATATGTCTCTCGTATAATCAATATTCTGTACGTGTCTAGAAATTTCATTCAACAATGATACGGATGTGTACATATGCTTGAGCGAGAACATATTGTCTCTCAAATGGCTTTTGTACACATCAGTACAAAACCCGCACTCCAATGATGGTTTTCGTATATATCCATACGAAACCCAAACCCAAAGGATGACTTCTGATTATCTCTGATCAGAACTCGTCAATCAAACGACAACATAAACCAACTTCATGTAAATCCGTCTATCTCGTCACAAAGGACAATCATTTAATCACTTTATATCAAAAATATCACTGCGTGCTATTTTTGAGGGGGAGATTAAGTATAAGGGGGAGAAGACGTGATTAAAGGTGATCAAAGATCGTGGATGGAATCTCAAGGAAGCTCACCAGACAGACTCAGTTTTAACCCTCGAATTGACGAAACTAAATGTCCGTTCTCGAAAAGACTTGTCCGGGACGGGTAACAATTTCAAGTTGGTTCCTCCAGTGATGTAAGCGTGTCTCGCAAAGGACTTGTCTGAGTAGAATGTACCAATTCGAGAGATGATCATTGAATATGACCGGGACGCGTAATAATTTCAAGCTAGTCTAACTAGTGATGTAAGCGTGTCTCGCGAAGGTCATGTTCATTGAAAATCAATCAATTCAAAATGTGCAAACTCTACCCAACATGTGCAAGTTATTTAAAAGTGCATGAGCACATGTGAAGGGGGAGTATTTCAAAAACGCAAAACTCTCAAAGTGTTAACTAAATGTATTTATTCATAAACACTTTGAGAGATTTTCACAAAAAGGTTTTATGGCAAGTGATCGATAACCTAGGATAGTCATGAAGATATAAGGTGATTATGGTTAGGTTATGTCCTATGATCCGCCAGAGCTGGAGGGATCTACCCAAGGACAATTCCAATAGATTAGAATTAGAAGTCCTTAGGTAAGATTGAAAAAAGGAGTATATGAGAAAGGAGAAAGAAGGGGTTGAAGAATTAAAAAAAAAAAAAGTTTAATGTAAGGGTGAAAACAAATAGCCCTCCATGAAAACTTAGGACAGAAACCGGGTCAATACATCTGCTATCGGTATTCACTAAGGTGATACTGATATTGAAGACAAGACGTCATGGACCCATTGACACACTGCACCACCCCTCCTAGCCACTCAGGTATCTCTCAAAAGATATTTGTTTCATTTCTCACGGAGAACACTGCATAATCTATCGGCCTCTCATTCCGAGATGTGTTGATATTGAAAAGGTGGCACTCTGCTCCATGCCTCCGACTACTAAAACTAAAACGCACATTATAGAGTCTAGAGCCATGAGATTCATCAAAAATCTCTTAGGAACACTTCCATAAGGATACCCTTGTGTTCACCAAAAAGGACACATGGTGTACATGAGTCTTAATGAGATCCAAGGATCTTGCCATCTATATCAATGATGGTTACTATACTTCAAACGGTCTACAGTCGTGGGGTGATCTCCAGCGACTCACTGAATCATGGGTGCACTTCGGTGTGTCCGTGTAAGCCCTCTCGGGGGTATCCGGTTCAGAACGGCCTGGGTTTGGATTAGAGAAAGTCTTCACACTATGCTGTTGATGATCTCGAAGTTCAAATCTGTAAGTGTTGGACGTATTATTGCTAACTGTTTTATGCAGCTACCGACGAATGTCCATCAACCATCATTCGATACATCAAACATCTTCACCTCAACATACTCATGCTTATGAAGAACATCCCTCATCAAAGCTCAAAGTGTAAAAGTTCAAGACAAAAGGATCAAGTTAAAGACAAAGTGTAATGACTAAGTCAAGAGGCTAATCAAGATGTCAAGAACAAGTTCATATGTCAAATGATGAAAGAATATGGGGAGATTGTTAGCATTGGGAGATTGTTAGCATAAGTATACAGTCCAAGATGTATGAGTATGTTGGAGGACACGACGCATCACCACGAGAAGATGTTGATCAAGGCAAGAACCATTCACAAGACAATTATATTGAAGATCACAGTGCATGAAGGAACATTAAATGAAGACTAATCTACAATGACACACAAAGTTCAAGACGTTGAAGTCAAAAGACCAATCACCGGAGCATCATGGAAATGACCATCCCTTAGGGGAGATTGTTAGCATTTATATTTTGTTAGAAAGTGATGGTCATTTGTAATTGTTTTAATTAGTGTGTCGTGTGGTATGGTCAAGTCATGTAAAGGCTTGTGTTGGACTTTGTTTAAGAATGTTCAAATAGTATAACAAAAGCCCAAGTCCAACACAAGCCCACCACAAAGCCTTTTAGGGCAACAAAGGCTTCACCTCACTATATATACCACACACTCTCTCATTTTCATGTGTGCCTCTTTAGTATTGTCTAGGTGTGAGATTGTGTGTGTGTGTGTTTTACTTTTGTAAGTTCTCTCATGGTATTAATGAATCATTCGACCCAAAGTATTTCATACGCCTCATCTCTCATCTATTCTTTACTTTCTTAGTTAGAGTGTCACGTATTGTTAGAGTAGTATTTAATAGTTTTAGTTTGTAGTGATAAGTGTTGGTTCGAATAGAAAACTTAGTTTTACAGTTTCATTACACCTATTCGCCTTAGCCTACCGTGTAGTCTTGGTTTATGATTGGGAAGTCGCCACTTGCCCTAGTTTGAGGTTCAAGTTAAGAGATTCAGTGTAACACCCCGAAAATTTGGTAAGCAGCGGAAGTCTAAATTGGGGTAATTACGCCTTAGATCACAGTCATACTTATAGAAAGCAATTCAAAAGATAGGTTTTATATCATTCAATGAAAACACAATATTCAAAGTTACAAAACATTTTCCAAAAGTAAAATGTTTCACAAAAGAGGTGACGAGTTTGAAAAGAATGATATTATTATTTTAAAAGATAAAGGGGGTCCTGAGTGCCCTTTTTGCCAGCTCCGTGCCATCATGCCTCTAATTTCCTGAGATAAAACATGCTAAAAGTCAACAGTTGAGTGAATCCACAGTAGTTTAGTTTAGAGTGGTTTGAACAAAAGCTAAATATTTTAAAAATAATCGATAATAGTTTCGCATATATTGCTCCTAAGCCTCACGAATCGTAAACCTTAACATCGTGTGATATCTAACGATATAATCACCTACACCACAAGGGATGTAGATGACTGGGCCCTCGTAGTAGAAAGGTGCCATCTTGCTAGGAAATTCGAATATAGCGCATCCTTGCCACCTAATCTGGTGAACAATTATGGGTTGCTGTCTCCAATAGATCTATTCGCTAAATTCGCATTCACTTGCAAACACAAGTGATTAATGGTTCGTGATATGAGGGACTTTGAGCACGGGTGTCGACTTAGGCAATATTTATTCAGGTTTGCATACTAAAAATACTTGTGTTCGGGTTTATCGCATGTATCTCCCTAGGGGTTTTGAAAACAATTTAAAAGGTGGGACTATGAACTCACCTTAGTAGTGTAGAATTCGATTAGTGCTCAAATGGTGAAAAATGAATAGCTTATGACTTACAACCTAAATTAATGTGATATGTTTAGATTCTTTCGGCTTTTAGGGTTCGATGAGTGAAATAATGAGTGTGGAAATCTTCGAGTGTGATGGCGTCGGATTTGTGTATTTTAAATGCTTAAAGTTCAAAAATAACTTATTATAGTTATTGTTGTTATTTTTACAAAAATGTTATCGATTAGAGTTTTGTAGTATGTTTATTATTAGTTATTATATACATTAGTAAAAATATTTATTTTAAATATTTTTAGGTTATTATAAGTTTGTTATTATTATTTATTTGTAAAAAAATTATTAGATAAAGTTATTATTTGTTATGAAAAGGTATTTGTTATATTTATTTATAAAAATTGTATATGTAAATTAAATAAATAAAGTTTTTTCAAAAGTTATAATACATTTACAAAATTTACCTTCAACTTTATAAAAATTACACCTTTAACCCTTACGTTAAAATATTTACACTTTTAGTCCAAAAACCTTGTTTTTCACTTTTTACCTTAAGTTTAACATTTTGACAGTTTCTACCCTCATGTTTTATTCAGAAGTTATATTTTCAGTTTCGGTACTCTACTTTTATTATTTTTACGATTTACACCCCCTTGTTATACTTTTTGCAAAATTAGTCCAGACGTTAGTTTTTGAAAAGTTAAGTTTGGTTTTCATAAAAACTACTCTTTTTAGCTTATTCAAGCTTATACAAAACAGCTTTTAGCTTATATACTCCACGAAATGATTTTTGTTCGAAAATGTTTTATGTTTAGCGACGTGGGCTAGTTAGCCCAACAAGGCCCAAAAACAGTTTTTAAGAAAATATAATAGTGATCGATCAAGCTTAGGTTTTAGGTTGAAATAGGTAATGTTTAGGCTTATTAGACTTGCATGTTTTGCTTACTTGTTTTACCTATGTATAGAGAGTCGAGTGGTACAAATATATATATTATATATATATATATATATATATATATATATATATATATATATATATATATATATATATATATATATATAAAATGCGTATAAATAAAAAGATATCGATGCAAACCTAAGGTGTATTAGTGGTTTATATTATGTTTGTGTTTTTAAGTTTTAGTGTTTATTAAATGTTTTTAAGTTATGTAATGCATGCAAGGAAAAATATGTGCTTCGAAAAGGAAAGAAAAAGAAATGAGATATGAAAAACTTACTACACCACTTGGTGGTGAAGAGACATGAGAGAAATGTGATACGAGCGAAAGAGAAATGAGACATGAGCAAAAAACCTTGAACATATTCGAAAGATAAACCCATGATCCAAAAATAAACTCAATATGACTTAGTAAAACTTGAATGACCCAAAAGACTTTGTTTGCTTCTCCTTTTGTGGCTCGACAGTGAGGTAAAGAAAGAATAAAGGGAATAATGGGTTAGGTGTTGTAATTTGTTTAAGTAGTGGTTTGTTAATTATTTTTTGTGTTTGGAGTAAGAAATTGTGTGAGTATTTGGAGGGTTTTATAGGCGATTTAAGGCAACTGGTAGTTAGTGGAGTTAATATTTAATCTCTTTTTGCATTTGGTTACTAGGTGAGTGGAATTGGAAATAGTGTGTTTCTTATCGATGTGAAAAGAAGTCAAAGGGTAAAGGTGTGGTAGTCGAGTGGTGAAGATAACTAGTACAATTGGGTTTGAGCTTTCAATTAGAGGTTTGATTAGTATTTTGTTTGTACAAGTGAGGGGAGTCTTTGATTGTGTTTTATCGTAAGGGTCAAAGCAGCAAGGCAAAGTGTTTGTGAGTTTTTGAGACCATAAAATCCATTGGGTTGACAATGTGTTCAAGGAGCATAGAGTTTTGTATTTGTTAAGGTTCTAGGTTGTTGGTGGCTTGTTGTGCATGTACAGCAAGGTAGATAAGAAAGGTTTGACTAGTTGTATTGTGTGTGTCGAGTTTAGAGAAAGAAGGAAGTATGTGGTATTGTTGGGTCCGTCAGTACCCAATAGTCCTTAAAACAGGATTTCGACACAAATTAACTAAGTGTTAATATACCTTAAACAAACCTAAGTCACTAAGTGAACCGTCACTCAGTGAGTCATCTTCAGGATGCTTAAGACGAATTCAAGAAGAAGGAATCACTACTCAGGAAGGCAGTACTCCCTGAGTAAGACTTAAGCCAAAGAAGAAGATGATGGGTTCAGTGAGTGTTGGACAAGAACTCATTGAACGCCAGTCTCCTCAACAAAAATGAAGTGATTAAAAACTGAAGACTGAAGACGTGTACTGAAGAACCTGAAGCCTGAAAGAAAGGCTGGAAGAGTTTGTGAAGATAAGAAGAAGTCCTATCTTGTCAGACACAAACCTTCCCTAAAACGGCTTAAGTCATGGAGTGTCAGACCAACCACTCCTAAAGACTTCATAGCCCATTCCTATTGGTTCTTGGAAATGAAAATTACTATTGTAGTTGTCAGACACCCTAGGTTTAACAAGTTGCATTATTTAATCATTTGTACTCTTTTATACTTGTGTATAAATAGGATCAGATAGGGGAAAAGGGGTTTAAAGTTTTGTACACTTAAAGCTTAGACTTTCACAAAACCCTTTTCTCCAACAAAGAGTAACTGCATCCCTGAGATAGCTCAGTGGGTCTAAATTGTTACCACTCAAGAATACCTTGAGTTTAGATAGGAGACACCATACCTTGTCTATGCAATCCCAAGTGTTTGTTTGGCAAAACACTTGGGTAATAGATTCTTTGATTCATTTCTAATAAGAATTTAAACGTTGAAAAACTTGTGTTTTTTATATTTACGTTTCACTTAATTGTTAGAATTAATCAATACAATAATCTCAGTCATAAACACAATTAGACTAACTTAATTGTTATATCTAAGTGTGTTAAGGGAACAACAAGTGGTATCAGAGCCTCTGGTTTATAAAATCTTTTCAAAACTAAGAGTGCTCAAGGCTTTTCAAACCAAGATCCTACTATGGCTGATATTAATGTGCCCCAGCTAGTCGATAAAAAGGGTGGTAGCTATTCTGCTGTTGCTCCCAGACTTGAAGCTGGAAAATTTAGCAAGTGGAAAAAGCGAATGCTTTGCTACTTGACTGGTATGGAACCATACTACATCACCTGTATCAGGGATGGTCCTTTTGTCCCAAAGACTAATGCAGGGTTAAACAAACCTGAAGCCCAATGGACCATTGATGAGAGAAGGATGGTCAATCAAGACCAGCGCCTGAAAAGCATACTTATATCTTGTCTTCCTGACGATATAATGGAATCAGTCATTAACTGTACCACAGCCAAGCAAACTTGGAATGACTTGATTAATAGCTTTGAAGGTCCCTCAGATACCAAGGAAAACAGGATCATGGACCTGAAACTTGAGTACAACACTTTCAGGGCAAAGGACTCTGAAAGTCTCTCTCAGACATACACTAGATACAAGACCCTGATAAATGAACTATCAAATGATGGTGTAGTTTTGTCTAAGCATGAGACAAATGTTGGCTTTGTCAACAGTCTCCCTGAGAAGTGGCTAAACTTCTCACAAGGCCTCAGGAATGCTAATCACATTCAGACCCTTGAGCTCCCTGATATCTATGGGAAGTTTGTCTATGAAGACAACCTAATCTATAGGAGATACTCAAACTCAAAAGCTCTTGAGACCAAAAAGGCCTTGACCTCCTCACCCATATCAACTGCCTTTTATACTAATGGTGTTGTACATGATTTTCAAGAGGATTCTGAAGATGAGATTGATGAAAGAACTGGTGATGAATACCTCAATGACTTAAACTTGGAATTCCAAGAAAGGGCACTCCTTGCTAATTCAAAACGTTTTATCAAAAGAAATCAGTCTAATTTTTCAAAAGCTAAAGCAAATAAAACCACTTAATGTTTCAACTGTGGTAAAAAGGGTCATTTTACAAGAGACTGTTATTCAAAAACCATCTCAGAACCCTCTTATAAATTCTCAGGGAACAGTTCCTCAGGAACTCGCAAGTTTCAACCTAAAATGCTTCAGTCGGCCCAACATTTTCAAAACAATAAGGTTCAAAAGGGTCAAAAAGACTTTGAGGCTAAATATAGGAAAGCTAAAGCCAAACTTGCTCTGCTTGAAATTAATCCCTCAATGTCTCAGGCTGCTCAAACTTCCAAACCTGTTCAGACTAAGAACAAGGTACTTGTAGCAGAAGCTTATGACTGGGATGATGAAGAGGTCTCCTCAGAAGATGAGGAAATAACTGTGAGTGCACTGATGGCACTTTCTGAAGGTGATGAGGTGGCTGTTGGTAAAAGCCATGCAAGGGATGGAGAGTGGGTGGACATAACCATGAAGAAGGTTAACACTTTACTTTCTATGGATGATGATTCTGACTGGCAGTCTTATATGAATTATATTTGTGTAGATCTTAAGTTTGTAGAAGAACAAAGGCTTAACTTGCTTTCAAAATATAACCTTCTTGTGTTAGAACTGAATAAGAGTAGAGATGAATTGCTTGTATTAAAACAAGCCAAGTTAGAAAATATTACTCTCCAAATTCAAAACACATAAATTTTGAAACAAAATCAAGTCCTACAAAATGAACTTAACAAAGAAAAGGCTGTCATTAAAGGCTGGACTCAAAAGAATCCCAAGGTTTTTGATACTGTGGGTTTAATTCCTAAGAAAACTATAGGAATTGACCATCTCACTGAAACCCCCAGCGAGAGTCACAGTGAAATGACCTTTATTCCAGCTGGCATATCTTTTGAGCAAGAAATGGAACCCAAGTCAAATGACTGGATTGTCAGGGACAACCCAGTCAGTAAGTTACCAAACTTTGAGACTGGAAAGATCTTGCTTCCTGAAAGTCAGGCTCTGAAAAATATGCTTGGACTCACTGACCAACCCAGTAGTACTGAGTCAGTCAATGAGTCTGAATCAGAATCATTTACACCACTTCCACCTCTGAATATCGTTCAGGGTGCTACACCATACTCAGACCTCCCACCATTGGTTTACTCTCAGTATTCTCCAAAGGAGAATCCAGGATTGGAAAAATCTATCCTGAAAAGGCAAACCCCTGAAGTCTCAGTACATTCTGATGACTCATCAACTTCAGTCCCTTCTGAAGTGAAAACTGAAAGCCCTAATTCAAAAATTGATCAGTTGGCTGAGCTTGTCAGGAAGCTGAGTGAGAAGATTGAATCTTCTAAGAAACCTTCTAAATCTAAGTTGAAGGAATCCAAACCAGCTTCCTCAAACTCCAAACCAAAACCCTCAAAACCCCTAAAAAGGTGTGAGCTGTGTCACTATACCAATCATTACACTGATGATTGTTATAGAATCCTTTACTACAACATATGCAAAAAGGATGATCACAGAACCTCAGATCACCAATCATACACAGCCACAACAAAAATGGCAAACTTTAAGGCACAAGCTTTAAAGTATCCTTCTGATTCTAAGCAGAAACAGAAACAAAAGGCAAAGCCTTTTGCACCTTGCCCTCACCGTGGCTTCAATGACCATCTTCCTAAAGATTGTCCAAGAAAAAGGTGTGCCATTTGTGGAGATCCCACTCATGACACCTCAGGACATGAGAAGGTCATTCAGACTAGAAGAGGAACTTCCAAGATATCCTCTCAGTCTACTGAGTCTACCTCTGCAATCAAATGCAAAATCTGTGGTAGCTCAGTCCACTCCACCACTAACCATGAATCAACCGACACAACTAAGACCACCAAATCTAAGCCCACCAAAAGGTGGTATCCTAGAAAGAACTAACTCAGTTTACCATTTGTGCAAGGCATGCCAGGGAGCCTGTTTGGCATCTAGATAGTGGATGTTCAAGGAGCATGACTATTGTGAAAGAATACATGCACAAATATGTTGAAGAATCAGGACCTAAGGTGATATTTGCTGATAACTCATCATGTCTCACTGAAGGTTATGGTTCAGTAAACTGTAATGGTATAGTCTTTACTAGGATAGCTTATGTAAATGGTCTTAAGTACAATTTGATCAGTGTCAGTCAACTATGTGATGCCAAGTACATAGTTCAATTTAATGATAAGCAAGGAACCATTTTCAATGCAAATAAGGAAGTTGTTCTTATTGCACCAAGAAGGAAAGATGTTTATGTGCTAGACATGTCCAGTCTAACTCAGAATGGAGCCTGTCTCTTTGCTAAGGCCACTGGAACCCTCAACTGGCTTTGGCATAAGAGACTCTCCCACCTAAACTTCAAAAACATAAACAATCTTGTGAAACAAAACAAGGTCCTTGGCTTACCATCACTTGTGTTTTCAAATGATAAACCATGCTCTGCCTGTGAAAAGGGTAAACATCATACAACATCCTTTAAAACCAAAACAAACTTTTCCATCAGGAACTGCCTCCATCTTCTCCATATGGATATCTTTGGACCCATCAGTCCTAGATCCATTAACCATGAGAAGTATACTCTGGTCATTGTCGATGAATACTCAAGAAACACTTGGGTTTACTTCCTGATAAAAAAGAGTCAGGCAGCTAAAATAATCATGTCCTTTGTCAGGAATATTGAAAATGAAAATGACATTAAAGTCAAACAGATTAGGACTGACAATGGAACTGAGTTCAAAAACCATGAACTTGAATGTTTCTGTGATGAGAAAGGAATTTCTTAAAAAATTTCCTCACCTTACACACCTGAACAAAATGGTGTGGCTGAAAGGAAAAATAGAACACTCATTGAAGCAGCCAGGACAATGCTAAATGGATCAGTCCTCTCCAAACACTTTTGGACTGATGCAGTCAAAACTGCCTCTTATACACAAAACAGATCCATCATTGTCAAGAGACATGGGAAAACCCCATATGAGTTATTCAAGGGAAGGATCCCTGACATCAGCTACTTTCATGTCTTTGGGTGTCCTGTGTTTATTCATAATCACAAGGATCACTTAGGGAAATTTGATGCCAAAGCTGATGATGGATACTTCCTAGGATACTCACTTGTCTCAAAAGCCTTCAGGGTGTTCAACACTAGGAGACAACAGACTGAGGAAACATTCCATGTTACCTTTGATGAGAGTACTGAAGCAATCATATTCTCAAACAACTCAGTGGAAGAAACAGGTATTGATGATTCATCAAGATACCCTCCTGACGAATATCATCCTGACAATGATCCTTCCACTAAGTATCAAGCAAATGCTGATATCTCCTACCACATCATCCCTCACAACCTTCCTTACCCAACCATCACTGAGTTTGTTGAAGCACAAACTAGCACTGATGCAATCAATCAGTCTGAACAAAGTGCTCAGGAACCAAACAATCTCAGTGATCAACCAACTCAAGATCCTGATGATCATCAGGTGTCTGAACCAGATCCCACACCTCCACCAAATCAGGCCTCCACAAGCTCTAATCAGTATCCAAGACCTCAAGACAGTTGGACTAGGTCTCAGGATATAGAACTTGTCAACATAATTGGAGAGCCTACTGAAGGCATGCTCACTAGAAGCATGGCTGCACAACTAAGGGCAGCCTCAGCCAATGAATGCGTGTTTGTGGACTTCATCTCTACAATTCAACCCAAGAGTGTCAAAGAAGCACTTACACATCCAAGCTGGGTTCAGGCCATGCATGATGAACTGGAACAATTTGACATAAACAAGGTAATGACCTTGGTCAAATGTCCTGAAGATGTTTCAGTCATTGGCATGAAATGGGTGTTTTATGTGCCCGTTTTGAGTGCAAGTTTTAAATTTATAACACGATCTACCAATACTTCAAACGAAACACATACCAGCAAGTATACTCGTCCGTGTGTAGTAAGAGATAACTATGGTAAGCCGAGGTCGTTCGCTAGGATTTGTTTTGTTTTTGGGATGTGAGTTTTTGAATATAATATCGAGCTTAATTAACGATTCTAATCGCAAGAAAATAAAGATGATGTAAATTCAATATATTAAAGCTACACTTGCCTAGACTAGTTTTGCACAATTATCTTGATATGATTATGACAATGGTTCCATTTGATTATGATCAATGAATTAGGTGGTGTTCTAATTCAATTAGTGGGTATACTAATCCTATTGTTTCCAACACTTTCAATCCTCGTCAAGATTTTAAGATGAAAAAAAACAATATTTAAGATTTGATCAACCTAGACTAACACAACTCAATCACTTGATTCGCTTTCGTTTCACAAGCAATTGAAAACCACACTATTTTAGTTTTCCAAGTTTAACCAAGTTACTTATGAAATGGTCAATACATAAGGTAAAACCGTCATAGACAAAGGTTTACAACTAATTAACTAACAATGTCTTTTTCAACCCATTACACTATTAGCAATTAACCAAACTTGACAACTCTTTGGTGGAGAAAACTCTTAATAGCACAATTCGATCTTAGTATTAGCTTTTCATTTAACTTAGAATCATGGAGTCATAATCAACCAAGAATCATGTCACAATCATCATCTAGGCAAGTGCTCAAGGCACTTAGCCACTCGTGGCAAACAAAGAAATAACCACAAGAAATTTATCACTTGAAAACATAATTAAAAAGTCTTACAAAAGTTGTAATGATGATTACAAGAATTAGGAACACTTGTGAGATGATAAACAAAGATTTCTTGAATGATTAAATTGATGATTGATGAATGTAAGCTCTTTCTTTTCCTGCGTTTCCTTCCTTTGTCGCCCCTTTGAGAGGGCAAATGTGTAGATAATAGATTATGGATGAAAATTGTTGGTGATTGTTGATTAGTTGTCTCTTTTCTCTCAACAAAGCATACATATATATAAGTTGACTCCCCTTGGTCACCAACCAAAATACTTGAGCCCAAAGTGTCATAAAAATTCAGCACTTGGAGTAAATGAAGTGTAATGACAACCCATATGAAGAGTTAGTTCATTAAAGATAGCCATTAAGTGTGCCAGCAATGGTATGAACCCAAGGTTTGAAGTCTCAACCTAAGGTTCAGATTCCCAGCCCAAGGTTTGGAGTAAGGATGGCATGGCATTATTGAACCTTGGGTTGAACTTGAGCCTTAGATATATTTCTTGAACCTTTGGTTGAAGAAGCAAGCCATAATTCTTTATATATAACTTTTCATTCATTTCATCAATTCTTGATCTTTTCTTGAACTTGAAAATCATTGTAATCTTGATTCTTTATCCTTAACGATCTTCCAAAGCCTTTATTGTGAGAAGAATCGTACGTTTGTTCAAATGCTCTTGATTTAACAACTTTTCTTCATCTTTTTAGCCATTTACTTGAACTTGATTGTACCTGAACCTGAATACATCTTTTGTACCTTTTTAAGCATAATATGTTCATAAATACAACCAAATACAATGCATAAACATAAAATTAACGCAACTAAAACATGTACAAAATAAGCGTTATCAAATGCCCCACACTTACACTTTGCTTGCCCCCAAGCAAATCTAGCTTTTAGAAATAAATCCACGTGATATAAATTATAATGATTCTAAAAATGAGATGCAAATCCATCAAGCACAAGTACAAGATAAGATCCATCTTTTTAAGCTTAAAGGTGAAAAGTCGAGATGTTTGACAATACCTTAATGATTCTCTTGCTTGATAACATGCTAAGACACCTCACGAAAAGAAATGAAGTATAATTCACTCAACAATCATTTGTTAAGTGGGTGAGTATATAAGAAAAATAACACTCATTGCTCAGTCATGATCCACATATTACCATAAGTTTGTACAAGAAACAAAATTCCACCGACGTGGCGTAAGCACCAAGTATAAACATCTAAGAGGACTTTTATTTGGGTTTAAGGCTTAAAGGGTTATATAAGACTTATGTGTAACTATCTCATGTAAAACATAATAGCTCGCTAACAACGAATCCTTGAATCATCAAATAACGGATGGTCACTAGATCGTACCTTGGTTCGCTAACAACGTTACTTGCATAACGGATGGTCACCAAAACACGCTCTAGCTCGCTAGCAACGTTACCTAATTCCTCAAGAAATCGGATGGTCACCACATGTCAATACACTTGATAATTTCCACAAAATCAAATAGGTAGGGATAAGACATGGGATATATATTTATGAAATTGGTTTAAAATAAAAACTTTATAAATAGTCAAAGTCTACAACCCATTGCTACTAGCTACATCAACCACTTTCCTTTGAACTCGAGAACTATCCTTGATCGATATCTTACTTTCATAGCTCATTGGCTATTCTTGTCACCAAACAATTGCGATGACTTATTTCTATTTTCTCTTTTTCCTTCTCTTCTTTTCTTTCATCATTTTTTGTTTGTTTTTTTTTTCCATCCAACGATCATAATACCAATAGATCTTCCATGAGATTATCATGGAGTTCGCAACTTTCTCATTTTCAAGGATTCCACATAACAACCATCTTTCCTTGTAGCTAGTATCCAACCAAGACTTGACTATGGGTAAGGTTAAGGCTAAAAGTGTAAAATATTTTTATATTTTTCTGGTGTAACAAAATGAAAAGGATGGCTCAGAGGGTGTACTAATGGTATCTAGCACTAAAATTGAGTGCTAACAAATGGGTTCATATAAGTGGTTAACTAACCTATGTGGCTAGCTAATATATCATTAGATGTAAAATGGAAGGCCATTTGATTTAATTCCTAAGGTTGCCTCTTATCACACGAATACACTTATATCACACTAGGTGATCTCACTGCGGCATGGTAATGATTTGCATGCACAAGTTCTAGAATAAATAAGATCACCGGCACACTCATAGCAAAAAGATCAAGCATAAAAGATGTATGCTATACGAAATAGGCTTAAATAATCACAATTTAGTGGAATGGGCTAAAGTTGTGCTAGCAATGTTATCAATCCTAAAAATGGATCGCAATGTCAATCAGGACACATCTCGAATTTTCAAAAATTACATGTTTTATCAGTGGATTAATCTAGTTATTCTAATATAAATTATCCTAAATGTGCCAAAACAACTAGATTATAGGGGCAAACAAATTAAAAATTAGGTTTAAAAATATAGAATTTTTTTTAAAATCCAGTTTCATTTTCCTATTTCCTCCCCCACACTTAAGTTTGACATTGTCCTCAATGGAAAGAACGATGGATCATAAAAATAAGGAAATGGAACATAAAAGAAATGATACTGCCTGAGCCTCGGAAATAGGATGATTCCACATCTTCAAGATTAAGCATCCTAACCTGCATCAATTATTAAAAACAAAAACACACAAAATGCAAAATGTTTTTGGATTTCATATTAGCAAGGCCCCCACACTTATGGTGAAACCATTGGGGCATAAAAACAAACAAACAATTTAAAAACACGCGAGTTGCCTTTCGAGAAGCACTAAATTTATTAATGAGTCATCAGCCCGACTCAATCTTTCTTACTTTGGTGGTTTATATTCGGAATTCTTTTCCGACTTCTTTGGAATATACACCACATTTTCTTTCATTTTTTTGGTTTTAATGATCAGTTCAAGTGGAATTTCTTCACTTGACAATTCATTCAATTGCTCCTCATCATGGTAGAGTTTGATTCGATGTCCATTAACAATGAAAGTTCCACCGTGCTTGTCATATAATTCGACATATCCGGATGGAAAACTATGTTTTACCACAAATGGACCAAACCATTTTGTTCTGACCATAGGAGCTTTAAATTTGTACCTAGAATTGAACAAAAGAACTTTGTCTCCGGCCTTGAATTCTTTCCGAATTCTTAGTTTCCTATCATGATAAGCTTTTGTCGAGCTTTGTACAACTTGGAATTCTCATACGCCTAGAGTCTTAATTCATCGAGTTCATGCAATTGCAAGAATCTTTTTTCTCCAGCGATTTTGAGATCGGGGTTACATTGTCTCAACGCCCAGTAGGCACGGTGTTCTATTTCAAACAGCAAATGACAAGTTTTCCCATATATGAGTCTATATGGAGTTGTACCAATTGGAGTTTTATATGCCGTTCTAAACGCCCATAGAGCATCATCGAGTTTCCTTTAACAAACAGAAGGATTATCCTTTACTGTTTTTTCAAGTATTCTTTTCAAAGCTCTATTGGTGTTTTCAACTTGACAACTGGTTTGAGGGTGATATGCAGTTGAGAAACGATGGTGGACTCCATAGCATTTCATAACTTTCTCTATTTGACGGTTACATAAGTGAGTTCCTCTGTCACTTATTAAGGCTTTTGGATTTCCGAATCGAGAGAAAAGTTTTTTCATAAAATTCACAACTACCCGTGCATCATTTGTGGGTAAAGCCTCTGCTTCTGCCCATTTAGAGACATAATCAATTGCAACGAGGATGTATTCGAATTTATGAGATTTAGGAAAAGGACCCATGAAATCAATTCCCCAAACATCAAATATTTCAGAAACTTGTATGCTTTTTTGTGGCATTTCGTCTCTACGAGAAAGACTACCAGACTTCTTGCATGCATCACAATTCTGCACAAGCGTATGTGCTTCTTTAAAAATTGTTGGCCAATAAAATCCCGCATCAAAAACTTTTTTCGCGGTTGTGGATGAACCGTAATGTCCTCCCGTTGGGCCGTGATGACATTCATCAAGAATTTTTTGGGTCTCTGAACCATACACGCATCTTCTAATTATCCCATCGGGACACATTTTAAATAGATACGGTTCATCCCAAAAATAGTATTTCAGGTTTGTGAAAAATTTACTACGCTCAGCGTAAGATAGACCTTTTTGTAATATTCCTCCAGCTAAATAATTTGCATAATCTGCAAACCATGGAACTTCTTCTTCTTTAATTCCCATAAGGGTTTCATCGGGAAAATTATCATCAATCTCGTCTTCACCGAGTTCCTCTAAATTAGGATTTTCTAATCTAGATAAATGATCTGCTGCAACATTTTCCGCACCTTTCTTATTCTGGATTTCTATTTCAAATTCTTGAAGCAATAAAATCCATCGGATAAGACGTGGTTTGGCATCTTGTTTGGCAAACAGATATTTAAGAGCTGAATGATCGGTGAATACAATTGTCTTTGATAAAACAAGATAAGAACGAAATTTGTCAAATGCAAAAACTACAGCCAAAAGTTCCTTTTCAGTTACTGTGTAGTTTTGTTGGGCACTATTCAAGGTTTTGCTAGCAAAGTAAATAGGACGAAAATGTTTTCCTTCTCGTTGTCCTAATACTCAACAGCATAATCGCTTGCATCGCACATAAGTTCAAATGGCAGCGACCAATTTGGTGAAACCATAATCGGTGCATTTGTTAACTTATTTTTGAGTGTTTCGAATGCCTTGATGCACTCTTCATTAAAATCAAAAACTGAATCTTTTTCGAGAAGCTTCGTCATAGGACGAGATATTTTTGAAAAATCTTTGATGAATCTGCGGTAAAATCCCGCATGTCCCAAGAAACTCCTAACGCCTTTGACGTTAGTCGGGGGTGGTAATTTAGCAATAGCATCAATTTTTGCTTTGTCAACTTCAATTCCCTTGCTTGAAATCTTGTGACCAAGCACAATGCCTTCTGTCACCATAAAATGTCATTTTTCCCAATTAAGCACGAAATGAGAAGTTTTGCATCTTTCAAGCATTTTGTCAAGATTGGAAAGGCATGACTCGAATGAGTCTCCAAATACTGAGAAATCGTCCATGAAAACTTCCATGGAGGTTTCAAGCATATCTTGAAAAATAGCAATCATGCATTTTTGAAATGTTGCTGGTGTGTTACAAAGACCAAAAGGCATACGCCTATACGCATATGTTCCAAAAGGACACGTGAATGTGGTCTTTTCTTGATCAGCTGGATCAATTGGAATTTGGAAATAACCGGAAAATCCATCGAGAAAACAAAAGAATTTGTTCCCTGCAAGTCTTTCCAACATTTGGTCCATGAACGGTAAGGGAAAATGATCTTTCCTGGTGGCGTCATTTAATTTTCGATAATCAATGCATACTCGCCAACCAGTTATGGTTCTGGTAGGAACAAGTTCATTACGTTCATTAGTCACTACAGTTGTGCCTCCTTTCTTAGGAACACAGTGAACAGGACTCACCCATGAACTATCCTCAATGGGATAAATAATTCCAGCGTCAATAAGTTTGATTATTTCTTTCTTAACAACTTCCTTCATATTGGGGTTTAGTCTTCGTTGTCTTTGAACAACGGGTTTCGAATCGTTTTCAATATTTATTTTGTGTTTGCAAAAGTTTGGACTTATTCCACGAATGTCATAAGTTTTCCAAGCGAAAGCTTCTTTATGCTTTTTAAGTGTAGAAACAAGACGTTCTTTTTCATCGGGTTTGAGTGCTTTAGATATGACAACTGGAAGA
Source organism: Artemisia tridentata subsp. tridentata (assembly GCA_021014915.2). NCBI lineage: Eukaryota > Viridiplantae > Streptophyta > Magnoliopsida > Asterales > Asteraceae > Artemisia > Artemisia tridentata. The sequence continues at coordinate 96,307,110 of CP139503.1, forward strand.
AGAGAATTTTCTTCCAAGAATGCATATTCCAGCTGATCAGGAAGAGGTTTCAAGACTAGATCCACTGGCGGATCTTCAATTGAGGTTTTGATTCTCATATCATCATTGAATTCCAACTCCTCAAAGTTGGTATTTTCTTCCTCAGAAATTTCTTCGGTGTCTATCTGCATAAATTCAGCGAATTCTCTGTCGAGATCTTCATCACTGATATGTCCAGATGTTTTATGCGTCTTAATTCTTTCGTCAAGCAACTCATCAAATGTTTCTTCTGTTATTTCATCGATAGCATCAATGCTGTAACAAGTGTCATCATTTGCATGAGAATATTTCATGGCTTGATTAATCGAAAAAGAGATTCTTTCATCCCCAACTCCAAGGTTGAGTTCTTTATTTTTCACTCGAATGATAGCATCTGCTGTATTTAGGAAAGGTCTTCCTAGAATCAATGGAACTTTGCTATCTTCCTCCATTTCGAGGATCACAAAATCAACAGGAAAAACAAATTGCCCAACTTAAACAAGCATGTTTTCAGCTATTCCAACAGGATATTGGATAGTATGATTTGCTAAACGTATACTCATTCTTGTTGGTTTCAATGTATTGATCGAAAGCTTCGCATACAATGAGTATGGCATAAGATTGATACTTGCACCGAGGTCGGCTAAAGCATCACAAGTGATTGAATTTCCCAAAGTACATGGGATAAGAAAACTTCCAGGATCACCGAGTTTTTTAGGTAGTTTATTTTCAATAATGGCTGAGCAATCTTCATTCAAGAAGGTAGTGGAAATGTTTTCCATTTTACTTTTATTGCTCACAAGTTCTTTCAAAAACTTCCCATAATTGGGCATTCCCGCTAGGTAATCCACAAGAGGAACGTTGATCCTAACTTCTTTGATTAAGTCAATAAACTTGCCATATTGCTCTTCCAACTTTTCTTTCCTCAAACGTTGAGGATATGGAATTCTTGGTTTATATGGTTTAAGCGGTGGAGTAGGTTTAACGGTTGGTGTAGGAATTTGTTCATTTTCTTTTGGTTCTTCTTCTGCTTCATCCTCACTATCATCATGAACGATATTGGTTTTTTGGGTTGGGTTGGGTGGTGGATCATATGATAGACCACTACAAGTATATAAAGCATTCACATGCTCATTTCTCGTTTGAGGTGGACGATAAGTTCCAGATGATGATGGTTTGGGGTTGGTTTGAGTATTGCTTGGCAAGGAACCAGACAGTCTTGCAGTAAATTGATCAGAAAGACGACCAAATTTGGTTTCAAGATCTTGGATAGAAGCTTGATGATTCTTTTGACCTTGTTCGACTTTGCTTTTGAGCATGAAGAACTAATTTTTCATGAATTCATTCATTTTCTTTTGGGCATGCACGAACTCACGCATGGTTTTTTCGAATTCAGATTCTTCGTTTTTTGTTTCACGTGATTGTGATGATGAACGGTTATCATCACGAGAAGATGTCTGACGGTTGTCTTCACGAATTTAGGAATTTTGATTATCATCCCTTGGTGGACGATCTTGCCAATCTCTAGAATTTGTACCGTAGTAGTTTCCATGATTTCCTCCTCCTCGATATCCTCCATAAACATAATTGGCTTCAGCTTCGGGACCTCCCATGGGTTTATCATCACACTCGGATGATGAGTGATTTCCACCACAATGAGTGCATCCCTCACGCATTTCTTTGATTTCTTTTTGGATATTTTGGAATTTGGAATCGATTTTAGAGGTGAGATCTTTCATCATATCCATGATTTTGGAATTTTCATTCGTTCCTTCAGTGAATGCAATGGATTTTCATTGAGGTTTGATTTTTGCATCCTTAGACCAATCGAGCTTAAGAAGTACACGGTCTTCTAGTAAGTTATAAGCTTCGTTAGGGGTCTTATAAAGGAAAATTCCTCCGGCATCAAGTATGCCTTGAGTTGTGTCATCGAGACCATGGTAAAAGATTTGAATGATATTACCACGAGACAATCCATGCCCATGACAACTTCGGAGCATGTTTTTCATTCGAAGCCAAGCTTCGACAAGACTTTCTCCTTCTTTTTGAGTAAAGCTACGAATTTCACCTAAGAGACGATCAAACATGGCCGGTGGAAAGAAACGTCCTACAAATGCTTCTCTCATTTGGTCCCAAGTTGTGATTACTCCGGGGCTTAAGTCGTTATACCAAATTTTCGCTTCTCCAGTGAGAGACGATGGAAAAAGTTTAAGACGGATTGCATTTGCATCAGTAGTTCCATAACGAAACATGTCACAAATTTCAAGGAAATCGGCGATATGTTTGTGTGGATCGGATTTAACTCGACCGTCAAATTGGTTGTCTTTAATCATCGAAAGTTGATGACCTTTGATAGTAAAGTTTTCTCCAAGATTAACGGGAACATTGGCGGCTGCGGGTGTAGGAGCTACAACCCTATTGGTATCCCACATAGGCAGATCGTCAGCCATTGGAAATGGTATTTCAAGAAAAATATTAATGATTGGATGAACTTCGGAAAGGTTTTCAAATAGTAGGTTAATGGTTTTTGGAATTCTTTGATCGGGTGGAACGAATGGGGTTCTCTTTTTGCGAAATAAACTTTCAGGTTAGACAATGGTGTGCTCAAGACGTCGCTTGAAGAGCGAGTGGTCATACACGAGAAAAACGAGCCCTATTGAAAAGGATTAAAAACTAAAGATTAAAAAAAAAAAAAAAAAAGAAATTATGTGAACTGGCGGTTAGGAGGTTTGAAAGGTTTACCGAGAGGTTGAACCGGGCGGTCGAGAAATTGAACCGGCAGTTCGGTTTTTTTTTTTTTTTTTTTTTTTTTTTTTTTTTTTTTTTTTTATATGTGAAAGTTGAAGCGCCGCGGTCGAGGTTTGGACCGGCGGTTTGGTTCTTTTAAATTTTTACCGAGAGCTTGGACCGGACGGTCGGGGAAATGGACCGGCGGTTCGGTCCGATTTTTGATTTACCGTGAGTTGAACCGCCGCGGTTTAGGTCTAAACCGGCGGTTTGCAGAGGAAAATTATAAAAAAAAATACGAGCTTAACGAATACGATTACGAATACGAATACAAATACGAATTGGACAAGAAAATTATAAACAAAAACTTCACAAAAAAAACGTGATCAAATCCCCGGCAGCGGCGCCAAAAACTTGATGTGCCCGTTTCGAGTGCAAGTTTTAAATTTATAACATGATCTACCAATACTTCAAACGAAACACATACGTGCAAGTATACTCGTCCGTGTGTAGTAAGAGATAACTATGGTAAGCCGAGGTCGTTCACTAGGATTTTTTTAGTTTTTGGGATGTGAGTTTTTGAATATAATATCGAGCTTAATTAGCAATTCTAATCGCAAGCAAATAAAGATTATGTAAATTCAATATATTAAAGCTACATTTGCCTAGACTAGTTTTGCACAATTATCTTGATATGATTATGAAAATGGTTCCATTTGATTATGATCAATGAATTAGGTGGTGTTCTAATTCAATTAGTGGGTATACTAATCGTATTGTTTCCAACACTTTCAATCCTCATCAAGATTTTAAGATGACAAAAACAGTATTTAATATTTTATCAACCAAGACTAACACAACTTAATCACTTGATTCGCTTTCGTTTCACAAGCAATTGACAACCACACTATTTTAGTTTTCCAAGTTTAACCAAGTTACTTATGAAATGGTCAATACATAAGGTAACACCCTCAAAGACAAAGGTTTACAACTAATTGACTAACAATATCTTTTTTAACCCGTTACACTATTAGCAATTAACCAAACTTGACAACTCTTTCGTGGAGAAAACTATTAATAGCACAATTCGATCTTAGTATTAGCTTTTCGTTTAACTTAGAACCATGGAGTCATAATCAACCAAGAATCATGTCAAAAACAACATCTAGGCAAGTGCTCAAGGCACTTAGCCACTCGTGGCAAACAAAGAAATAACCACAAGAAATTTATCACTTGAAAACATAATTAAAAAGTCTTACAAAAGTTGTAATGATGATTACAAGAATTAGGAACACTTGTGAGATGATCAACAAAGATTCCTTGAATGATTAAATTGATGATTGATGAACGTAAGCTATTTCTTTTCATGCGTTTCCTTCCTTTGTCGCCCCTTTGAGAGAGTAAATGTGTCGATAATAGATTATGGATGAAAATAGTTGGTGATTGTTGATTAGTTGTCTCTTTTTTCTCAACCAAGCATACATATATATAGGATGACTCCCCTTGGTCACCAAGCAAAATACTTGAGCCCAAAGTGTCATAAAAAATCTACACTTGGAGTAAATGAAGTGTAATGACAACCCATATGAAGAGTTAGTTCATTAAAGATAGCCATTAAGTGTGCCAGCAATGGTATTATAATAACGTGATACGTTGTTTCTAAAATCCGTTACTAAGTTAACTTTAAATCCCGAACACAAGTGAATTTATTTTGAACTACCACATGAGATTTACAAAATAAATAAATACTTATAAATCACACAAATTATGGGTCCAAAATGAATTAAAATCATTACACAATTTTTTTTATTTTTATAACGCGTTTGAGGAGTCAAGAAGAGCCGATTTCATTTATCTTGTTGTACCCAACTATAGGGTCCGAAATATTCCATATATGGTACACTAACATCACACGTATTCAAAGTCACTTAAGGGCCGAATATAAGTTTATGTTGGATCATTAAATCATACATTTAACAATGATTAGAGGATCCGATTCTGTTTATAAATGTACACAAGTATGGGCCTATTCCACCTTATCATGTTTAAAATACTACAAGACCCATACTAAAGTAAAGTAAAGTAACTCCCAATACCGTCTTCCACGGGTTATGGGTCCCAATACCGTCGAAGACGGTGTATGGGGGAGGTTGAGACGTAGACAGTCTTACCCCTACCTAAGGTAGAGAGGCTGCTTCCGGTTCTACCAAAGGTAAAAAAGGACCCCCGGCCTTTTGTAGGGAGTGAGGATCAAACCCTTGACCTCTCGGTTGAGAGGCAAGGGGTTTACCAACTGATCCAACTACAAGACCCATACTCTATATCTATATTTAAACTCACGCTTTAAAAGTGCCTTGGGGCTAATACCTTTTCTTTTTTTTATTCTGCACGCCAAAAATAGCAGCTCAAACTTCCATATATCAACAATATATGTTAGAAACCAGTACCTTCTTCATCAAACTCCAATGTCCTCCCCTAAGTTTGTGATCCTGTCTTCCTTGTTTTCCTCCCCTGTTTGGGAGAATCATCACTATCATCTGAATCAGAACTTGAACTTGAAGAACTTGAAGATAGTACCAGCTTAGATCTTTTCCTCCTGATTTGAGCTTCTAATTTCTTTACTCTGAGCATCAATTTGGTGTAGACCAAGGCAAAATTCCTCTTATGGCTCTTGAGTTCTTCCTCCAGAGACACCACCTTTTCTAACAATTGTGTACAGATGACCTTCAATTCCTTTAGTTTAGAACTGCCCTCATCACTTCTAGCTGTGTTACCTGCCAGGAGAGGTGAATCAAGGGGCACAGATCAAGTTTCTACCCTAGTTGGAATAGGATGTACTCCTGAACCACCCAAATATTCCATTTGGCCAGGGATTTCATCACCTGTGACAAGTCTTTGAGGACATGGCACATTAGATGTTGCCATGGTAGAGGTCTTAGTTATGTTTACACTGGCCTGCCCAGCTACTAAGCCAGATGCAGTAGCGTAAGCCCCATCCATACTATCACCATGGATAGCCTCATCTGCTACAAAGGTCTGAGTAGGATGACTAGGCTGAGGAACCATAGTCTCCTTTCTGATTCTTCTTCTATAGGTGGTTGTGACTGGGGGTGTATGAGTTGTTTTTGGAACCACAATGGGTGTGTGTTGGGACTCAGTTGGGTTGACTGACCCTTCACCCTGATTAATCAGTAGCATCTCAGGAAAGAGAGGTATTACTACCCCATTAAAAAGTCTACTTGCCATAGCCATATTTTGAAAAAGTTTTTGTTGTAGGCAAGGTGTTGGAAAAGTTTCTTTATGTTTCTTAAGCTGATTCTTTTTCTTATTCAAAAAGGCTTGGACAAACCTTGGATACATTAGAAACTTAGTTTTGCTTTTCACATTATTAACTATACTCTCAAATATGAATTTAGAAGAATTAAAAACTCTGTTTGTTGATAAACATATGAGAACAATAGCAATATTGCTCCCATGATGTTCTTTTGGGACTCAAACAATGCAAGAGAGTATGGATTAGAAATCTCCATTGCGGGGAGAAACATCCTTTTTGAAAAGTCAATTTATGATTGGATGTATCATACCCCATTCTAGCAATTTCTTGCCAGATTTCAGTGTTTGGCAAGTCATTGATACCATCAGAATCTTCTAACTTAAGATGTCTCCTAATAGTAGATTCAGTAACAATGAATGATATGCCATCCAATTTAGAATGTATTTCTATGTCTCCATCTTCACTAGTTGTGACAGTAGCAGTCTGCCAAAACTCTGTGATGTGAGAGACAAAGAGAGTAGGGTTAAATGTAAAAGCATACCTTATGTGAGTTGTGTTCAAGAAATCCACAATCTCAAGAAAAATAGGTCCATCACCCTGCTCTGTTTTCTCCAAGAAGGCAACCTAATTATGTGTCTTAACAAACTTCAAAATAGCCATGATAATTATGCAAGTTATAACAAGAAAAGTGATCGTTTGTGGTTTAATTGATGGTGTGAATAGCCAATTGGGTTATTATAGAGTTACTGTTAGGGTTTGAGATTTTTGCGCAAAGGATAAGAATTATCTTTAGTAAGAATAAGAGAAATATTTGGAAAGAAGATAATTATCCTAAGAAAAACCCTATATATATGGTAAATAACGGTTTTTACCCAACGGCTAGATAAAAAAAAACTTTTACTGACACAACAGTTCCAATGGCTAGTTGAGCAGTACAAAATTTATACTAGCAGTACAAACTTGGCACTAGCAGTACTTACTTTTAAGAAAATTTTTAAGGAGAAGTATAAACTTATTAATGATTTAAAAACCAATACTCCCCATACATAGTTTTTAGCAAACTATCAGCTATTAACGGATTTGATGTATCTTTACCAAGAGCCGTTTGCTTTGGACTAGCCAACTCTTCACTGTGAGATATGGTGAGTTGATAACCATATAGTTTTTGGTAAACTATCAACCATAAATGGAATTGAGAAGTCTTTACCAGAAACCGTTTGCTTTGGACTAGTTGGTTCTTGATGTGGGTTAGCCATGGTGAACCAATAACCATTTGTTGTGTGCAAAGATCACACACTGCAAGCTTCCAAAGCACCACTGAATCCAAAACATAAACCATTAAATTCACAAACTCCAATATAACAAAGTGTAAAGCACTTGTCTTATAACATTATAAGCATATGACTAACAATATAACATAAGGAAATTTAATTTCCTTGGGGTACCCAAACCATCACTGACTTAGGTTTGCCTCTAGCATCAATGTAGTCCATTCTCTTTAAAACAATTGATGCACCATTGGATTGGATTGGTCTCCAAATCCAACATGCTGAGGCTCTTACACTGGTATGTGTTAAAATACACATACCTTTTACCTAATAAAACTGACCAAATAAACCAAAAACTAACCAAATATGCCAAATATATTGTGTTTTTGTGTTTATGCATGTGCAGGTACGGATATTGAGAAAAAGGACAAAAAGAAAGACAAAATAGACAAAAAATGAGCACGAGATTGGAAAGAGCACGAAGTTACGAGTCTATCGATAATTTGATTTGGAGCATCAAGACAAGAGACAAAAAATTTAAAGATTAAACCAAGCCCAAGACAACAAAGCCCGTTGAATAATAATGAGAGTCAAAGCCCAACTTGGGACAAAAAGGAGACCACCAGGTGTTATCTTGTGGAAAAAAAAAGTTGTTGATGCAAATAATGTTCTAAAGACGTTATTTATATCTTTCGATTACTTCACATTTTGAGGATGACAAAATGTGAAATCACGTTATGTTAAAATTAACGTAAACAAGTTTTTAATCGGAAGATCCCGTTTCTACGCAAATCACTCTTGAATAAACATACAAACTTGAAAAATGATCAAAGAAGTAAATTTTGGTTTTGAGACTTCACATTTTAATGTGACAAAACATTTTTTTTTTTAAATAAACCTTACAAATTATTTTTGAATATTTAAGAAATGTTTTAATGGAAAAATAAGTTCAAATCACATAACAGCTATTTCCCCCCCCAAAATCAGCTCCAAACTTCCCCAAATAAGTTTTCACCAGAAAAGACAAAAAATGGAGCGTCTTTGTTACAGACGGCTCCACGGTTCCACTAAATTTAGTGGAGCCGTGGGTTATTTAGTGGAGCCGTCCACCTGTAACGTTCGAATTTTTTCTGCCTATAAATACCAACCCACTTCACAGTTTTTAGGCACCCTTTCACACACAGAAAATTCTGAGTTTAAATCTCTCACACCTTTCTTTCTTCTTGATCATTTAGATTAGTTTCTTTTGTTTTAAGAGTGATCCTCTTCATTCCTCTTCATTAGCAAGAGAAGAACACAAGTATCCAAGTTGATACAAGGTGTTATCATTCCTCTTCATTAGCAAGAGAAGAACTCAAGTACTCAAGAAGATACAAGAGTTATAGTTGTTAGGTTTTTGTAACATTTGTTACAACCTTGTTGTATCATAGTATACATCAAGTTTATTTATCTTTTGTGAGAGTGAGAGTGAAGATCAAGTGTGATCTTATAGAGATAGTGAACATCTCTTGAAGCCATTGGGCTTGTGTGATTGATCAAGAAGATCAAGGGTCATTAGGTTAGTGTTAGTTTAGTGAGTGTTGATCATTGGGATCGTGCTGATCTCTTGGAGCTATTGGGCTCGTGTGTTTGATCAAGTGGATCATGGTAGATTGGTGCTAGCTAAGATTAGCACTCAAAATTTAGCTTAGTGTCGGAAAACGGATAAGCAACGTGTACGGTTTTCTCCGCCTTAACGGAGGTTGTTGACATAGTGCTTAAAACTCTCGAGTGTGGTACTCGGGGAGTGGAGTAGGGCGAAGAGGTGCTTCGTAGCCGAACCACTATAAATCCTTTTGTCCCGGTTTGATCTTTCCAACTTTACTCTTTACTTACTTTACTTATTATTAGTTAGATTAGAGTGTCGTTCATATTGGTGTTGATTGATTATACATAAGATTCGAATCAAGGTTTTTAATAAGTAAACTTTTAAGAAGATTTTGAAAGGACTTAAAAACCGGTAAAACTATTCAACCCCTTCTAGTTTTCCGCAATTGGTATCAAGAGCCATGTCAGTCAAGATTTTAAAGTATATTGTATTTTAAAACTTGAATCGATCAATGGATTCCGACAAATATCTAGAAGGGCAATCTATGCAAAGACCACCACTTTTCGAAACCTATTTTTTTATTTATTGGAAAACAAGATTCGAAACGTATGTGAAATCAAAAGACATTGATCTTTGGCATATTATTACCGAGGGTGACTTTCAACCGATTCAAATGAATCCGGAAACTAAAAAGGATGAAATAGTTTCTTATGATAAACAAAGTGATGAACTTAAAAGAAAATTAGCCAAAAACAATGAGGCTAAAATGATGATTTACAATGCTTTGCCTAAAAAGGAATTTGAAAGAATTTTTATGTGTAATACGGCAAAGGACATTTGGAAAACCTTGTTAGTCACTCACCAAGGTAATAATCAAGTCAAAGAGAACAAGATTGATCTTCTTGTTCAACAATATGAACAATTTTCCATTTCGGAAGATGAGTCAATAGATAATGCTTTTGCTAGATTTAATACTATTATTACCAGTCTTAAAGCTCTTGATGAAGGTTACTCTAGCAAGAATTATGTTAGGAAGTTTCTTAGGGCTCTACATCCTAAATGGAGAGCAAAGGTCACCGCCATAGAAGAGTCAAAGGACTTGGCGACGTTGTCCCTCGATGAACTAATAGGAAACTTGAAAGTTCACGAGATGATAATCAAGAAAGACTCCGATATAGTTAGAGGCAAAAGCGAGAGAGTTAGATCTCTAGCATTGAAAGCCAAAAAGGAGTCTAGTGATGAGGAATGTTCGAGTTCCGATAGTGAAGATGAAGAATATGCGTTAGCGGTTAGGGATTTCAAAAAGTTCTTTAGGAGAAGAGGTAGGTTCGTTAGGCAACCTCGTGATGAAAAGAAAACATCACAAAAGAACCAAGTTGAAAAGAAAGGGACAAGTGATAGGAAATGATTTGGATGTGGAGATCCTAATCACTTCATAGGAGAGTGTCCCAAACTACCGAAATCCAACAACCAACGAGCTTTTATAGGAGGCTCTTGGAGTGATAACGGTGAAGAAGAAGAGAAGAAGCCCAAGGACGAAATATGTCTAATGGCTCAAGCTTCTCATGAGGTACGCTATGAATCCCCTGATTATTTTGATGATAATTTGTCAATAGATGAAAATATGCTAAATGACGAATATAATAAACTATGTGAAGTTAGTTCTAAAATTTTAGGTAGAAATAAATCACTAAAATTAAAATTGCGTGAACTTGAAATGCAATTATTAGAACTAAAGAATCAAGTCAAGAAACTTGAGAAAAATAAAGTAGTAGACATAGAATGCAAGTCATGCATAGGCCTTTGTCTAGAAAACGAAAAACTCAATGAAAATGCATTTAGAATTATTAGATTTGAAATAGAAACAGATAACCTTTCAACAAGTAAAACAGAAAAGGTAGAATCTGTCAAAGCTACAAGTTCTGTCAAAACACCAGACAGCACCACTAAATGTACACACGGCACCATTAAATTTAATGGTACCGTGGTACCGTGTGCTACTGAAGACATAAGTGAGTCTGATTTGAAAATAAACCAAGTCTTAAACCAAGTCACATAGTTGTAAATGGTACCAAAGTGTCTATTGCTAGTATAAAGGAAGCCAAAAGATTTTACAAACCAATGTCAAACCCTAGGCATAGCTTTGTAAGACCCGGCACTAGGTCTAAGACACCTCCACCTAGAAAAAAAAAATCTCCTAGACCTCGGTCAAGAACTCCTCTACCAAGACGTAACTCTAGAAGACAAAATTATCCAAGTAACTATCCCGTAACTTGGAATGTCAGTCATAAACAAAGTTACTTACCATGGGAAATTTGTCCTCCATTCCAACATCCCAACCAAATGCTACTAATGCATGGGATGTTTAATGCTAACAAATTTGGACCCATGAGATATTGGGGACCAAATGTTTGAATGCTTGTCTTATTCAATAGATATGCTTGGGAATCGACTTGGAGCCTGACGAATGGGTCAAGGATAGTGGATGCACTAACCATATGACGGGTAATCGAAGTCTCTTCTCATCTTACAAAGCATACAACGGAGGTAATGTCACTTTTGGTAGCAAACTTAAGGGCAACATTATAGGCAAAGGTACGATCACTCAAAACTCCCTCACTATTAGAAATGTAGAGCATGTAGATAACTTAGGATTTAACTTGCTTAGCATTAGTCAAATGGTAGACAATAAGTGTAGAGTTATATTCTCTTGAAGAGGGTAGTGAAATCATTAAGGATGGTAAAACCATAGGAAAAGGAGTTAGGGAAATGGCTTATTCATCATGAAAATAGGAAATAAGTCTCAGGATAGGATATGCTTAGCAACCATAGATGATAACTCCACTCTATGGCATAGGAGATTAGGTCACGCCAATATGCGATTGATACAATCATTGGCATCTAAGGAACTAGTTAGAAACCTACCTAAGATTAAGTTTGATAAACATTTTTGTGACGCTTGTAAAGTTGGAAAACAAGCTCATTCTAGTCACAAAGCTAAGAATATGGTTTCGACCTCTAGATGCCTAGAACTCCTTCACATGGACTTATTTGGTCCATCCGCCGTACGGAGCTACGGAGGTAACTACTACACCTTAGTCATAGTTGATGACTACTCAAGGTATACTTGGACTAGATTTCTTAAGAATAAGACACAAGCTTTTGAAGAATTCGAAATCTTTAGTAAGAAAGTCCAAAATCAACTAGGATGCTCAATAGTTTCCATTAGGACGGATCATGATCGGGAATTTGATAATGAAGTGCAATTTGGAGTATATTGTGATGCTAATGGTATTACACACAATTTCTCAGCTCCACGCACTCCACAATCAAATGGGGTAGTTGAGCGGAAAAATCGTACTCTACAAGAAATGAGTAGAACGATGTTAAATGAACAATCAATTCCGAAAAAGTTTTGGTGTAATGCGGTGGACACCTCAACTTATATTCTTAATAGGATTCTAATTAGACCTATCTTAGGAAAAACTTCATATGAAATCATGAAAGGTAGAAAACCTACTCTTGATTACTTTAGAGTGTTTGGAAGCAAGTGCTTCATACTTAACACTAAAGACTACCTCACCAAGTTTGACCCAAAGTCTTACGTAGGTGTTCTCTTAGGTTACTCCCAAAATAGTAAAGCCTATATAGTCTTAAACAAGGAAACCATGAAAGTCGAAGAATCACTCAATGTGACATTCGATGAAAGTCCTCCACCAACTAAGACATCACCCTTGGTTGATGATGACTTAGATGAGGATGAAGCCATTAGGGTCAATGGCAAGAAACCCTTAGAAGATGATATTGAGGATGAAATAGTTGAAGTTGACAAAGTTGTCAACATTAGGTAATCTAAGAACCATCCTATTGAAAATCTCATAGGAAACCTAAACCAAAGAACCCTTAGGTCTCAAGCCCAAAACAAAAGTAATTTCTTTTATTTTATATCAACTTTAGAACTTAAGAATGTAAGTGAAGCGATTAAGAATGAAAGTTGGGTGGTTGCCATGCAAGAAGAACTTAATCAATTCACCGCAAACCAAGTTTGGGATTTAGTACCTGCACCTAAGAATCAAACAATCATAGGAACTAAGTGGGTGTTCAGGAATAAGCTCGACGAAAATGGCGTCGTAACTAGGAATAAGGCAAGGTTGGTAGCACAAGGCTATAACCAACAAGAGGGAATAGACTATGATGAAACCTATGCACCTGTAGCTAGATTAGAGTCCATTAGGATACTCCTTGCCTATGCATGTGCCTTAGACTTTAAATTGTACCAAATGGATGTGAAAAGTGCATTCCTAAATGGTTATATCAATGAGGAGGTATATGTTGCAAAACCTCTAGGATTCGTTGATTTCGAGAAACCGAATCATGTTTATAAACTCAAGAAAGCTTTATATGGTCTCAAACAAGCCCCAAAAGCTTGGTACGATAGACTGAAAGCATTTTTGATCAAACATGAGTATACCATGGGAGTGGTGGATAACACGCTTTTCACGAAGAAACGTAATTCACATCTCATCATTGTTCAAATATATGTTGACGACATCATATTTGGCTCAACTTGTCCAGAATTGTGCGATGATTTCTCTAAAATCATGCGCGACGAGTTTGAGATGAGCATGATGGGCGAATTAAATTTCTTCCTTGGTTTACAAATTAAACAAAAGGAAGATGGTATCTTCTTTAACCAATCTAAGTATAGTAAGGAAATGCTTAAGAAGTTTAGTTTAGAAGAGTCTAAGCCCATGAAAACTGCCATGTCCACAGAAATAAAACTCACGAAAGATGAAGAATGTGAGTCCGTGGATAGCACTAAGTATAGAGGTATGATAGGAAGTTTACTATACCTTATGGCAAGTAGGCCCGATATCATGTTTAGTTTTTGCCTTTGTGCTCGCTTCCAAGAGGATCCCAAAACCTCTCATCTTGAAGCGGTTAAGCGTATCTTCCGATACATTAAAGGCACTATACACTTGGGATTATTTTATCCCAAGGGGACCGGTGTAGCAACTGTTGTCTATGCCGACTCTGATCATGCGGGAGATTATGTGGATCGAAAGAGTACGAGTGGCGTTTGTACCTTCATGGGTTGTTGTTTAACTTCTTGGTTCTCCAAGAAACAAACGGCTCTTGCTATCTCCACAACCGAAGCCGAGTACGTAAGCGCCGGAAAGGCATGTAAACAAGCACTATGGATGAAACAAGCCCTTATAGATTATGACATCCATCTAGATGACATCCCCATTATGTGTGATAATAAAGGTGCTATTGAATTGAGCAAAAACCCCGTTCAACACTCCCGTACTAAATACATCGAAATCCGTCACCACTTTCTTCGTGATAATGTTCAGAAAGGAAACATTTCTATTTAGAAAGTTTCTTCTCAAGACAATATCGTTGACATCCTAACTAAACCACTCAAACAAGAATCCTTCAACTACCTTCGTCTAGGTCTAGGAATGATGGAACATATTCCATAAATCTCATGACTCTTGAAGTCATCTCGTGAGCCTCGTTTCGTCTAGTTTAGGTTCCCTTTGTCAAAAGAATTTATTAGGTATAAATTCTTTCCTTTTGTCAAAAAGTCTCACTAAAACAGCAAGACTTACTCGTCAAAAAATCAAAATGGGACAGAAAACCGTCCCAGCAGTTCATGGCTCCACTAAATGTGGCACGGCACCGATAAATATAACGGTACCGTGAAACCGTGTATCTGATGCATCACGTATTTCAGTTCCTTTTTATTCCCACATTACTCATCTCAAACCTTTTCAACAGATGCAACTGCTGTCATAACCTAACCTCACAACCCAAAACTCAATTACATCTCTTCAAGCTCATATTCAAGACATTGATTTCTAAGATCCTCAATCATTTCCACATTTTCAACAAAGATTGTAAATTATCTTACTCAAATTCTTTTTAATTTTGAGTCTAGGGTTTCCTCATTAATAAAGAAATTGAATTGGGGCTTTTTCAATTGTCACTAGGAAATTTTCAAGTAGAAGTCATCAACACTAAAATGTTCAAAATCTTTGGTCACCAAACATCCCAATTCTACTGTTTTCAAAAATTTCACGAAACTAGGACCATGAAACATTTTTCGTGCATTCTTGATTCAAACTAAAAACGTTTTCTCATGCACACATGATCTCACAAATATTGATCGAATTACATAATCAATATGTATTTTTTGATACATTTGTTTGAGCAAAAGTAAAATTAGGAGTGTTTGGGTAATCTCATTATTTTCTCTTGAGTCAAGATTACCGCACCTCCACATAGTTTGCATATAGGCACACACTAGGCATGTCTATTTAATGCAACCATTCTTAGCTCTAATTTTTCCTAAACATTTCTCTTATAGGAATCAAAAATGTCTCATGAATATGATTTTGATCATCTTCTAACCGATACCTATACACCCGAAATCTCTCATGAACCCACAACACCCGGTAACCACATTCGTGCCTATGTCAATCTTGAAACCTGTCGGTTTCATGAAGGTCGTGTCATTGATCCGTCCCTTATCTACCATCGGGACATCAACACTTCTTTTAGAGCTATAGGATTCGACTGTCTACTCCACATCAACGAGCACATTTGTCCTCGTTTTGTGTTGGAATTCTTTCGACAAATTGAACTCGTACGTAACGAGGATCAATCTTTGTCACTTTGGTTTTGGGTCCGAAATTTCAAATTCGTCCTAACCCTTGAGCAATTTGCTCAAATCCTTCAAATTCCCAATCATGGGCAATGTGCCTACACTGAAGATTGGTGTCTTGAGTCCCTCTTCAACTATCGTGAGGAGAATAGTCCATATTGTTCCTACATACCCTCTCCCACTGAACTAACCAAACTCATCCGCACTTACAAGTACTCCTCTTACCCAAATCCAACGAAAATTCGTTTAGACGAGGTTCGTCACGAACTACTTTCTTGGGCAGTCGTCTTGCGAGAAAATGGTCTAAGTCTAACAGGCAATCGTGAGCCACTTCCGGCGTGCTGTGCTCATATGATTTACTGTCTCCTAAACCAACAACCATACAATCTCGCCTATTTTTTCGCTAAGTGAATTGCACATCTCAAGGGCAACAAAAATAAACTGATACCCTATGGGATGTTCCTAACCGTCTTTATCACCACTTCATGACCTTTCACCCTTACCTTCATGGTCCTCAATACTCACTTTTCACACCCGTCATGAAACCCATAACCGAGTCATATGTCTCATCCATTCTCATTTCTGAATCCTCCACCCACTATGCACCCTTTGATGATCCTAATCATGAGAATGAGATGCATGTTCAAGACAAGAATGTGACAAGAACGGAACAATGCTCAAGTCATAAGTAGTTATGAAGGGATTCATATCTCTTATTAGGGCTTATTCTTAATAGATCATATTAGGGATTATTACTCATAATTATCTTACATGCTTAACATTAAACCTATCACATTACATGAATATTATATGTGATATTTGGATGATAGTCTATCTTGTCCTTTATGCTTGCATGCTTATGATTATCTTGACAAACTACATGATAAGCTTTATGTGCTAGATGTAGCCTTGTATGGGATATATTAGGAAAATAAATCATTAGTGAGTTGAGGCACTATCATTTCCAGAACATAGATCCCATTGAAAACATCCCTCTAGCTGCCCAGAACTAGCCTGCACAGAAAAATTCCTGAAAACATGATCACGGTACCGTTAAATAGCCACGGCACCGTTAAATTTAATGTTACCGTGTGATGTTTAGAGGAGCCGTGTACCTATCTGACGGATTTTTCCCTATTCATCCTAAATCCCTATCACCCTAACCTCAAACCTGCAAACTTAGCACCCTCACATACATCCTAAATCCCTATCACCCTAATTCAAATTTCACCCATCTTGCCTATTTAAGGCCTCATCCTTGCAAGATTATCTTGCACATCATCTTCAACCTCATATCACACTAACACCATGTCCTCAACACAAGGATCAACCAACCACATCTAAAAGAAACCTAGGATAACCATAAGACCACCATCAAAACCTCTCTTTGTGGATCTTACAAAAGATGATGAAGCCAACACACCACCTTCCCAAGCCACTCCTAACTCACCATCTCCACCTAATGCACCTTCCAAAACATCCTCTACTTACACAACAACTTCATCATCTCCTTCCCTTAACATCATGCCATCTTCAATGGACTACACACTTTCACCCACAACTCCATTGGACCATAACATGCCAACTCCATCACCAAAAAACTCACCACCACCTCCATCACCTATCATGGCACAACCCATCCAACCCCATCCCTTTGATCCACATAGTGCTAATTACCTATGTTATCTTCACAACCGCAACCTCATCTTCTCATTAAGAGATGAAATTCACTTCATGTTCTCCTATGTGGAACATCTTTTAACACCACCACCACCCCCAATGATATCACCATCTCCACCACCTCATAGCCCACAAAACTAAACATGTTCATGTTTAGCTTTCACTAATAAACCCTTAGGAATCCTTTTGGAAATGAAGCTTGCCTCTAGTCATTAGGGATTTATGCTTCTATGTTGTCTCCTCTTATGTTTAGTATGTAGTCATACATTTGTATGACACTTGTTTTTCTCTTTTTATCAATGAATGGGCTTCTTTGAGGTCGCTTCATGTTTATGTTGGCTATTTAGCTAAATTTTTTTTGTGATTGGATATTTGTCTACTGTGCTACTTGTTAGATATTGTATATATGTCATCTTACTTTGTTTTGTAACACGAATCATTGCTCAAATCCTTGGTATGCTCCAAATGAGGGGGTGTATACTTCAAGGGGGAGCCTTGCAACCTTTTTGCTTTGACAAAAAGGGGGAGAAATGGGAGTAAACTCATTAAAAACTTGTTAAAACTAATTTTAACCTAAAATGAGTTTATGTTTTGTCATCATCAAAAAGGGGGAGATTGTTGATGCAAATAATGTTCTAAAGACGTTATTTATATCTTTCTATTACTTCACGTTTTGAGGATGACAAAATGTGAAATCACTTTACGTTAAAATTAACGTAAACAAGTTTTTAATCGGAAGATCCCGTTTCTACGCAAATCACTCTTGAACAAACTTACAAACTTGACAAATGCTCAAAGAAGTAAATTTTGGTTTTGAGACTTCACATTTTAATGTGACAAAACATTTTTTTTCAAAAATAAACCTTACAAATTATTTTTGAATATTTAAGAAATGTTTTAATGGAAAAATAAGTTCAAATCACATAACAGCTATTTTCCCCCCAAAAATCAGCTCCAAACTTCCCCAAATAAGTTTTCACCAGAAAAG